>CM045765.1:68614559-69019599 GCA_025200525.1 Camellia lanceoleosa
CGGCGCCCGTTTTTCTCACTTCCGGGCTAATGTTGAACACCTTAGGGCCATTTCCTTCAAGCCAAAACCACATATTTGTGTTGTACACACACGGGAGGACCCTAAAAAGTAGAGGCCGGCCAGTAATTCAACTTTTCATTTTTGAACCCCTCCTAAAAGTGGCCCATTCTCTCTCCTGTTTTAGAGTTGCCAATTTTGAACCACATGGTTGTGAAGAGGAGACCTGGGAGGACACCAATATGTGAAGCTCGGCCCTTAATTCGATTGGACCATTTTGCCCCTTGGTCGGCCGGCCACCTGCAGCAAAAATGGCTGGCCGGCCATGCTCCTTGGGAGGTGTGCATGGCAGCTATATAGCTTTATCCCCCAAAATATCTGATTTCAAGGGATATTTTTGTAAGCAAGGGAACTTAATCCCTTAAGGCCTACACTCTTGCACACACTTGGACGCCATCCTTGCATGCATACATCTCTCTCTCTCTCCCTCAAGAGTTAGAACACTTGCCTTAAGCTTACAAACATATATCCATCTCCATCTCTTTGATTCTTCTTAAGTTTGGTGCCATTTCTTCATCATCATCAAGCACCACCACCACCACTCCATTTCCAGCAGCAAGGAGAGGTTCTCAGAGGCTTAGAAGCAACATTCCTCAAGCCAAGAGGTAGAAAAGAAAAGGTCTACAAGGGTAAGTCTCCATCTCCCTCTTTTGTAGCATTTTCTTGCTTCTTTTATTAAACCTATTTGCTCACTGTTTTAGGCTCCGACCATAACTTAAAGGGTCACTCTTTTGAGCTTATCTTCTTGTTTGTTCAAGGGCTCAACCCTGTTTGAGCCCTCCATTTGGTACTTGCTTCAATACCATCTTGTATGCCTTTATTTTGCATGAAATTTCTAGCCTATGAGTGATCTGTTTTCGAGCATAATGTAAACTGTAAGTGGGCCTATTTTGAGCCTATCTTCAACATTGAAGAAGGGCTCAATCCTGTTTGGGTCCTCTATCTTGCACTTACTTCATAATCTCTCCAATTTACCGTAAATTTGCATGATTTGTTTGGCCTATATGTAAATTGTTTTGGAGTTTGTTATGAACTGTGAGTAAGCTTATTTTGTGTCCCTATACAACATTGTAGAAGGGATCAATCTTGTTTGGGGTCTCCATGTAGTACCTACCATTCTACCCCTCTTTGGCCCTCATTTTTACATGCTCTTTTAGGCTTATCTAGCCTCTGTTTTCGGCAATCATCAGAACTGTAATGAGTCATATTTTGACCCTCTGGACATATTTCATTAAGCGTCTTTTCTTGTTGGATGAATTTTTGGCCTACTTCATGTTATATCCTCTTGTGGCCTCAATCTTGCATGGCATTTTTAGCATATTTTCATACTAATTTGGGGGATGTCATCTACTTTAAATGTGCATATTTTTAGTCCCTCTTCAGTGTTGTAGAAGGGTATTTTGTTGTTTGGGCATCGCATGTATCACTTGCTTCAATACCCCTCTTGCGGAGCCATTTTTGCATACTAGCCTAATCCTATGTGTGCTTGCTGTTTACCCCTTTTTATGACTGAAATTTTTTTTGTCTTGGGGCTGTCTTGCTACTGTATTTTCATTCCATGACCATATTGTGCATGCATTGCATAGCAATAGGCCATTTTGGGCGCCTAATATTGCATTTCGGGATCATTCCATGCTTCGGGTGCACTTTGGCCATGTTTCGGGACTGTTTTCCCCCACATTTCAGTGCTGAAATTCTATTTGCATAATTACATATCATATTCCATGCCATTTCATGCCTTAGGGCCATTGCCTCGGTTTGCGTGCCCGTGTGCACGCATTTCGAGGCACTTCATTTTCATCTCTCAGCCTCTTATGTGAGTGTGGCTGAGGCTCACTCATGTTGGTGTAAGTCCATTTTGCATTCTGTATGCTATTTTAGTCTTGTTGCATCGTGTATGCCATTGCCTCGATTTGCGTGCCCGTGTACACGCATTTCGAGGCACTTCATTTTCATCTCTCGGCCTCTTATGTGAGTGTGGCTGAGGCCCTCTCATGTTAGTGTAAGCCCATATCATATTTCCATGACATTACATTTCGTATGCCATCTCCTCGGTTTGCGTGCCCGTGTGCACGCATTTCGAGGCATCTCATTTTCATCCATCGGCCTCTTATGTGAATATGGCTAAGGTCCACTCATGTTAGTATAAGTCCAATTGTATTGCGTATGCCATTTTATGCCTTAGGATCATTTTCTCGGTTTGCGTGCCTGTGTGCACGCATTCCGAGACATCTCATTTTCATAGCATTGTGTATGTTAGGATTGTATCTTAGTTGCATTTCATACATATCATGCATATTGTATTGTGTTCGGGGTAGGAGTTAGCCCGGGCACGGGAAACGAGGTGCGTTTCGTACTCCGAGTAACGGAACGGGTCTCAATTCCCAAGTCACCGACACTCTGGATTACCCATGATGGAGTTAGGTTTTGTTGTAGCATTCATGTGCATTCATCCCATATTGACTTGTGCAATTCGGCTCCTCGGCCATCATGCATCGATATGCGTGATTGGTGGCACAAGGATCGAGGCATGCATATATTTGTGAAATACATTGCTATGCCCCTTTCCTGTTCTCTGTTGCAGCAAAATCAAGAATCAGCAACTTTTCGGAGCTTGGCACGCATTTCAAGAAAAGGTGTAAACAGAGGCTAATTGGGGCATCCCAGTGGATCTCCGCGCAAAGCAGCCCAAACATGCATCATATCATTATCCGGAGCGGAGTCTCAAGGCAGCCCCCTGGCTTGCATGCCAGTTTTACAGTTTGTCTTAGTTAATTTGTTAATTAATTAGGAATTTGTATATTATTCGGACTGTACTATTCTTTCATTCGGGACTGTATTATTATTTATTTGGACCCTCTGCGCGAGGGCATAATTGTAATAAGTGTGGGTGAGTGTGATGTATGTCTTCTAACCCCCACTTCTTTCCCCCTTTTATTTACTTGCTTACGATGGTTAGATATAGGGTATATTTCAATTAGCATACAGTATGACAGAATGTTTGCATCATTCATCTGTTTTGCACGCACCGGGCTCGGCGCATCATACAAACTGCATTTGTATTTCAATTCCCAAATTGGATACGTGTTAGTTGTAGCATTCCATATGCCATGTTTAGAATAGCCGAGCCTGCTATAGTTTACATCTTTGCATGTGTTGCATTAGGCAATTCTTTATACTTAGGATCATGCATGATTTCTAATGTAGTTTCTGTTTTGGCTTGGAGTACTCGGTGAGTTTTATGCTTTAGCATTCTTGCATGCGTGTGAGTGACTGCCATGAATAGCATGCTTACCATGAGGCTAAATGCTTATGTGATATAACTGCCTTGAATGCCTGTGGGTGGAGGTTGAGTTACTTGAAGTGGAACAAATCATTGACTGTTTGTTTTAAGCCCACTAGATAGTGGCAAAATCATATTTTCTTAAAGCCCACCCGAAGGTGACAAATCCACGTCTTAGCCTACTTGCGGGTAGCACCATCAAACCATTTTCAAACAAACAGACACGAAGTGTCTTGTTCCAATTCAGACGATTCAGTCTATACTTGTATGCTGTGCGCATCACATAGTAACCTAGGCTAATAACCGGAATAAGAACGCACAATGTTTTCAAAAAAAGATATCACGGTTAGTAGAGGCCGGTCTTTGACCGGGCGAGCGGGGGTGCTCATGAAGTGACCTTCCCCAATCGTACCCAAGTTCCCGAGCCGAGGCAACTTTGGTGATGACGGACACGTGGCCTTTAGCACCGAGTTAGGGTTTCCTAGATTTCCCCATTAAAAAAATATTTAGGTGGCGACTCTGTATCTGGCGAAGCAGTCCATGTTTGGCACTTCTTTCAAAAAAATCTGTTTTCAAAACGATTTGCCGGATTTGGACTCTTCGGTTCAAGATTGAGAACCGTGACATTTGAGTCCTTCGAACTGTAGTAGACCCAATATCGAACCAAAACGGGGGGGACTCGCAATCCCCTTTCCCCGGGATGCGTTCGGGGACGTCTACATTATGAAATGTTATTAGACTTTTTTTTTCATGTAAAACACTGTTCAATAGACTTATTCTTTTCTTTCGTATGCTTCTGCTTCAAGTCCCATTATTATTAACTATTTTGTATTTTGATTAAGAGGCTGCAGGTGATCAATGATTATTGGCCGGTTATGTCCCTAACCTCTACGGGTGGGTTGGGGTCATGACATCTTGTCTTCCTCTTTGCTTAACCACGGGTATCCATCCTCCTTGCTGGATGCTCTCCTTGCAGTGCTATCTCATTTAAAGAATTGTTAGTCCCACAGCTTTTGTTCCCATTTAAAGAATTGTTTTTGTTCCATCAAAACAAGATTTAAGGAAGACTCACCTCGCTGTTGATACAATCACACCTTCAAAGAGGGATAACTAAAAGTCACACCAATTTGAAGCGTATTTCAATTAATTGTCAAAATACAAATGGGAAATTTTTCTCAACAAGAGAGGTTTGAATATTTTCAAATTGTATGTATGTCTTTTTTTATCAGTAAAATAAGTATTATTGATAAGAATCAAGGAAAACCATTAGTATGTATGACTTACTTTTCATCATGAATATATTTCGAGTTTCTCTTTCTCACTTTTAAAATATTAATTATTTGATTTATTTAATTTTCATTAAAAAAGTTAATATTTCTTATGTTGTAAATGTTACCCAATAAAATCATTAGTTTACAATTAACTTCCCAATATTTTTGCATTCTTACTTTTACAACATAGTATATATGTCTTCATTGTCATAAAACAGAAGGAATTTAAATAATAAAAAAATTAAATAAAAAAAAATCTACATGCCATTACATTAAAAGATAACAAGGAATTTAGTTAAAATTCTTCTTATCATAATTCCATGCACTCATCTTATTGAACTGAGACAACAATTTTTATTGAAATAAATGAGACAACAGTGTGACATTCACATAAGAAAACTTAAGTATTAATACTACTGAAGCATACCTTATTTGAGATAATTAATGGCAACTGAATTTTAATAAGCCTGGGAATATGATTATTGTTCTATTTAAATCTCTCTCCCTTATTCTTCTACTATTGATTGAAAACAAAAACAAAAGCAAAAACAACAAACAACAAACAAAAAACAAGAAACAAGAAACACAAAAATAAAAAATTGTTATTAGAGCTGAGCCAGTCGACGAATATCAAATGGATAAGCATCTAATGGAGTCTGAGCATTGTATGCTCTTGATCCAACTAACACATTAGCAATCTCTGTTGGATGAAATGCATCGCAGAATTCAAACATGCTCCTATTATTGCATGGAACTTGATTAGCCACACATTTTCCCGTGGTTGGCGTCTGATTGCAACATGGAGCATTTGTAACTGTAATACCTGATACAAATAAATGATCCAAGTATTCTACTTAATTGCATTCTATAGAAGATTTACAACATGGATAGTAACACATGCAATACAAATTTAGTAGAAGATTGAAGTAACGTACCAATAACAGATGGATCTCTGATGAAATTTGAGTAATATTTATGAAGATAAATTGTGCATCAGGGAGATCTTTGTTGAGGTCATCAACAAGACACTTAAACTGGTCATTGAAAAGTTTAACGTCATTGTTAATCATGCCCACGCATGCAGATCCATTTGTTCCATGACTACCTATTTCAGCAGGAGTGCACCCTATTAAACGAGGTCCGAAGATGGCTACCTTCCTTGCTCCATATTTGTATAGTGTCTATTGTACACAAGAAAGAAAAGTTGGGGAGGAAAAAAACACCACCCAAAGATATCTGACCATTTTAATGAGAGAAAAAAAAATCTTTAAAATTTGTAATAAAAAAGGAAAATGAATAATGTAGAAATTGTAATACCAACCCTTAGGCTGCTGAGAGTATTGTTGAATTAGTCTTGTGGCATCTTGGTCGGGGTATATAGGTTGCTTGAAGGGTAAATCGTGGTATTAAGTAGTTATTAATATAATCATTATTGCCCATTCCAATGAATACAAACACTTGTTTAGATATTTTGCATTTGCTTTTTGCTTCCTAGTAAGATGGCAATGCGTGATATAAATGGATTCGATAATTTTGTAGCTGTTTATTCATGCTGATCAGAGGACCCTGGTAAAAAATATGAAAAGTTTAATATTACTAGATTCTATAGAATGTTTAACCTTGAGCGTATGTTGACAACTTTTTTAAAATAGTAATTTGCAATGATGAGTTATTGTTTAATTATAGAAAAGTTAATATGCATTTTAAACTTGCAATTGTAGCTACCTCAAATATGATTTATCTATAGAAGAAGAAAAAATAAATAAAAACAAATAATTGTCTTTATGTTATGTCTATTTACGCTATCTTATGTCATCTCAAATCAAAATAGGCTTGCATTGACTTGTATGGGAGTGGTTACAGGAACACAATATTGCAATTTTTTTTAATTTACCTAGGGTCAGACTTTCTCTCCAACCAAACACTAATAATTCATCAATGAAAATTTTGAAGACTTGTGTTGCAAAGAATTAATCAGAGATATATTGTTGTTTTCTTTCTTTAACCATACATAACACAAGTCTCATTTTCTCTACGTTTGGCCTCCGCAATAGGGTATTAAAGAAACAATATGCACACACACACGCAGACACATGCACATGCACACCATCACAAGCACATATCTACATAGATGATTACCAGTTGTTGTCCCGTTTCATCACGAATTCCAGCTCCTCCAGATCCATAATTTACGCCCATGAGGATGTCCCAGCCTCTTGCAGTTGCAAAGGGTTGTATAAACTTGTCAAAACCTAGCAGTTGACCTGAAAATTGCACTTAAATTGAGCTTCTTAATTCTGGCCAACAAGCATGACAACCAAGATTTACCAACTTAAACATATGGAAGCTAACAAAGGAAACTTGCACTACAATGTCCAAAAAAAAAAAAAAAAAAAAAAAACAATTCTCATGCTGGCAATTTGATGTCTAATAGAAATTAAACAACTCCATTATGTAGATTTTGAAAACAAAGGTAATGTCTAGAAACGAAAAATATGCATGTAAAATTATTTTGATAGTGATTACCCATTACGAGTATGCTATGAGCAATACATTGCCAGCAATAATTGCAATGAATAAGTTTCAAAATTTTGGATGTAACAAGTATAGATTATGTGTAGTAGGCCCTTTGGAATTTTGATATATAATATAATATATATATAGAGAGAGAGAGTGTGTGTGTGTGTGTGTGAGAGAGAGAGAGAGAGAGAGAGAGAGAGAGAGAGAGAGAAACCGATTATGTCTGCCAAATTTCGACCATTGCAAAATCTTCCAGTTGGCCCTTCAGGGAAATCAATACCATAAGGTAGGTAATTTGCTTTTGCAATAGTTTGAAGAGCATTATTGTTGCCATTATCAACCAATGAATCTCCAAATATGAAGTAACAAGGTACTTGTGGTTTACCATGAACCAATGATTGCAACGCCAATGATATTATTGACACCATGAACCATATCGTAAGCTCATAAGCCATGAATGAAGAAAGAAACAGAGAGGAAAAAAAAAAAAAGAAAAAGAAAACAGGAAAAATGTTTTGTTTTGTTTTTTTTTTTTTTTTTTTTTGATCGACAAAAGAAGACTTTATTGATGAATTATAGGGAGCAATTACATCAATAAAGAGGAGCTTGGAGCTAAAACAAGTTCCAACCTCCTAGTTGGTGAGAAACCAACGAGCAAAACAACATAGAACAGCTCCTAAACCAAAAGAGGCAATACAGCACTCTATAAGGCACCAAAACAGAACAACCCTTCAATACTAAACACACTGCCAGCAGCAAGCCCACTGGGGTGATAGATCACCAAGACAGCAACACAGCAGCAGACCACACAAACCAGCAAAATAGAACTGTGTTCACCCACTGGGATGAAGGCTATTCAAAGCAGAACAACTCTCTAAGTTTTCTCCTCATCTTAACCTTGCAGATCACCCACCTAGCTTTCCAGAAACACTGTGCAAATCAAACCAGCAGACCAACCCCAAGCAATCCAGCAAAACACATCTCAGACAATATAATCCTGAGAGAGCAACCACAACTCAACAGCAAAACCCAACAGCAAGTAATGCACACTGAGTAACTTCAAAAAACAGCCAGTTATGCACACTTGAAGCTTGAAAAAACTTCTACACCTCAAACCAAGCAAGCTGACATCGGAATTCACACTATGAGAAAGTGATATGAATGAACTGTGACAAACTTTTCGGGACAGGTGGCTTGGAATGAATCAAAGAAAATTAAGTTTGATTTGAATCCTTCAACCGAGAACATAGCAGCAGAACATACCAGCCCAACAGACCAGCTCAGGCCAATCCACACAACTGACAAAAGTGAACTGCAGATAAGGCTAAAGAAGCAAACCACTGCTGGGAAACTAAACCAAACATAACTCCAACCCCTCAGACCTCCAGATAACCCAAGAGTGGTCCCCACAACTACCAAACCTCTGAACAGCCTGAGCCAATTGCTGAGAAGACTTCACACAAGCACCCTAATCTGGTGTAGGTTTGAAACTATGTCATGGGCTGAATAATCAACCTTGAAAGACCACTTCACCCACATAGCGATCTGTAGCTTCATCATTTCACATAACCCATCAAAATCTGGAATTGCACCCTTAAATATACACTCGTTTCTTGACTTCCAAACTGACCACAGCACTAGTGCTGGGACTGCCTGCCATGCTCTATCTGTGTAACAACCCTCACTTTGAATTAGTCTTGCTTGCATACATTTTGTATAATCTTGTCTTGCCAAGTTGTAAGCTTGTTATCTTGTTTTGCTTTGCTTGGTTAATGGAAAGTTGCTTGAACCTGTACCTTGCTTGGAGTCTGGCCGAGGTCAGTTTAGCCTAGTTCGCCTTTGAGCCCTTACATTTAGAATAGTTTTGGAACCTTGGCCGACCTAAATCTTCACCACGGCATGTTTGCCGAGATGTCACCCTTGGGCCGGAGTGTTTGGAGCCGAGGCCGAGACATTTTGTGTTAGAGTGATCCTTGTCCTTGGGCAGGTATGGCCTAGGCCGAGGTGTGGCACACCCAGGCCAAGGTGTGGCACCACTTAGTCAAGTGCCGACCTCCCTAGCCGATGTCCTTGTTATCCTTGCAGAAGCTTTGACTTTAGCCGATGTCCTTACTTGCCGAGGTGTTTTGCTATCTAGCTTGTTGTATACGCTTTGTCAGAGGCTTGTCTTGTCGAGCAGTCACCTTTTTGAGTTAGACCAACCCGGTGATGCCACGTGTCCGAGCTGGAGGCTAAGTCAGCCGACAGGCCCATAACACATCATTTTGTATCTTTTTGGTATCATTTTGGTCTCAATCCTTGTTCATTTTAGAGAGAGAAGCTCTAGAAGAGGGAATAAGAGTTTTCGAGAGAGAGTTGAGTTCGGAGCTTGATCGTGGAAGATCGAACCGTTGGATTTGAGCTTTGAGGACTTTGATCTTGCCTTGAGCCTACACCTGAAGAGCTAGGTGAGTGGTGCTTCTAGTAAAGCTATGTTATACCGTCTTGTTAAATCTCGTTTTGCCTTGCTTTGATGAAAGTATTTTGTTAAGCATGAATGGTTAGCCTAGTTCGATGTATCAAGTGTGGGCTTTGCTTTGATGTATCTTGAAAGTCCCTTGTACTGGAGGACTATAAACTTTCGCAGTACTAAGTGTAAAAGTCTCTTAGCTGGAGGACTCTAAACTTTCGCAGCACTATGGATAAAAGGATACGGTCCTTTCCCGGAACATAAGTCCCTTGGCTGGAGGACTCTAAACTTTCGCAGCACCACTTGTCAAAAAGGGCTACGGGCCCAAGTGACACCAATCTTGTGATAAAGGATACGGTCCTTTCTTGGAAAAGTCATCGTGTTAAAAAGGGCTACGGGCCTAAGTAACACAAGTCCCCTGGCTGGAGGACTATAAACTTTTGCAGCACCACTTTGTTTAAACCGATTACGGATCGTACAGCCTTGTTTTGCCACTGACGGTTTACCGCGTGGATTTGTTGTTCGGAAGGCTTGATTCTGTTTTGCCGATGTTAATGAGCATGCTCGAAATTGTAAGATTTGATAGATGAATACGGTTCATCCCTTGTTTTGGTAAAGTTTTGATGTGCCTTGCGTAGAAAGAACCTCGGCTAATATTTGGATGGTTTTGACATGTTTTGTTTTGTACAGACTTCGGCTATATTCATGCAAAACCTTTATTACTAGTACCATTCACTGAGTTTTCATACTCACCCTCTATATATATGTAGGTGATGAGCAGGACGGCGGTGACGCCTAGATGTGTTTGCAAGCTTATTTTGGATTCTTAATTACGTCGGCCTTGTTTTGTATTCTTGTCGGCAATGCTGTTTCTACTCCGGCATTTTGTGTTTACGTCGGCATTTTGTATTCACCTCGGCAGATCTTGAAAATCATGCTTCTTGGCTCATATTCATTGTATTTGTACTTGTCGGCTTAGAAGCCTTTTGATCAAGATTTGATTTGTATTCTTGTTACCTTGGACTGATTGTGGACTATAATGTATACGTCCTTTCATTTGATTTACGCACAGCTCTCATGGACTATTTGTATTTGATTTATTGCTTCCGCATTTTGTAAGCCCCTATGAATACTCTTTTGTGTGTGAAATTTTGAAAGCCGGCCTTCGGTAATCTCGGATTACTGGCCATCTCGGCACCACCCTACTAGGGGCGGGTTGGGGTCGTGACAGAATGGTATCAGAGCACAAGTTCCTTAGTATACGTTATTCACACACTTTGAGTCCTAAAGAGCATAGGATTTCCTTTAGAAGGATGCTAGGGTTGCATCATATTACTTGCTATTTGAACAAGGTGTGCATTGTCTTGACTTGCTTATTTGTTACTTGCCTGCGTGGTTATTTGTTATTTGCTTAAAAGTCACACTTTATATACTTATAGCATCATGAGGAGAGGTAGACCACCAGTTGCCCGGGGTCAGCCCGAAGATAGATTAGACAGACTGGAAAGATTCGTGGAAGGTCTGACCCGCGAGTTGAGACAAACCAGCAAAGATGACGCTAGTGCCACGCCGACCCGGCGAAAGGCATTTAACGGCCGAAATGTAGTTCCACCTCCCCCAATGCCCCAAGCTCCTCCGCAGCCAGCCTTATATGGGGATGGCACGATAGCTTTAATCAGGGAGTTCAAGAAAATGAAACCACCGAGGTTCTCGGGAGGTATAGAGCCCATGAAGGCCGAGGCGGGTTTTGGAAATGGAGAAACTGCTTGAGATCTTCCCAAAGACCGGCGTTCGAAGGTGACTTTGGTCAGATTTACCTTGGACGACGATGCTCGAAGATGGTGGATGATGATCAGAGAGACTAATCCTGGTTTAACTTGGGCAAGGTTTTTGGAACTGTTTTACAACAAGCATTTTCCCCTCAGTGTCCGGAATCGCAAGGCTACTGAATTTCAGACTTTGACGCAAGGCAGCCGAACAGTGGCGGAATATGATCGCGTTTTTACTGAATTGGTAAGGTTTGTACCTCACATGACCAACGATGAATACATGAAGGCTAGAAAGTTTGAAAGTGGGCTTCGCGGACCGCTTCAAGACCGGGTTAGCCTACTCAATATGCCGACCTATCTTGGAAGTCTTTGGACAAAGCCATTTTGGTGAAGCTAACGAACAGATACGAGCTCGAGGAGAGAATCGTGAAAGAGGCGAACCATGATAGTCATCGAGCAGGTTGGGCACCAAGAAGAGGATGAACAAGGGCGATCTTGGATATCCAAGGCAGGAAGGTAATACTAAGCCGGCGTGTTGATTAGGGAAGCAACATTTCGGGGTTTGTCGTCGCACGACTGCAGCTTGCTATGACTGTGGAGAAATGGGTCATTTCGTCACAGATTGCCCTAAGACAAAGGCAAGCCAAGAAGAGAAGTGAGAACACCTCGGTGCAATTGCTCGTAAAGGTAATACGGGAAAGGATGATGAGACAGGCGAGTATTTGCACTAGTACCGGAGACACTCGAATCTTTGCGTGGTGTCAGGTACACTCTCTATTTGCTCTCAAGATGCTTATGTGTTGATTGATTCGGGTTCTACGCATTCGTTTGTATCTGTTAAGTTTGCCGAGAAGATTAACAGGAAACTAGAACCCCTTCATTATGTGTTATCTGTGTCTACGCCATCTGAGAAGTGTATGATTGTTGCATCCATTTATAGAGCATGTGTTGTTATGATTGAAAATGTTGAATTGTTAGTTGTCTTAATGCCTTTGGACATAGCCCATTTTGATGTTATATTGGGAATGGATTGGTTAGTAGCAAACTATGCATCTATTAACTGTGTTTCGAAGAGTGTCACATTAAAACCCCCGAATCTAGCCGAGGTTATTTTTCAGGGGAAAGGGGTAGTGCCCCCACCTTAATCTCATCCATGAAGGCTTGTAGGTTGATACAAAAAGGGTGTAAGGGTTATCTGTGTAGTATACTGGGTAATCAGAATGGGGATGCCATCTTAGCCGACATTCCAATTGTTAGTGAATTCGCCGACGTCTTTCCAAATGATTTGCCTGGTTACTTAGTTGATAGAGAGATAGAGTTCACCGTTGAGATCATACCGGGAACACAGCCGATCTCCAAAATACCATATAGAATGGCCCCAGCTGAACTTAGGGAACTGAAACTGCAACTGCAAGAATTGTTGAATAAGGGATTTATTAGGCCGAGTACTTCACCATGGGGAGCACCTGTGTTATTTGTTAAGAAGAAGGATGGCACACTTCGTCTTTGTATCGATTATAGAGAACTCAATAAGGTCACCATTAAGAATAAGTACCCATTACCTAGGATTGACGATTTGCTTGATCAGCTACAAGGAGCACGAGTCTTTTCTAAGATTGACCTTAGGTCGGGTTATCACCAGCTTAAGATCAAAGCCGAGGATGTTGAGAAGACTGCTTTCCGGACTAGATATGGCCACTACGAATTTTTAGTGATGCCTTTTGGACTGACCAATGCCCCTGCTGCATTCATGGATTTAATGAACAGAGTCTTCAAGCCCCACCTAGATGAGTTTGTGGTCGTCTTCATCGATGATATATTGATTTATTCCAAGAGTGAAGTTGAACATGAAAACCATTTGAGGCTTGCTTTGCAGATTTTGAGAGACCGGAAACTGTATGCCAAGTTTAACAAGTGTGAGTTTTGGCTTTCTACTATTTCATTTCTGGGTCATGTAATAAATGAAGAGGGAATTTCAGTTGATCCAAGTAAAATTGAAGCCGTGGTGAATTGGCCGAGGCTAGCTAATGTGTCCGAGGTTCGAAGTTTTCTGGGTTTGGCAGGCTATTACAGGAAGTTTGTGAAGGATTTCTCAAGAATTGCCATTCCATTGACGCAATTGACTAAGAAGGGAGCACCGTATGAATGGACTGAAGATCGGGAGTCAGCTTTCCAGGAATTGAAGACGAGGTTGGTTACCGCACCAGTGCTTGTACTTCCATCAGGTAATGAAGAGTTCCACGTCTACAGTGATGCGTCGCATAAGGGTTTGGGATGTGTGTTAATGCAAAAGGGCAAAGTTATAGCATATGCATCTCGTCAGTTGAAGCCACATGAGAAGAACTATCCTACCCATGATTTGGAGCTAGCAGTCGTGGTGTTCGCCTTAAAGATTTGGCATCATTACTTGTATGGAGCTTCTTGTCAGGTCTTTACAGATCATCAGAGCTTGAAGTACCTATTCACTCAGAAGGAATTGAACCTGAGGCAAAGAAGATGGCTTGAGTTGTTGAAGGACTACGATATGCAAATCCAGTATCAACCAGGGAAAGCTAACAGCGTAGCCGACGCTCTGAGCAGAAAGTCAGTTGGAAATTTGGCATGTCTGACCATGATTTCAGTAGAACCAACGGTTGTTGAAGAAGTAAAAGCAAGGCAAATGGAGGATGAATTCTTCAGAAAAGTAGCCGAGGAGATTGCTACCAAGCCGAGGTCAGGATACACTTTTGAGAACCAAGTACTCAGATTTGAAGGGAGATTGTGTGTAGCCGATGTTCCTAAATTGAAGAGGAAAATCTTACAGGAAGCTCACGCTTCCAAGTTTGCAGCTTATCCAGGAAATACCAAGATGTATCAAGATGTAAAACAGATGTTTTGGTGGCCGAACTTGAAGAGAGATATAGCCGAGTTCGTGTCCCAGTGTTTGCATTGTCAGCAAGTAAAAGCAGAACATCAAAGACCAGGAGGACTTCTACAACCTTTACCGATCCCTGAGTGGAAGTGGGAGCACATCTCCATGGATTTTGTAGTCGGGTTGCGAAGACACGAAGGTATGGATTCGATTTGGGTTGTTGTTGATAGATTAACTAAGTCGACACACTTTTGCTGTTAAGACTACTTTCGGTACGAACAACTTGCCTTGGTATATGTGAACGAGATTGTTAGACTTCATGGAGTGCGATGTCAATCGTGGGATAGAGACCCTAAATTCGTTTCAGTTTTGGCGAGAGTCTCTGAGGGCTTTGAGCCGAACCGAGATTTAGCATGACTTTTCATCCCAGACGGGACAGGCGACAGAGAGAACAATTCAGACACTTGAAGATATGCTTAGACTTTGTGTATTGGACTTCCAAGGAAATTGGGGAATGCATTTGCCCTTAGTGGAATTCGCTTACAACAACAATTATCAAGCTAGTATTGGCATGGCACCGTATGAGGCTTTGTATGGGAGGAAATGCAGTCGCCGATATCTTTGGACCGAAGTTGGAAACAAAGCTCGCTTGGTCGGCTGATTCAAGTAACGTGAGAAGATTAAACTTATTATTGAGAGGATTAAAAGCGCCAGAGCGACAAAAGAGTTATGCCGACGGAGAAGAAATGAGCTAGAATTGAAGTTGGGGATCACGTATTCCTAAAGGTTTCACCAATGAAAGGGGTTTCCAGATTTGGGAGGAAAGGTAAGTTAGCACCCCGTTATATTGGTCCATTTGAAGTTCTTGACAAGGTTAACTCCGTTGCCTACAGACTTGCTTTGCCACCAGAGTTGAGCCAAGTCCATAACGTGTTTCATGTTTCGATGTTAAGAAAGTATATTCGGGATCCACTGCATGTAATTAAGTATTCTGGAATCGAAGTGAATGAGAATTTGGGTTATGAAGAGAAGCCGACGTCTATTGTTGATAGACAAGTCAGGCAACTAAGAAACAAGTCGGTACCAATGGTAAAAGTGGAATGGAAAGAGCACTACGGCAAGGATGCCACATGGGAAATGGAAGAGGAAATGAGGACTCGACATCCAGAGTTATTCTTGGAACAAGGTATCTTAAGTTTGGGGACCAAACTTCTTTAAGGGGGGTAGGATGTAACAACCCTCACTTTGAATTAGTCTTGCTTGCATACATTTTGTATAATCTTGTCTTGCCAAGTTGTAAGCTTGTTATCTTGTTTTGCTTTGCTTGGTTAATGGAAAGTTGCTTGAACCTGTACCTTGCTTGGAGTCTGGCCGAGGTCAGTTTAGCCTAGTTCGCCTTTGAGCCCTTACATTTAGAATAGTTTTGGAACCTTGGCCGACCTAAATCTTCACCACGGCATGTTTGCCGAGATGTCACTGCTGGGCGAGTGTTTGGAGGCCGAGGCGAGACATTTTGTGTTAGAGTGATCCTTGTCCTTGGGCAGGTATGGCCTAGGCCGAGGTGTGGCACACCCAGGCCAAGGTGTGGCACCACTTAGTCAAGTGCCGACCTCCCTAGCCGATGTCCTTGTTATCCTTGCAGAAGCTTTGACTTTAGCCGATGTCCTTACTTGCCGAGGTGTTTTGCTATCTAGCTTGGTGTATCGCTTTGTCGAGGCTTGTCTTGTCGGGCAGTCACCTTTTTGAGTTAGACCAACCCGGTGATGCCACGTGTCCGAGCTGGAGGCTAAGTCAGCCGACAGGCCCATAACACATCATTTTGTATCTTTTTGGTATCATTTTGGTCTCAATCCTTGTTCCTTTTAGAGAGAGAAGCTCTAGAAGAGGGAATAAGAGTTTTCGAGAGAGAGTTGAGTTCGGAGCTTGATCGTGGAAGATCGAACCGTTGGATTTGAGCTTTGAGGACTTTGATCTTGCCTTGAGCCTACACCTGAAGAGCTAGGTGAGTGGTGCTTCTAGTAAAGCTATGTTATACCGTCTTGTTAAATCTCGTTTTGCCTTGCTTTGATGAAAGTATTTTGTTAAGCATGAATGGTTAGCCTAGTTCGATGTATCAAGTGTGAGCTTTGCTTTGATGTATCTTGAAAGTCCCTTGTACTGGAGGACTATAAACTTTCGCAGTACTAAGTGTAAAAGTCCCTTAGCTGGAGGACTCTAAACTTTCGCAGCACTATGGATAAAAGGATACGGTCCTTTCCCGGAACATAAGTCCCTTGGTGGAGGACTCTAAACTTTGAGACCACTTGTCAAAAGGGCTACGGGCCCAAGTGACACCAATCTTGTGATAAAGGATACGGTCCTTTCTTGGAAAAGTCATCGTGTTAAAAAGGGCTACGGCCTAAAGTAACACAAGTCCCCGGCTGGAGGACTATAAACTTTTGCAGCACCACTTTGTTTAAACCGATTACGGATCGTACAGCCTTGTTTTGCCACTGACGGTTTACCGCGTGGATTTGTTGTTCGGAAGGCTTGATTGTGTTTTGCCGATGTTAATGAGCATCCTCGAACTTGTAAGATTTGATAGATGAATACGGTTCATCCCTTGTTTTGGTAAAGTTTTGATGTGCCTTGCGTAGAAAGAACCTCGGCTAATATTTGGATGGTTTTGACATGTTTTGTTTTGTATAGACTTTGGCTATATTCATGCAAAACCTTTATTACTAGTACCATTCACTGAGTTTTCATACTCACCCTCTATATATATATGTAGGTGATGAGCAGGACGGCGGTGACGCCTAGATGTGTTTGCAAGCTTATTTTGGATTCTTAATTACATCGGCCTTGTTTTGTATTCTTGTCGGCAATGCTGTTTCTACTCCGGCATTTTGTGTTTACGTCGGCATTTTGTATTCACCTCGGCAGATCTTGAAAATCATGCTTCTTGGCTCATATTCATTGTATTTGTACTTGTCGGCTTAGAAGCCTTTTGATCAAGATTTGATTTGTATTCTTGTTACCTTGGACTGATTGTGGACTATAATGTATACGTCCTTTCATTTGATTTACGCACAGCTCTCATGGACTATTTGTATTTGATTTATTGCTTCCGCATTTTGTAAGCCCCTATGAATACTCTTTTGTGTGTGAAATTTTGAAAGCCGGCCTTCGGTAATCTCGGATTACTGGCCATCTCGGCACCACCCTAGTAGGGGCGGGTTGGGGTCGTGACAATCTGCCCAAGACTTTGCAATGCCCCCTGACCACCAATGGAGTAGGCCCTCAATAGAACCAGGGATAACCAGATTCTGATCCCACCAGTTTGCCATAGTTGCCCAGCACTTCCAAACCTGAGGGCAAAACAGCCACACATGCTCTATAGACTCCTCCGCAGATTGACAGAAAACACAAAGGAAAAATGTTTTGTATGAGATGAAATAATGAAAAAGTTAGGTTAGCCCAGGGTCAACGAGTGTGAGGAAACTGAAAACCAAAGAAGAATTATATATAGAGTTTTGGATGATGTGGCAAGGCCTAAAAGCAAGTGGGGAATATAGCCTAAAAGCAAGCGAGTATACAGCCTACAAGCAAGGCGAACATTAGTTTGAATTATAGCGAAATCGAATCAAATAATCACTCTTTTTGAATGACAATAAAACATGAAAATCCATGTTAATTCATAGAAGAAGAAAATATATATATACATATATATTTCGACAATACAGAAAATTAGCCCCTATACGATTTCAAATTTTGTTGTATTTTATGATTGTTAGACACTAATTAAAATAATAAAACCATTGAAGTTGAGAATCAAAACACGCCAAATGCTATGATCCAATATACAAGTAATTACAAGGTTTTAAAATAATGAAACCATTGAAGTTGACAGTCAAAAGACGCGAAATGCTATGATCCAATATACAAGTAATTACAAGGTTTATTTTATTTGTTGCTTTGTCAACAATTTTTTATTCTTCTGTTAATTTGTTCTTTATTATTATTATTATTATTATTATTATTATGGAAGAGAAGAAATCTAGAGCAAATTAACGAATTTCACTTATAAAATCTATTACTGGTTTAGACTGCTATTTTGGGATTTCATCATTTATTCAAATTAAAAAGTTTTGGAATGAAAAATGGATGGTAAACTACTAATAGGTCCTACTTTTGAGACTTATTACCCATTAAGTCCTATTGATAAATTTATTAAGTGATAAAGATAAATTTATCAGTTTTTTATTTTTATGAATAAATTTATAGTGATAAATTTATCAGTCTCTTTGTTTTTATGAATAAATTTATAGTGATAAATTTATCAATCTTTTATTTTTATAGTGTTAAATTTATTAGTTAGGACCTGTAGGTAAATAAGTCTAGTTAATAGGACCTACAGGTAAGTACCCCTAAAATTAATAGATGTGTTCACCGACTATTTTATTTTATTTTATTGTTTGTAACAGCCGGCCAAGTGAATGTATTATTTGTGATATTGTTCTTTAAGGTTGTGTTTCAGTAATAAATTTGAGTAGAAATTTAGGAAAAAAAAAAAAAAAAAGAAAGAAAGAAAGAAAGAAAGTGAAACTTAATTACATTTTATTTATATTTTACTTACATTTTTCTTTTTTATTTTCAAATTACTATTTAAATTCATAATCTAAAAATTAAAAAATATAATTTTTAAAAAACTGAAAGTCACTAAAAGGTCAACCCTAACCAAACGACCAAATTCTTCTTTTTCAATTAAAAATAAAATATTTATTTTAAAAAAAATATATATATATAATTTAAATATGTAATTATTGATATCCAATTAATTTAATTTTTTTTCACATAAATAATATATTTAAAAAGTACTAAACTTAATTAGATATATATATATATATTTTTGTGAAACAGTCAAAAGAAGCACTTTATTGATGATAATGAATTAAAAGAGCAATTACAAACATCAATAAAGGGGGATGGCACAAAAAGCATTATAGCAAAACAATCCAATCCCAACTAGGTTGGCATCGAGAATCTTGTACAATCATCTGCAAGCACCACTATTAGTTAGTGTGACTAAGACACCAACATAAGAAACCAAGCCAAAACAGAGGCCAACAAAAACAAAAACCAACAAAAAACAAACGGAGGAGAAAAAACTAGCCGTAAAAACAGAAAGTCATCCACAGGTCCCTCTACTCCCCAAGCAACATTTGATTTGTCTTAGGTTGATCAAGAAATCTGGCACTGAGAAGAAAAACTCCTTAAAGCTTGATTTCAACCACAGAGCAACTCTAATCTTAATCAAGTCACACAAATCATCAGCTTTAGGAATAGTTGGATGAAACACACACTCATTCCTAATCTTCCAAATGGACCGTGAGACAGCCAAAGGTATTACACTCCATAACTTCTTTTCTTTCTTGTTAAGCCGTTCTCCATTCCACCACAGTAGTACACCTTCTACAGTACCTAGTAAGGCCCTTTGCACCTCCAACCAATTTAGCATTACAGCCCAAACTGTTGCAACAATCTTCTATGTAAAATAAATAACTTGAAATCAAATCAAACAAATAAAAATAAATTACTTACAGAATTTATTTATCAAAATGAAAAAGCATAAAAATATATCAAGTCGAATGTGTGACACTCTGTCCTTAAGACAGATTCGTCACGCTTCGATGTTTACAGATAAATGTCTTCTATCTCCCAAGATACAATAATCTTTACACAGATTGTAGTAGCACTCCAAACAATTTGTACAACAAACAAAACCTGTATTCTATACTCTCAAAAATTTTCCTAAAATAATATGTAGAATATATATACAAGAGAGCACAAAGGAATGTAAGAAAAAAGATTTTCGGAATCATCAAAATGCTGGAAGATGTTTTGTATTTATAGGGCCGAACATGTATGAATTTCAAACTGAATAGGTGTAGAAATAGATTTGAATCTATCTGGAAAGAAATAAAATTGTCCGGAACTGCTGGGCAGTTTAAATCTATTAGGAATTTCGGATTGGAAGAAGCACAATGTTGGACAAAAAATTTGAATTAATTTCGAATTCTTAGAAAAAATTAATATAAGGACCGACCCGACCCACAACTGGGCCCAGTCGGACGGACGGATAGGCGGCGGCGCACGCGTGTATGGTGGTTTGAGTTAAGGCTCACTTTGTCCATAACTCATATCTTCTACAAACTTGGGGTCCAATCCAAGTATTGCCACCTAGAACTTATATACACACATAAATTCTATTAAGTTTCCAATGTGAGACCACCATATAACGGAAACCCACATTCACCTTTTCAACATCCCTTTCCACGAACCCAAAAATGATATCAAGTTCTCATTCACTCATAAATGGTTTTGACGAACCGTTTGTACCGTGTGACTTGCCATGCAGCAAGGAACACGTCACCTCTTGAACCCACCCCAAAAGATGTGTGGGATCCACTCAATTTTGAGCTCAAAGTTGGCAGAAAACAAGCATATAAAAACCATAACTCCAACACAAACTTTCCAAGAAAAATGACAATGTAACAGAACATAACCCGTTGATTCATTTTCAGACTTACAGAACACACAAAGAGTTGAAGCATTAGCTTGAACAACACAAATTTTCTACAAGAAATCCACTGTCTTAACTTTGTTTTTCCAAGCTAACCAGCTAAAGAATTGGACTTTTAAGGGAGCAGCTTTAATCCACACCAGCTCACTAGTATTGAGAGGGGGACCAAGAGAATCTTCAACACATTTATAAGTAGCTGACACAGAGAACTCAAAAGAGGTAGTAGCTAAACGAAGATGAGCAATCCTTTAGATCATCTCTAAATACCGGGCCAGATCCTAATAATTCCTAGAGCCTAGTAACTTCAGTCTCTTCCAGCTTACACAACCTTCTTCTAAACTGAAAATCCCAATCTCCAAAATACACCTTCCTCTCACGCAAAACCCTCAAAGAATCCACCTTCTCCATAACAAATCTATAAAGAGTAGGGAACTCATCTTTCAAGAAGAGATTCAAGCACCATTTGTCCTTCCAAAATTTGATTCTTTGACCATCCCCAACCTTAACTTGAAAGTTATTAAAACAAAACTCATGCAGAATGATGTTCCTCTCAGCAATGGATATGATACCTTTCCACACACAAGAATGCCTACTACTTGAGCTAAGAGATGGGTACAAGCAATTGAAATCCATATTATACATATTGCAAATGATCCTTCTCCACAAAGCATATTTCTCCTTGCCAAACCTCCACCACCACTTCAATAGCATACAGTCATTAACCAACCTTATACTTCTAATACCTAGCCCTCCTTGTTTTACACTCTTAGATAATTCAACCCATTTAACCAGATGAACTGACCTTTTTATCTCAGACCCAGCCTAAAGGAATGCAACCTGCTTCTTTTCTAATTCTCTTGCTACTCCTTCAAACATTCTAAACAAGGGCAAATAATACATAGGCAGGGCAGAGGTTATAGCCTTCTAAGGATTATTAATAGAAACCTTCTCTGCCATTTAAATTGGTATCGTCTATCTACCCCTTACGTGTCTCTTCTTCTGGAGAAATTTTTGTATGTCAATAGGGTATCACATGTCATTACTTTCCATCAATCACAAATGTATATACTTCCTATTGTTTCCTAAACACCCAACAAAAATGTAATGAACTCTACTGTCAAATTTAATTACAATAGTAGAAAGTAGCACATGGCATATACCTTGACCTCATACAAAGTTTATTTCTTTTGCTCTTTTGTTTTATATGGGTAGTGTTTTAGTGTGCAACCCCTTTGAAGTTGCATACCATATGCAATTTAGATATAAACCGTTAGATCAAAACAAATTGATCTTGACCCTTTAATATCTTAATAATTTAAAAAGGGTTACCTGTGTAACCGGTTTGGAGTGGAGAAGGGAGCTTTTGTCATGCCCTTTCTTTTTTGCAGTATGGTCCTCAAGTTTCTTTATTATTTACACAAGACTTTTTATTCACAATTTTATATTATTTAATATATTAGTTTAAATATTTATTTATTTATTTATTATGTATATATTTATTTATTTATATTTTATACTTGAGATATTAAATCTAGTTGTTGATAACATATCATTTCTTGAGTTATTCTATCAACTCTTTTTCTAGTAAATTCTATATTTCTAACAGCACCATTATTTAGTGGATTTTGTAAAAAATTGTGATGTTGTTGAGAGTTTGTGATTAGTAAGTACTAATAATTGGTTACAATCTAATTAAATTTACAAAATATGCTATGCAATTTTGAAGCAATAGTTACATAATTATTATTTACAATATAATTATTTTATAAGATAATAATTTAACCTGAAATAATAGAGACTAAATTGAGATTTGAGTCAAATTATAGAAATGAAAAGCGTAATTTACCCAAAATATTAAGTGAAAATACAACCGAGCGAAACAATGGATGGACAATTCGATTTCAGGCATGCACATAACGATTTTCTCTCGGCCCTTCCTAATTCCGAGGTAATGAACCAACTCGAGGTTGAGGTTAAGATAGCGATTTAGCTCGGCGATCCTGTTTATAATGCTATAGGTGTTGGTGGATAATTAGGTGGAGCATAGTCTGGTCTGTCTAAGGAACTCGAAGGTGAGAGGTTAGACTGGGAATCGAAGTCCACCCTCTACGATGGATAGCACGGAGAAAGAACTGAAACCTGGCTTGCTCTAGGGAATGGTGTCTAGCTCGGCTAGGGAAAGGTGGACGTCATCCAACATGTTGTAGTCCTTGTGAAATTCCGCCATGGCCCCCGGCGAGCTCACCATAAATCGGTATTTGCCTATGGCCTTAAATTAAGTTAAAGAAGAAAATTATGTTCGGTTCCTTAGCCCGGTGTTGGTATGATCAAGATGGTGCTCAATTGAGCAGTGCCACCATGGGGCAAGTGAATGGTGTGCCTGAAAAATCTAGTCAAGTCTGCACAGTGAAGAAGTAGAGAATGGGTATAGCCAAGTGGTGACCGAGCTAAGGCAACAGTGCAAATTAGTTTATATTTTGCTCGGCCAAGAGAGTGTTTGCGATGTGTAGCTTGACTAAAGAAGAAAAAAGGTTTTAGCCCGGTCATGACAATGGCGTTGTTCTTAGTTCGGTTGAGCACGCCTACGAGTGTGGTTTACCCCAGTCTTGGCTAGGGGTAGGGGATTTTAGTTCAGTTGGAGAAGGAATTCCTAGTTTTGTTATACTGATGTACAAGGTTATCAACAAATTTTTAGTCCGGTTTGATTATGATTTTGGATCAAAACAACAGGATTTGGTTGGTTTAAATCCTAACCTATTGGTGTCCATGTAGTTTCATATTTAATTTATGTGTGTTTTAATAGTTTTGAAGCTTAAGTTCTATTCCAAAGCACGAATAGGGGTTTGGTAGAATAGAAACATCAAGAACATATTGAACAGTAGTACGAAATACTAGAAAGAACGATGAACTTACGGATTTAGGGCGAAGAATTTGATTCTAATCGACAGAGGTTGTTTCAGTGACAGTTACGAGTGCTTCCCCGATTAGAGCTCGAGCGCAGAGAAATGGGAGTGTGAGATTGGAGTAGCAGGGAAGCTTAGGCAAGATGAACAATGTGTGGGACTGTTCGAGTATAAGGGCAGTATATATGTTATGGAGGCAAAACGACTGGATTTTCAAACTTTTAGGCAGTGTCTGACGGCTGCCACAACAAGTAGGGGCAATAAAAGCATGCCACATGTCCCAGTAAGGACATACTGTAGACGTCCCCGAACGTCCCGGGAAGGAAATCCCGTTTTGTTCATTTGGGCTCACTACAGTTCAGGACTCAATGTCACGGTCCTGTATCTAATCTCGCAGAGTGCAATGCAAGACCGATGAATCATCAAAGAGTCCAAATCCAGTAAATCGTTTTTGAAAAACATATTTTTGAAAGAAGTGCCAAACATGGACTGCTTTGCTAGATACAGAGTCGCTACCTAAATATTTTATTTTGGAAAATTTAGGAAACCCTAACTCGTGCCTAAGGCCACGTGTCCGTCATCACCAAAGTTGCCTCGGCTCGGGAACTTGAGTACGATTAAGGAAGGTCACTCCGTGAGCACCCTCGCTCGCCCGATCAAAGATCAGCCTCTACTAACCATGATATCTAGTTTTGAATACATTATGTGTTCTTATTCTAGTTATTAGCCTAGATTTACTATGTGATGCGCACAGCATACAAGTATAGACTGGATCGCCTGAATTGGAACAAAACATCTCATGTTTGTTTCGAAAATGGTTTGCTACTCGCAAGTAAGCTAAAATGCAGAATTTGCCACCCTCAGGCGGGCTTAGAAAACATAGTGTTGCCACTCTCAAGTGGGCTTAAAACTCACAGTCAATGCATTATTCCAATTCAGATAATCGAACCTTCACCCACAGGCATTCAGGCAGGTATATCACATAAGCATTTAGCCTCATGGTAAGCATGCTATCATGGCAATCACTCACACACATGCAAGGATGCTAAAGCATAAACACTTACCGAGTACTCTAAGCCAAAACAGATGCTATGTTAGAAATCAATGCATGATCCTAACTATACCAAAATGCCTAATGCAACACATGCAAAAATGCAACTAAGGTAGGCTCGGCTATTTTAAAGATGGCATATGAGATGCTACAGCTAACACGTATTCAACTCGGAATTGAAATACAATGCAGTTAGTATGATGCGCCGAGCCCGGTGCATGCAATACAAATGAATGATGCAAACATGCTATCATAAGTATGCTAATTGAAACATGCCCTAATCTAACCATCATAAGCTGGTAAATAAAAGGGAGAAAGACGTGGGGTTGGAAGACATACATCACACACACGCACAATTATTACAATTGTGGCCTCGCTTGGAGGGTCCGAATAAATAATACAGTCCGAATAAATACAAAACCCTAATTAATTAACAAATTAATCTAGGAAAGCGAGTAAATTAGCATGCAAACCATGGACCGCCTCAGCTCTGTTCCGAATGATGAATGATGCATGCTTGATTTGTTTGGCGCAGAAATCCATCGCGATTTGCCTCGCTTGCAATTAATCCCTAATCTTGTGCAAGGCTTTAGAAAGCTACTGATTTCTGATTTGCTGCGACAGAGAGCAAGAAAGGGGCATGGCAAAGTATTTTCACATATATGTGCACACCTCGATCCTCGTGCCACCAATCACGCATCTCGATGCATGATGGCTGAGGAGTCGAATTGCACGTCTCAATGTGAAATAAATGCACATATAAACACAACAAGACCTAAACTCCATCATGGGTAATCCGGAGCGTCGGCGACTAGGAATTGAGACACATTCCGTCACTCGGAGTACGAAACGTCCCTCGTTTCCCGTGCTTGGGCTAACTCCTATCCCAAACACGATGCAAATGAGATGGCATACACAATGCGACTAATATACAACCTAGCATATGCAATACTATGAAATGGCATACACAATGCACGATGTAACATGGCATACACAATGCACTGACGAAGACTATCATACGCACATGAACTAAATGGCATATACAAATGCAAGATGGACTTACACCAATATGAGTGGACCTCAGCCACACTCACATCAGTGGCTATTAGATGAAAATGAGACAACCGAAATGCGTGCACACATGCACGAATACCAAGGACCGAACCTAAGGCATCAAATGCCACTCTACCAAAGCATGGCAAGGGATGAAAGATGGCATGCAAAAATGCAATTTCCAGCACTGAAATATGATCCGCAATGGTCTCGAATCATGGAAATATGGCAACCAATGCATGAAAGAGGCCCCGAAACTTAAAACTAGGCAAATACATTGAACCACAAGTATGCAAAGCAAGCATTATTTGCTCATGAGGCATGAAAACAGAGCCAAATCAGTCCAGAATAAGCACAATATCAGTTCCAAGCATGGCCCAAAAGTGCTCACATGAAAGGCTAAAACAACATGCAACCTAGGCTAGTAAGCGTGGTTTACATGGCATGTATACGAAGCATAAGAGAGGTCATAAAACAAGCCAAAAACAGAGACATGGTATGTCAAATAAACCCCAAATAACCACTGAAATGCATCCAATGCATGCAAAAATGGTGAGCTACTTTGGAGGGCCATGCAAGGGGTTACTCAACACATACAAGATAAACACTTAGCATGGCAAAACCAACTTTGGAAATCAATTATGAAAGCCCTAAAACTCACCAAAAAGGCTCTGAAATTGGTCAACAAAGCATGCAATGAAAGATCCCCTTGAAAGGCCTTAAGGAGGATTGCTCCACACATTCATGAGGGACATGAAATATGGCCAAAAGGGCCTCAGACAGAGCCAAGGCAGACCTCAAAACTCACATAATAGGGCCTGAAAAGTGACTTCAAAGCATGCAAGATGGAGCCCCTTTGGAAGGCCAAAAACGCCAACAAACAAGACAAGGAGAGAGGGGGTCACCCCCTCTGATTTTAGCTCTCAAAAACACATCTAAGCCACTAAAAATCTACTGGATTTCAGTGGCTAAGAGGCCAAACCAAGGCCAATGCGAATGCTCTAATGCATAGCCCTAATCATGAGGAAATGAAGCATGCCAAGAGGAAGATGACCCCAAACAGAAAAATGCCCTCAATAAAACTTCAAGAGGGGCTCAAAATAAGACCTTTTTTAATTCATGGAAAATCTCAAAAATGCTCTCAAGTAAGGCTAAGATATCATGCAAAATAAGCCCTAAAAGAGAGATGAGGCATACAAGGATGTAGGAGACCTCAAATAGAAAAGTATCCTTAATCAAACTTTAAGAGGAGCTCAAAATAAGACACTTTACAGTTTATAACAAAGCCCAGAAATGCTTGCAAATAGGGGCAAAGTATATAGCAAAATAATGCAAGAAAATGGAAAATGAGGACTTACCCTTGTAGCATAGCAATGCAGCAACTTCTTGACCAAGAAGGTGAGTCTTCAACCTCCGTAAATCAGTTCCAAGGAGATGGAATGGATGGTGGAGGTGGTAGGCTATGAGGTGTAGTGTAAATGACCAAGAACAAGGGTGTTTTGAGCTTGGATGAGAGAGATATGGAGAGTTGTATGTATATATCTCAGCTAGTTTTTTCTAACCCTTGAAAATGGAGATGGAGGCTTGGCTTTATAGAGGGAGAGAGATAAGGCTTCTTGGAGAAGCCTCAAGAGGGGTCCAAGCTTCTCAAAGAAGCTTTACCCAAAAGAGTCAAGCTTCTTGAGGAAGCTAGACCAAAAGGGTCAAGCTTCCTCAAGAAGCTTGACAAAAGAGTCAAGCTTCCCTAAGAAGCCAAGCAAGAGGGTCAAAACCAACTTAAAAAGGGCAACAAAAGGCTCAAAATCTCGGACAGTGGGTCAAATGTTTCACAGCTGGCACAACTATAAAGCACTTGAGAAGGCCAAAAAGCAAAAGGTAGGCCGACCAGTTCAAGTGGTCGCCCGACCACATGCCTTGGTCGGCCGACTAGGGTTCAAAAAGGTCAAGGTGAATTTCTGGTCGGCCATAC
Organism: Camellia lanceoleosa; assembly: GCA_025200525.1. Taxonomy (NCBI): domain Eukaryota; kingdom Viridiplantae; phylum Streptophyta; class Magnoliopsida; order Ericales; family Theaceae; genus Camellia; species Camellia lanceoleosa. The sequence goes on from CM045765.1 coordinate 68,642,298, forward strand.
CAGAAAGGTGGCCTCCCAGATGAGTAGAATACAGCTGCAGGGAGAAAAACCAGAAAAAGTGACCCAGGAGAGAGGAAAACCAACTTTTTGGCAAGGTTCAAAAGGGTCAAGAAGAAATACTGGTCGGTCTACCCATATTGGTGGCCTCCCAGGTGTGGACAACACAATGATGGTATGAAAAACCCGAAATTATGGCTCAAAAATGAGAAAAACCAGCTTTCTGTCATAAAAATCGGCTGAAGGAGAGAGAAAATGGTTTTCAAAAAAAATTCCTGGTCTCCCACCATCCTACCACCTTCCTAGCAATGAAACAAAGGTCCATACCAAAAATGAACCCAAACCGATGCAAAACGAGGGCTCGGGGGCCAAAACGCGCGGCCCGGGGCCTTGAAAACAGGCTGTTAAGCACTAGAGGTGGCGTATGACCACGAAGGTGGTCTCCCGGGCCACAGTGTCCCTCTAGGGAGAGGAAACAAGGTGTGTGCCAAAAACCGAAGCAAATGGAGGTAGTTAAGCGGTCCCAAACCGAGGCACACGGCCGACGGCTCTGAAAGCTGGAAACTGGCCTCCAAACCGGAAAAATAGCCTACGACCACGAAATGTAGCCTATGGCCACTGAGCGATAGTCTACGAGACCTCTCCCTCCCTTCGGGAAGAGAAAATAGAGAAATCGGGACCTAGTTCGCAAACCGAGGCAGAGCACAAAAGAGCCCGGAAGTCCGGAGGCAAGGCTCGCAGCCGAGACTCTGAAACTCCAGAACGAGCATAATATGCACTATCACCAAGCGCTCAATCGGTGATGTCTGAGTCTTAAGGTCGGTCAAAAATGGGGTGTCTACAGTTGCCCCTCTTTGACAGAACTTGAAAGTCATACGTGACGGGAGTGAATATCAAAGCCCGGAGACGACCCATTTTTGACAAGGCCGAAGACTTAGACAAACATACAAGATAACAAAGAAATGTGCCCGTAGGCATGCCCGCAGGCGGGGGCAAAATGCAAAACGATATGCACCAAGCTGGACATGACTCATGATCATGCAAAGCAGTAAGCTGTAATGAACCACACACGCAACAGTTTTAAGCAAGAATGCCAAGCAGTAACTACATTTCATGCAGTTGAAGAATGTGGAGAATTATTCAATTCTCGCCACGTCTCACACGGAGAAGATACACTACCTGCGCGATTCGTCTGGTCGCACCAGCTTCAAATGAACCGTACATACAATATCGTGCCTACAAAAGAGGGAAACTTAACAAGCACAACATAGTTAGTAACACATGTTCAACGCTATATCGAATGCAGACAAACATGGTGCCAATGGGAAAGTGCATCACAATGCGAGAGACACGGGCGTGACAATGAAAGTTAAGCGTGAGGGTATGACAATACCCATGAAACGTGCACAACAATGCAAGTGGTATGCATGAGAATGCAAGTGACGTGCACAACAATGCAGGATAAGTGCAAACTCGAATGCGTGTTTGTCATGAAACAATGGGCAAAGAAATGCTAGTTACGACGAGTGCGACTCAATCGCGACCTCCGGTTTACCTCCCGGAAGGGTCACAACATATTCAAAAAGGATACATCTTGCTCTTGGTGAGTGACGATGAAACACGCATCGAAAGTTGGAGTTGAAGTTCCCGCGGAGGGATTTCGCGACGAAAAGTGCACTTTCTTTATACTTTCTCGAGTGCCGGGGACTTTGATCACTACCAAAATTTGCAGACCTTGGAGACCACCTTGGGAACACCACCGACCAAGTTTGGAGTCCACTGGAGGCCACCGACCAGGGGTGAGGCAAGGGGGTGGTCGGCCTACCAGAAAAGGTGGTCGGCCGACCACCTAGCCCAAATCCGGGGCATTTTGGTACTTTCACCCTCATTTCTTTAAATATAAAAGCCAAACACTTTTTACTCATAACTCCAAGTCTGAAATCAGTCCCTCTACCTTCCTAGAGCATTTTCTCTCTCAGATCTGCACTCTATACGCATTTTCCAACGCCCCACGTAAAGTTGTTTTGCGAAAATTTTCAGTTCTCTTCACTTTGAACCGATTAAATTTTGATTTCGGTGCTTCTTTTTTCATTTTCACCACTTGAGGTAAGTTTGTCTCAACATTTGGAACATTTTCTCGAGAGTTGACTTTTGTTGACTTTTTCATTTCCCGAGAGTTGACTTTTGTTGACTTTGGCTCATTTTGCTCATTTTTGCAGATTTCTTGAGATGGCGGGTCATCTTCCCCATGGTGGTGGTTCTCCAGGTGCTGGAGGTGAGCCAAACATCATGTCTTTACCTCCGAGGGTTCGGCCATTCATTCCCGAGAGGTATAAGCCTCCGACACACGTCCTCCCTCGGGCAATTTTCTATCATTTTACCGACTTTGATGCTCGAGCACCTGTGGATTTGCTATTGTAGGAGCCGGAGTCCCACTTCCCTCATCAGGCACGGGAGTTATGTACCTCACTTTTTACATTTTCCTCCTTATATTCTGCATTTTCCATGCATTTCATGCTATGTACGCTTATCTGCTGATTCTAGCGCATAGCTTGTTCTAAACACTTAGTTTGTAATGCAATATTCTGTTCACATTTTGAACACACTGCCCAAACACTTGAATTTCTGAACCCGCAGTCCATGTATTGATTGTGAACACACAACACACACTTGTTGAAAGTTGAACACGCAGCCCAAACTTTGAGATGAACACACAGCCCATATTTACCTGTGAACACGCAGCACACACTTCTTGAAAGTTGAACACGCAGCCCAAACTTTGATGATGAATATGCATCACACACTTGTTGAAAGTTTGAACACGCAGCCCAAACTTTGATGATCAACACGCAGCCCATATTTGACTGTGAACACGCAGCACACACTTGTTGAAAGTTGAACACGCAGCCCAAACTTATTAGGTAGTTGTAGCACATTGTACATTATTAGGTAGTTTTATTTTTTGTAAAACTTGTACCCTTGTTGTAAAATGTTGTAACAAAGGAAGCATGATGGAATGAAACAGCTTTTGTTCAAAAAGTGTTGTATTTTTATGTTCTTAGCATCGCATCGCATTATTTTGCACAAAAATGAGATTGAATGGAATTGTGCATTGAAAATTGCCAAGTCAAGTAGTGAACCAACACAACAAACTAAACGACTCAACTTACTAAAAAGCAACGAAACCTTAGCAAGTTTACAACTCGATAAGCAAGACACAACAAAGTTGATTAAACTTACAACTCGATAAGCAAGACACAACAATGTTGATTAAACAAAGGGTAACAACTCGATATACAAAACTCGTCAACTCGACAAAACTTAACGACTCGATAAGCAAAACAACTCAGTAAGCAAAACGACAACTCGATAATCAAAATAACAACTCGATAAGTAGGACTTAACAATAACTCGATAAACTAATGCATTTCGGACGATCCGGGTGACAGAACACATCCAAAACAGAGGAAAACACGCACCTTCAACACTCCCAATGCATGGAAATGCTAGGAACTTTCTTCTAGAAGCTAGAACAAGACCAAAGCCACCCTCCTCTCCATGGCCGACTACCTAAGGGAGTTGGCCAACTAGCTTTTTTGCATTGGGAGGAGAGGGGTGGTAGGCCTACCAGAAAACGTGGTCGGCCGACCACCTAGCTTGGCAACCACCAAATTTTTGACACGTGTCCCCTGAACAGTGCCTTATCCTCTTTAAAAGTTCCAGCCTTGTGGTTCATTCATTTCATCTCAGTTTTGAACCAGAATTGAAGCATTTCTCACCCAAAATCTCACAGCTTGGATCGTTTCTCTAGATGGCTCGAAAAAGTTGAACTTCCAGGGATTCGGCTTGAATGCACTATTCATGCTGGGCCGTACTCAACTGCATCTTACTTTCCTCCATGCCGCGGCAAGGTTTTGGAATCCAGTAACACACGTCTTTAGCTTCAGCGGGCAAGTGATGTGTCCTACTTTTGAAGATTTCCAAGCTTTAATGGAGTCTGAGCGTAACAAGGAAATCTTGCCTCAACTCCGATTTGGCCACGTCCAAGCCCTAGGGAAAATGTGTGGCCTCACTTTGCATGACGCTCGATCATTGATTCACGACGGGAAGCTAGACATGCCAAGCTTGGTTTATCGGTTTTCTAACGCTGGTGACCGCGGCGACCATCATTGGCAGGGCTATCGACGACATGCGCATTGCCTATGCTTGCTATCTCATTTCTTGCTTGTCCAGGCTCTGGCGGATTCAGTGTCCGGTTAATCGAGGTTGCCCAAGGTTTGAAGAAGGGCAAGAGCTGCATTGCTATGACATTGGCTGAAACATTGATGGGCTTGGACACTTTTCATCGTTGGGGGACAGCTAGGCTTGCGAGGAGCCCACTACTATTGCAGGTAATGTTTCCCACCCAATCTCACATATGTATTGCTCACATCACTCGGCTCTGAGGCTCGGTTTTTCTCACAAAAACCCTTTTCCTTACTTTTCTCTCATCGTACATCTCTCTATTCTTTATTCTCTCATTTTTCATCCCTCCCCAGGTGTCGTTAATGGACAAGTTACAGATTGTGGAGTCTTGCCTCGCGTACTCAGCTCGCGGCTACTTTTTCCGACAACGCCTGGTCGATGCCCTGGATGAGGGGTGGTGGTACAACTGGATGTGCAATTTGTCTGCAAACCACATCGCTTGGCGCTGTCCTTGGCTCAATCTGCCGACAATGAGTTACAACATGACCCGTCAACCTAGGATTCAATTAATTGGCATGACACACTGTGTCTTCTATTTTCCGTTCCGGTTCCAGCACCAATTCGGACATAATCAAACTTGCCCGCTAGAGGGGATAGAGTACCCTGCTGCATTCCCGGTCCGAGGCGCGCAACTTGCTCGGTATGCCACAACATGGAGGACTATGGAGCTCCTGGCCCCTGCTCCCACTTTCAGTTGCACTTTGTCTGATAAGTGCTTGGATTGGCTCAATGAAGAGGCACAGGAAGGGCCCACTTTGGCATTAGAAGCTTCGACCAGCTCTGGGAGGGGGCGCAGGAACACCTGACTTATCTATGCCCTGAATTTATTGCTTTATCAGTACTTTCAAGTTTTCTTTATGATTGTAATAAAAAGAAACTTCAATTTGTATGCAAGAGTAGGAGAACTCTGTATTGAAATCAATGAAATTCAAGGTCGTGGGTACTGAAAATTTTCCGCTTTGGTCCAAAAATGGTCTAAGTTGTAAAAAGATTAATTTGAACAAAGTCAACTTTTATTAAAACTTTTCAAAACCATTTTCGATATGGATCAGAACTGGACACGCCTGAAATCTATCACTGAGATGCACAACCTCGGATCCCAGTAACTGGAAAGTTGCCCCTAGTCTGAATAGTACCGCGGCACTGCACAGTAACGGAAAGTTGCCCCTAGTCTGAAAAGCACTGCAGTAGAGATCATAACCGAATTCTCGACTGTTGAATAGACAAAGATGACCGAGATATGATCAAATGGACAAAGTTGATCGGGAAAAAGTTTATGGCTGAACTTCAGGATGAAGTTGCCTACGTATCCCAAAGATGGGAATCAAGCCCTACGTAGTTCAGGCTTAGGTTCACTCGAGTATTTTCACTCTCCTTTTACGCTCTAACTTTTGCCAAGGCTGCCCTTTGCAGGTTTTCAACCTTGCAAGCTCAGTTTTTATATTTTCCATTTTTTTTTTTAAAGCTCTAACTTTTGCCTAGGTCGCCCTTTCGGGTTTTCGACCTAGCAAGCCTCTCAGGGGTAATATTTCTTCAACTTGTCCATATTGATCAGTTGGGAGAACTCTAGGCCATCTAGGTCCATCAGAACCACAGCTCCACCTGACCAGATAGACTTAATGATGTAGGGACCAGTCCAATTGGGTCTGAACTTGCCCCTTGGGTCATGGATGGGAGCTCGGTTGTCCTTGAGCACCAAATCTCCTTCCTTTAAATTCCTGGACTTAACTTTCTTGTTGAAAGCCCTGGCAATTCTGCGCTAATAACCTTGAACATGGTATAGTGCTTTTACTCTGCGCTTGTTGAAGAGCATGAGCTCTTCAAATCTGCTCTACTGCCAATCTGCTTCGGCTATCTGACACTCAGCCAGTACTCTCAAAGACGGAACTTCAATCTCGATAGGTAGAACGACCTCCATCCCATAAACTAATGAATACGGAGTCGCCCCAGTAGACGTCCTAATTGAAGTCCGATAACCCCACAGAGCAAACGGTAGCTTATCTGGCCAATCCCGATAGGTCTCCACCATCTTCTGCAGTATGTGTTTGATATTCTTGTTGGCGGCCTCAACCGCTCCATTAGTTTGGGGCCGATAGGTGGATGACTTATGAAAAGCCACGTTGTATTTCTCCAACAAGTCAATCACTTCCTTCATGAAGTGGGAACCATTATCTGACATGACCTCGTTCGGAACCTCGTGGCGACAGATGATGTTATTTCTGATGAATTTCGCAACATGCGACGCTTTCAACACCGCATAGAATTGGGCCTCAACCCACTTTGTGAAATAATCTATCGCGACTAGGATGAACTCATGCCCATTAGACCCCTTTGGCGTGACAGCCTCGATCACATCAATTCCCCAAACTGAAAATGGCCATGGCGAAGTTATATTATACAGCTTCGACGGCGGGATGTTCATGTGATTTGCATGGATCTGACATTTGTGGCATCGCCGAACAAAGCTGATACAATCCTCCTCCATGGTGGACTAGTAGTAACCTTGTTTGAGGATCTTCCGAGCTAACATTACCCCATTTTGATCCTTCAGCTTCAACGCACAGCTTATGCATTCCTAGATGACCTCTGTTATACAATTTACCTCCGCAGATGATGAACTGCACGACCATTCTTCTGATTGCCCTTTTATCCTTGGCATTTACCCCTGGTGGATATGCTTCCTTCTCCAAGAAATTCCAAATATCATAATAACATGGGTTCTCATCTTTAACCTCATCTATCGCGGCAATCGACTCGTAAGCCGGCACAAATTTTTGGTCGATAATGACTAGACGCATCCGGACTCCAAATGGGATGTCTATTATGGAAGATAGAGGTCTATTATGGAAGATAGAGTTGCTAATGAATCTACGAACCTGTTGTTCTCTCTTAACAGATGAGTAAAGTTTAACTTCTCAAACCGAGGAATTAACAAGTCCAAGGTCTGGTGATACATAATCATCTTTTCTTCTTTGACTTTCCAATCTCCTTTTGCTTGAGATACAACAAGGTTCGAGTCGCCGATGACGTCCAACTGTTTTGCCCCTAGTTCCAGGGCTGCTTCTAGACCGGCAATGCATGCCTCATATTCTGCTTCGTTGTTCGAGACTTTGAACTGGAGTTTGAAGGCTAGAGGGATACGGGAATTGTTGGGTGCTATCAGCAACACTGCTATCCCATACCTATACTGGTTTGACGCTCCGTCAAAGTACATCGTCCAAAACTCGTTGTCGATATGCAAAATGGCCTCATCTGGGAACAAGTACTCAACTGCTTCACCTCCTTCCACTGGATGATCGGCTAAGAATTCTACTACTGCTCTTCCCTTGACCGACTTGCGCGTCACACATTTCAAATCGAATTCGGAAAGCAAAAGCAACCAACGAGCTAGCCTACCGATAAGTGCCGGTTTCTCAAAAAGATATTTGATGGGATCCAATCGTGAAACCAACATTACAGAGTGAGCTAACAGGTAGTGCCGCAGCTTCCTGGTAGCCCATACCGTGGCTAAGCAAGGCTTTTCTAACGGTGTGTAGCGAGTCTCATACTCCAGCATCTTCTTGCTCAGGTAGTAGATAGCTCTCTCCACTTTGTCCTCTGATTCTTGTGCGAGCATACAGCCCATTGTAGTCTCAGTTACTGAAAGATACAAAATCAACGGTCTCCCCAGCTCTGGCGGTGACAACACGGGCGGGTTCTGTAAGTATTCCTTGATCTGTTCAAACGCAGCTTGGCATCGGCCGTCCCATTGGAATTTCTTTCCTTTCTTCAGGAGGCCAAAAAGTGGTTCACAAGTCAAGGTTAATTTTGAGATAAACCGTCTTATGAATTGCACTTTACCTAGAAAGCCTCGCACCTCCTTTTCAGTCCTTGGTGGTGGCATTTCTAAGATGGCCTTGATTTTGGAAAGGTCGACTTCGATACCTCTCTGTGTAATCAGAAACCCTATCATTTTCCCTGCTGTAACACCGAACGTACACTTCTGAGGATTCAGCCGAAACCAAAATTCTCTAATCCTTTGAAACAACTTTTGCAAGGCGGTGTAGTGGCCCTCTCTTTCCTTGGACTTGACAATCATGTCGTCCACGTACACCTCAACCTCTTTGTGGATCATGTCATGCAATATCGTGGTCGCGGCCCGTTGATATGTAGTTCCAACATTCTTCAACCCAAACGGCATCACTCTGTAACAGTAAGTCCCCCACGGGGTGGTGAAAGCAGTCTTCTCCCGATCTTCAGGTGCCATCACTATCTGATTATAGCCTGAGAAGCCATCCATGAATGAAAGCAAAGCATGCCCCACTGTGAAGTCCACCAACTCATCAATATGTGGCAAGGGAAAGTCGTCCTTCGGACTGACTCTGTTCAAATCCCTGAAATCCACGCATACCCGGATCCTGCCATCCTTCTTCGGCACTGGAACAATGTTGGCCAACCAAGTCGGGTAATCGGATACCAGTAGGAACCCTGCATCAATCTGCTTGGTGACCTCTTCTTTAATCTTGAGGGCCCAGTCGAGGTGGATCCTTCTGAGTTTTTGTTTAATGGGTCGGGCCTCGGGGTCAAGAGGGATCCGGTGCTGTACAATCTCGGGATCGATTCTAGGCATGTCTTCGTAGGACCATACGAAAACATCTTTGAAATCTTTTAATAAAACGACTAAGCACTCGCGTTCCTCCGAAGACAACGTGGACCTGATTTGGACCAGTCGCGGGTCCTTCTCAGTACCAATATTCATAGTAGTGATTTCATCCATTAAGGGTTTAACAAATCCCTCCTGCTCTTGTTCAATTAAGCGTTGCAAAATCGGAGGAATTTCTTCCTCGTCGTTTTCATCAAAATTTTGAAAGTCTAAGTTAATGCAATAAATCAAGGGCACAGAAAAGTACTCAGAAACCACAGCCACATCATTCTCATTAAGCACATTCAAATCGTCCGATTCTTCGGTTACAACAGACTCAAAAGAGAAAGAAAACGACAACCTAGACAGGACTGTGGCATCCGGGTTATCACCCCCTGGAATACCGGACTCAAACTCAGTCGAGCTGAAACCAGATTCCGACTCAACAGATTCGGAGGAATCAAATTCCGGCTCACTACTTGACCCGGTGCTGCTTGACAAAAATCCCTCTTCATACTGCCAAATGAGAGAGGGTGCGATAGATGCATCCAAAATGTTTGCTGGTAGGCTCGCAGCCATTTCATTCCCGATCTTGCATACCGAGAAGTTATCCCCCAAGCACTTCTATTCGATCGGAGGATCTAAAAGTAGACACGCCAGCGCTACCCCCATTTCACTTTCGGTGTCCTCAGACTCCACTTTCTTGCTCTGCTCAGCCTCAGCTAATAGGTCCGTTTGCTCTTCGGCGACGTCATCCTCGGATAACTGTAGGTCAAAGAAAATCTCAAAACCTGGCACGCGCTTCCCCTCTATAGTTAGCCACGGCTCTCTAGGAAGCCACAAAACGGAAAGTCCTCCCCCTCTCAGACGAAGCGTCCGTTTAGGGTACCCTGAATGGGCCGCTGCATTAAGTCAAAAGGCTTCCCTGCCTTTTTCGCTCTGGCTCTCCCAGCCATCTCCTTACCCTTTCTTATCCAATCCTCTTTGGTGGGCAGATAACCCAAGCCAAAGGTATGGGGGTTGTGTGGCACTTCGGCTAACGCTGCAACGCCCTTTCGGCCGCTCTTTCCCAATCCCATCTTGGGGATATGTTGAAGTTTGTTCATGAGGTATACTGACTGAGCACTGACATACAACCCCTCATTAACAGCCATGATGTTCTGTACGACCCGGGCCTCAGCCAGGGTAAAATCGGATAAGAACACATCCTCCATACCGTGCTCAATTTCTAAAACTAGCCTAGATACTTCCGGAGGTGGATGGATCGACGAATTTCCAAAAACAATGGCTACTCCCTTCCCATGGGGGTATTTCACCATCTGGTGCAAGGTGAACGAAACTGCCTTCACCTGGTGCAGCCACGGCCGCCCCAAGAGCATATTGAAAGTCGCAGGAACTTCTAAGACGTGGAAGTCTATTTCATGTTGTCCCGGCCCAACCTTGGTTTGAATTTTCACTGTCCCCATGACTTCTCTGCTTGTGTTGTCATATGCCCGAATCACCTGGGCCGTCGGTGCAAAGTCTGCGGTCTTTAAACCAATTGCATACGCTGTCCTTGCCGGGCAGACATTGATGTCGGACCCTGTGTCGACGAGCACCATGGGTATCCATTTGTCTCTACACTCCACAGAGATGTAGAGTGGCTTGTTATGGTTTACACCCTCAGATGGCAATTCTTTATCAGAGAAAGTCAACATCGGGGTAGCCCCTCCCGAAAAAACCAAGCCCACCAACTGTTCGAGCGTGGTGTCTATTGAGAACTTGGCCTTGTCCATGGCTGATAAGACAGTTTGTCGATGCACTCGTGATGCCATAAGAAGTCCCCAGATGGAGATGTCTGCCTGTATCTTTTTCAATTGCTTCAGTACAGCCTCTTCTTCGAGTTGTTTCTCTTTCTGTTTCTCTACCTCCTTATCTTTCCTAGATGCCTCTAGCTGATCTAGATGTGGGGGCTTGAAATACCGCCCGCTTCTAGTCATATGATCGACTTCGCCGATGTACTAGGTATCGTCTGGCTGGTTGCTCCCCCAATCCTCATCCGTGTGGGCAAGACATAAATCATCGTCCTCCCATCACATTCCGGCAGCCCACGACACCATTGTCGCTCCGGCATTGTACTGCATCACTCTCGCATATGCTCGCAACATTCCCGGTCCTCGTGTACATAGCACTTTTAGTTCCCTCAGGGCCCTTAGCTTTCCTGATTCTCACAGAAGCCTCAAACCTTTCTTGCTCCAACTGTGTCAGTATAGCTGGCTGTTCAACACTTCTTACATCCACAATGCCCAAGTCCTGAGCGAAATTCTTAGCACCGGCGCTCTCTGGCGATTCATTCTGATTTCCGGCCCTTCCGGCCACAACTGATATTCCTGCCCCTGCCGGGCCCCGTTCCAACTGAGCTTCGTCGGCAACATCTGGTAGGTCATCGAGCCACCTGATTACCACTGCTAACTCCTCAAAATCTGACCAGTTGACCACCATGTCCTCTGGGTCTTGTTCATTGAAAAATTGAAGGTTAGCAAAGTCCTCTTCCATGGCTGCCAGGTCATCTGTCCTCTGACCAGATTCACTTCCCTGTAACATGCAAAGCTCTGCCCCTGCCGACAATTCAAAGTTCGGCCCAACCTGGCCCACTGATAGAATATAGTTGCTTGGACTGTATACCCCTTCAGCAAAGCTCCCGAATTCCTCAGACTCTGGCTCAACAATCCCATTCTCCCCTAAAATCTCCCATGTTCTGTCTTCGACAGCCACCACCGATGGTTCGGGTTGGGTTCTAGAGATGTCCAACATGCACAAGTTAGTGCAGTCAGGAAGAAGCACCTTCAGTTTGGGTAGGTGAGTTGGGGTAATATATATGCTGGGATCGTAAGACACGACCCCAGTCTGGATAAAGTTGATTCTTTTGGGATGTGGAGCTTGGTTGTGCGGTGGGAGAGGGTTTGTTGTGACATTGGGTTTTTCTGGAGGCACAATCACCTGCTTGTCAACGAGATCCTGAATCTCGTGACGCAATCGATAGCATTGGTCAGTGTCATGGCCATGCTGCTGGTGGAATGCGCAATATTTGGCTGGGTTATGAGAGGGAGGAAGTGGATTTGGCAATGGCCTCGGCTCCAGGGGCTTTAAGTGCCCTTTCCTGATTAATACCCCTAGAGCCTTAGACAAAGGCATATATAAAGGCATGAAGGTTCTTTGGCCTCTAGGTTGGAATTTGGTGGTTTGTGTGTTGCTTCCGGACGTGCTGGAGAAAGGTGTAGCTGCTATGGGTTTTGGAGGGGGGATGGTGGTGACCATGCTTACCTCCGAAGCTCTAGCATTTGCGGCATTGCTGGTGCCTATATTGCTATTGCGGTTGAAGGTTCTTCGGGGTTGCTCTCTGTCTTGGTCAAACAGACCTTCTTTCATAGCATCTTCAATTTGTACCCCCATTTCGTGCAAATCTGAAAAGGTAGAGAAGGGGAGCACAATCATTTTCTGCATCAGTTTTGGCTGGAGATTGCGCACAATCATCTGAATTTGGTCCTTATCGGTGGGCCTTAGGGTCATCATTGAGGCCTTTGCCCTCGCCGAGCTACAAAATCTGAAAAGCCCTCCTGAGGCTCCTGCCTTGTTATTTCAAGATCACGGGTTGTAATCTCGATTTGAGTGTTATAGGAGTACTGCGCAATGAAGACCTCAGCCATCTCATCCTAGTTCCGCTTAACGTCATCCTCTAATTTTGCATACCAGATAGCGGCCACTCCTGACAAGGTCTGGCTGAATAGTGAAAGCTTCTGCGGTCTCTGGTGAGGCCCATCAGTCGCAGTATATCTGAGAACAACCGAAGTCATAATTTTGGCCCCCTCAAAGTCATAATTCTGGATCCGTCCCTGCGACATACCTAGTATTTTTTCATAACAAAATGCGTAAGTAGAGCTAGCTCAGACATTTTGGGGGTCCAAAACGAACTCTTGATATGGGGCCTCTCATACATTTAAAATATATATATATATATGATCAAAAGATCATATATTTAAATTTTGATCATATGTATAATTATTAAAATTTGTTTAAATATATAACAAAGTTTACAATAAATTAAAAAAAATTAAAATAATTCAAGTTCAAGTACTAAATAAAAAGTGAACTAACTGTACACTTAAACACCATCCTTCTTATATTTTTAACTACACAAATGCTAATTTAATTTTCATAATTCAACTTATTAACTAAATCATTTTCAATGGATTAAATTGTTAATACATTCAATTTTTCTTGTGACATAGTTATCCAAAGATAAAATTTAATCAATTTTAAATTTGAAAAGATTTTTTTTTTCCCAGAAACAATTTTAATTGGTATAATTAATCGTATTCAATATACAATCCATGCATTTAAGAAATAACCATCTATTAATTTAAAATAATTCACTATATCAATCGACTTTTTAATTTTTGCCAATAAAAACGATCATTCATTTGTTTTAAATAATTCACCACAACAATCAACTATTAGTTTTGAATTTTCAGCAAACTTTGTTGGGATTTTTCAAATTTAGATAGATTTTTTTTTGTGGACTAGAGTATAATAGCTAAAAAAATTTCAAGGCCTTTGTTTTCATAATTTTTTGGGGGCCAAAGCGGCGACTTTCGGCCAAAGCCAACCCTATGCGTAAGATACAATAATGTGTTGCTTTTCATGTATGTTAATGGTGAGTTACGACACATAATGATCCGTTACATACTTCAATGATTTTTTTCTAATTTTTTTCAACTTTTAAAGCATATTAATAGTAGCGTTAAGTAATTTTTTGGATTCTTTACACAATTTTATAATTCTATTACACCATAACTAGTATTTTTTTGAGTTAAAACAAACAAGTTATGCCAAGTTAGTTCGCTATTTATTATTATGGTAAGTTTCGACACTTAATGATCAATTGCGCACTTTGATTGTGGTTTTTAATTTTAAAAACTTTTATGCATGCTAGTGGCAGCATTACATTTTTTTTGTTGATTTGTTACGCAATTTTGTAGTTATATTACGCCACACCAAGTATTTTTTTAGTTAAAACACACAAGTTATACCCAAAGTATGGTTCATTATTTATCTTTTTGGTGAGTTATGACACTTAATAATCTGTTACGTACTTTAATATTTTTTTAGAAAAAATTGGTGATAAATCCAATGTAATGGGTGTCTAAGACATTAGGTACAATATATTTTTTTTTTATTGGTAAGAGGTCCACCATTTGTGAAATAGTTTGGTAAGAGGTCGTTGTACTTGTTTTGAAGCACATTTTATTTCTAATGTTATCCCTTATTTTATCTGTTGACTTTTTTTGACTATCTGTTCAAATTATTTTCTATTTGTTCAAATTTTTCATCTATCTGTTGACATTATTTTCTATGTGTTCAATTTTTTTTTATGTGTAAATTTTTTATCTATCTAAATTTTATCTGTGCAAATTTTTTATATGTACAAATTGTCATATCTGTATAATTTTTATCTGTACAAATTCATCCATATAATTTTCTTGGGCACCACTACTTCTTCTCATCTATCCTTCTACACCTCCATGGCTCTGGATCTAAGCTTCTTCAAACTTTCAAATCCAAACCAGTTCCTGCAAACCAAATAAATATATATATATGGACACAAAGCTACTCTCTCTCTCTCTCTCTCTCTCTCTCTCTCTCTCTACATTTCTTTGTTTAGTTCATCAACAACAATACATTCATTTCTGAATTACTTACACAAGCTTGGATGAAAAATAGACATGAACAAGTAAATAAATACATAAATATACATAATCACATCTTTTCACTACAACAAAACTAATTATTTACAGCTTCAAGTTTACGGCATGCATCGAATGCATGTCGTAGCTAGTATATTCTACAAAAAAAAAATAATAATAATAAATAAATAAAAATTCCAAGCTGTTAATGCCTTTTCAATAACAGCATACATGTAACACCTCGAAATAAATACAATATACCCATCTCATCACAATCGATAAGTGGCAATATATATAAATTAATAAGCTTTCATTAATTAGAATTTGATATACAAAAGGTGACACGCGATATATATTCATAAACAGTATATCCTGAATCTACAACATATTTGACAAGATTGAGAAAAGAAACGAAAGCTAAACAGATAATCGTCTACCCTAAAGGCTTACATCTTTCCAAGTCACAGCTTGGGTACATCAAAAGTGAGTCTTAAGCTTAATACATATAAAGCCCTAGGCTTGTACAAAGTTAAATACAAAATACAACACTGAACCTTCAGCTCCGCAGTCCTCCCAAGATAAGTCCTCGATGAAGGCATATCACCAGCACCTGAAAATGGTTTTCCTATATAGGGTGAGCCAAAACCCAGTAGAAATAATCCAACACAATATATGAATATTAACAAAGATATAAGGATGAAATGCATATGCAATGCTTATGACAAATACATTTATATTTCTTTCTCAAAAACCATGTCATGCTCAGCTTATATCACAATTCTCAAATCATGTCCTTTACAATAGAAAATAGGGAGAAATTCTCAAACCGGTACAACCTTGTATGGATATTTCGTCCGCTGGAAACCTTGAAACGACACCTATGTAAACATAGCCCATACAAGCGCTACTATTGCCATTTTACGAATATTTCATCCGCGGAAATCGACATCTATGTATACGCGCGTTTTTCGAGACTTTCACCCTGGACACACATGCCAACTTAATTTGGTGATATATACCTCTTTCCAACGTTCACCCATTTTTCTCAAATTCATATACATTTGCAATGTATTAAATGAGTAATAATGTTCAATGCACATAGATGAGAAATTAGTTTCAATTCATCTAATCCTCATGCAATTTTCACAACAATCACAACTATCCAACACTGATAGCCCAAAACAAATATTTCTAAATAGATATAAAATCTCCAATATGATAAACTTCACAAAATTTAAGATGTAAGTGATAATGCATATCCAACTCCACCATCCATACTAATATTCATCTAATTTCACATTTCCAACATCAATTCCATTTATTTATACAAAATAAATATTTGAGATATTTCGAACAAAACTCATTTTTCTTTGCAAACCCATTCCAAGTACAAAATCAACAATTTTGTCACAATTCAATCTCATTTCCAATCCCACAACTATTTTGAATACATCTATTTGAAAATTCCTCTTTTGATTTTAAACCAAAACCTTAAGTTTGTTCAAAATCCTCTAAAATCACAAGATTGTTTTACAGAAACAAATAACTAAGTTAAAAATCATAAAAGAGTATAGAGAATCCCTACCTCGAAGCTAGAAGACAAGAGAGAAAAAGATGACACTTCAACAATGCCAAAACCCAACTCTATTCGGATGAAAACGAAGTTCTAGGCGAGCTCTACCTTTTTAACAAAGGGAGTAGGGTGGAGAAATGAGTAGATCCTGGTGTATTTATAGAGAGAAAGTGAGTTTTAGAGAGAGAGGGTCTCAACTTAGGGTTTTTAAACGCTTTAGAGATAGAGAGAGAGAGAGAGAGAGATGAAAAGTGATGTAAAATGACATGTTTACGAACTGATATACGCACGGTTCACTTGAGCACAAGATGTGTTATTCGAGCAACCGGACACAATAAGTTGTTCCGCTCAAGCGCAAGAAGCTCTACTCGAGTGCAAGAAGTTTCGCTCAAGTATAAAATACACACTCCCAGTAGTTTGGTAGATAGAGGTCATCGCTCGAGCGCAAGAAGCTTCGCTGGAGCGAAGAATACAACTTTCAAGATTTTTTGCACCGCAAAAGTACCATGGCTCAGTAAGATGTGTCGTTTGAGGGAAAGAACAAAAATCTAGAAGCCACCAACCTGTTCCAAACATAACCAACATAACCCTCAAAAGCCAAGCTCAAAGAGGTATAAGGGAAACAAGACATAAATGACTATACAAGGCAATATCAGGATCCAAAATGTCAAATGGTTCGTGTCTAAACCATAATCGCTATAATCTCCCCCCTTAAGAAATTTCGTTTTCGAAATTATAAATCAAACTTTAAAATGAATGTTTAAACGAATTGAAACAATGATAATCGATTAATTCCAATACCATGACCCATCCACCGATCATTCATTCTGATCAACATGATAAACAAGTTCTCAATACTAAATATACAATTAATATTTCCAAAACATATATAATGTTTATATTCAATCAACATAACAAAAGTTTCAATACATGCTCAAACATTAACAAATAGATCTGGATACTTCTCACGGACTTTCAACTCACATTCCCAAGTTGCTTCCTCAACTCCGTGATGTCCCCATAACACTTTCATCAAAGGAATGGTCTTACCTCGCAAGACTTGATCTTGAGTATCCAAGACTCTCACCAGTCTCTCCTCATACGAGACATCCTCATCTACCTCTAAGTCGGTCCAATCCAACACGTGTAATGGATCCGGCTCATATTTCCAAAGCATACAAACATGAAATACATTATAAACCTTGGAAAGCTGTGGTGGCAAGGCCAAGCGATAAGCCACCTCTCTAATCCACTCAAAGATCTCAAAAGGCCTAAGAAATCTAGGGGACAACTTCCCATTTTTCCCAAACCTCATCAAGCCCCGCCTAAGTGATATCTTCAAGAAGACATGATCTCCTACCTCAAAAGACAAAGGTCTCCTCCCACGGTTGACATAACTTTTCTGGCGACTCTGGGCAGTAGCGAACCTTTTACGATTAAGAGCAACTTTCTCAATCGTTTCCCAAACCAACTCAGGTCCTAATAAGGATGCATCACCCACCTCGGCCCAATACACAGGAGATCTACACGGTACAAGGCCTTAAACGGTGTCATGCCAATACTCGATTGAAAGCTATTATTATAGGAAAACTCCACTAAGGGCAAGTGCCTTTCCCACGACCCTTTAAAGTCAAGGACGCAACGTCGAAGCATATTCTCAAGGATCTGAATAGTACGCTTAGATTGCCTATCAGTTTGATGATGGTATGCAGTGCTAAAAGTCAATCTCGTGCCCAAGGCATTTTGTAGGCTTTGGTATAACCGAGCCGTGAAATGCAGATCTCTATCCGAAACAATCATTACAGGGATCCCATGCAACCTAATATAAAGGTCGGCAATATAATCTACCAAGTCACCCACTCGCATAGGAAACCGACTTGGTTAACCAGTCAACTACCACCCAAATTGCATCACTACACCGTTGAGTCCTTGAAAGACCCACAACGAAATCCATCAATGACATGCTCCTACTTCCACTCGGCTATAGGCAAGGGTTGCAACAAACCCACTGGCCTCTGATGTTCGGCCTTCACTTGTTGACAAGTAAGGCACATCGATACAAACACGACCACATCCTTCTTCATTCCCCTCCACCAAAACTGGCGACTAAGGTCGTGATACATCTTTATGCCTTCCGGATGCACCGCAAGGTGTGAATGGTGAAACTCTCAGAGTACTTCCTCTCCACAAGACCCTGGCACAAAAAGACGGTCAAGGTATCTAACACTCGAATTGGAATACACATTCAAGACTTTCTCTTCTTTCTCATTGGAGATAATCTCCCGAACAGATTTTATCTCAAGGTCACCCTCCTGTGCTTCTATTACTCAGCTCATAAGTGTAAGTTGTGCAACTACCAAAAACAAGGCTGCAGACTCAACGAACTCGCTAAGATGCAAGTTGAACTCACCAATAGCACCCAACATCTCCCATTCCCGAATGGCAATACTAGCTACACTGCTGATGGATTTCCTACTTAAGGCATAGGCCACAACATTGGCCTTCCTCGGATGATAACACAACTCAAAGTCTTTATCTTCTATAAACTCCATCCACCTCCTTTGTTTCAGATTCAAGTCTTTTTGTGTAAACAGATATTTCAGACTCTTGTGATTAGAAAACACTTCAAACTTCTCACCATATAGATAATGCCTCTAAATCTTTAAGGCAAAGATCACCGACGCTAACTCTAGGTCATGAATAGGGTAGTTCCTATCGTGTGTTTTCAACTGCCGCAAGCCATAAACTACTACCTTCCCCTTTTGTATCAAAACACAACCTAAATCTTCCCGTGAAGCATTATAATACACTGAATAGCCAAAACCCCTCTCTAGAATAATAAATACTGGAGCATTAGTAAGTCTAACCTTAAGCTCTTGAAATGATTTCTCACAAGTCTCACTCTACACAAATTTGATTCATTTCCTCCTCAGTCTAGTCAATAGTAAGGCTAATCCAGAGAAATCTTTCACAAATCTACCATAATACCCAGCCAACCCCAAGATACTCTGGATCTCAAAAGCATTCTTAGGTTGTTCTCAATCTTGCACTGCTTCTGTCATAGATGAATTTATAGTCACCCATCCCCTGGATACCACATGGCCTAAGAACTTTACTTCTCCCAACCAGAATTCACATTTCCCTAACTTAGCATATAGTTTGTGGGCTCTAAGTAACTCAAGTACTACCCATAAGTGTTCTTCGTGTTCCTCCTCAGAGGGTGAGTAAATCAAGATGTCATCAACAAAGATGACCCCAAAACGGTCTAGGAACTCACAGAAGATTCAGTTCATCAAATCTATAAACACAGCTGGTGCATTGGTTAGTCCAAAAGGAATCACTAGAAACTCATAATAGCCATACCGCGTATGGAATGTCGTCTTCTGGATATCCTCCTCCCTTACCCTCAACTGGTGATAACCAGATCTTAGGTCTATCTTGGAAAAACAACAAGACCCTTTTAACTGATCAAATAAATCATCTATATGAGGCATTGGGTACTTGTTCTTAACAGTTACCTGGTTCAACTTCTGATAATCAATACAAAGTCGCAGCGCACCATCTTTCTTTTTGTCAAAGAGAGCCGGTGCTCCCCAAGGTGAAGTACTAGGGTGGATAAAACCCTTATCTAATAATTCTTGGAGTTGAATCTTCAACTCACTCAACTCAGCAGGTGCAAACCTATACGGTGCCATAAAAATCGATGCTGTGCCAGATACTAAGTCAATAGAGAACTCAATCTCACTATGAGATGGTAAACTAGTGAGATCCTCATGAAAAACATTCGGGTATTCACAAATTACCCTTAGCAACCCAACTTGGACTTCATCACATTCGTTACTCAAGAAGTTGTGAAGAAGACAACTAAGCTCACTCTACCTACATGGATCATACACCAGTGATAGGACTCTATCGGCTCTGTCCCCCATGAAATAAAAACAATCACCGCTCAAGGTACATACAGTAACCCTCTAACGGTAACAATATATGATAGCCCAGTATGATGATAACTAGTCCATATCCAAAATGGCAACAAAACTTGACATTTTAATCAACACAAATGCAAAAGGAAGTCGACGACTGACAACCATTATATCACAACCCCGACACCCCTTTTCCAAAACAATCTCGCCACTAATAGATGACTCTACACTGAGTGGAGATGCTAACTGAGCCAATTCTAACCCCAATGCCCATGCAAATGCAGACGAGATAAATGAATGGGATGCACCCATATCAATTAACATATTAGCAATAGAATTGCATAACAAGAAAGTACATCTCACAACTGAAGGTGTTGGCACTAAGTTTGGCATGGTAACAACATACACACGCTCTGAAGGTCTATACTCCACTTGTTTACCCCTTGGAGTATACGACTGATGCATTGACTGAGCCGAAAAGGCTCCTTGATTGGCCCTCGATGCTTGCGCTGACTGTGAAGGTTGGTGGCTTTGTGTCTATCTCGAACCAGATGCACTAGGTGTGCCACTCAACTGAGGGCAATATCTTTTTATATGCCCTGCCTGCAAACAATGATAACAAGTAGGGGGCTACCCTCTCCCCTGACTCTGGCTCTAAGGATGAGCCGAAGATTATGCAGATCGTTGCCCTTCTCCTCTCTGTAGGCAAGTTGGAGACTTGTGGCCCAACTAACCATACTTAAAGCAAGTGAAATCTCCTTGACCACCTCTTTCAGAACCCAAACTCAGTACTAGAAAAGTGGACCTCGAGTGAACTCCTTGGGATTGCAGTGGGTTAGAACCTCTCTGCCTCTTACTGTCCCCCTGAGCCTACTAACCCCTCCTAGAGCCCCTTATTTGCTTCTCCTCCATTTGTATCACGGTCTCAAGATGAGCTGCCAACTCTACAAGTCGCTCGTAATCTCTAATCATCAAACTGGCTACCTTGAAAAGAAGTTCGATCCTTAACCTTTTCTTGAACTCCACACAACGGCGCTCCTCTATCGCCACTAACTCTGGTGCAAATCTAGAGAGGCTAGTAAAGGTTGCCTCAAACTTGGCTATCAGTGTGTTCAACTACTTAAGCCACAAGAATTGCTCTCTTAACTTCTCCCTAACAGTGGGAGGTAAGAACTTGTCCTAAAAGGCATCGACGAAAGCCTCCTAAGTTGCACCAATGCGCCCACGTCCATACTTCCACCATTGACCTGCATCTCCCTTCAGCTGGAAGGATACCAAAGTCACGCTCAAACCACCGTCTTCGATGCCAAGCATCTCAAACGTCTTCACCATTTGTTTGAGCCATTCATCTTCTTTTAAAAGCTCTTTAGGATCGCCAAAAACTCGTCCAGGTTCGACTGAAAAAACTCACGCTTCAGAAAAGACGGCCCCTTCTCGGCAACATGGGCTTGGACTTGATTCTCAACTCTGAGAATGTCCATGGATTCCCGCAATGCTCCAGCCATCTCGCGGGGTAAGGCATCTATGGCCTGTTGAACTGTCGATTCGGCCAGGTTGGCCTGACCAACTCCTTTGCCTTGTGCTATAATATCATCCGGTATCGGCACCTCCTGTTGTCTAGGCCTACCGCGCTTATCACTGCGACCACATCCTGTCATCCTAATAAAGGCAACAAAAGAGATTAGTACATTTACAAATGTGCCAAAACTAACTCACTTGCATCCTAATATAGTGGACAATAGTAATTCACTCCACATAAGCACATAGCCACATAAACACATACAAATTTCCTCCCTGGTTAATAACCATCCTGTGGCATTGCCAGAGTTCCAATTAGAAATAGCAGTGATCAAGTGCTCTTCTAATAGGACTTCTAGAAACCTATAGACCCAATCAATATCCTATAAATTAAGTCACACACCCATATAATCACATAAGCATGTATCACATAGCATACCATACATACAAATGTTTTTATCAAGCGAGACAAACCCATTGTGGTAATAACTGTAACACATGCATTCTTTAATCCATTGGAGAGTGTATTTAATTCCCTTATTTTCATTTTTAGGAGTCTTTGGAGTTGTTAAATGTTGGTTTTGGAGAAGTATGATCCGATTTAAACTCGTTGGGTTTGTTTGTTTGCGCTTGTTCTTGTCAAAAAGTTGTTTGAGAACTTAGAAATTCTATTTTGGGGTCGACACCAGCCTTCCTAAGGGTCGACCATTATCTATTGGTGAAGTTTCTTGAAGTGTTGCTGGAATATAGGGTCGACACTAGCCTTGGTGGTGTCGACACCTTCCTCTTGTTGCTGTCCATATGGGTTGACACCAGTCTGGGAAGGGTCGACCCTTGTATATTACAAAATCTGTGTGTTGGTTGTGGGAAAATAGGGTCGACCCTTCCTGTCTAAGGGTCGATACCTTGCATGTTGCACATATTGCTTTTTTTCCTGGAGGGTCGACACCTCTGCCCGAAGGGTCGACCCTTGTGTGTAATTTTCAGCTTTTTGGGCTGGTTTGGGCCTTACTTTTAAGGGGTTTTGGGCCTATTATTTTATTGGCCTTAGGGCTACTTCTCTACTACTATAAATAGGCTCCAAACATATTTCATTTGACTTTTCCCCTCTTTCCACTCTCTCAAACCGTGAGTTCTTCTCTCTCTCTCTCTCTCTCTCTCTCTAAACTCAAGCTTTTGGCACTAAGATCTCTAGATCTACCCACCTAGTGTGATCTTTTCACCATGGTCCTTTGAGAAAAAGTGTAGATCTCGTCAAGGGCTTCATTTTGATCCGAATGGTTCGTGGTTTCGTCGCCTTTGATTTTTGGGTCGTCATCTCTTGGCTTCCAGAGGTAGGGGTTTCTAGTTCTCTTTCAATACCCTCATTTATGGATAGATTTATGGTATTTTCCTTATATAAACACAAATGTTTATATTTTTATGCATATTGTGATGAATCACGAGATTGGGGGTTAGGGTTTGAAGAGAGAGTTGGGTTTATTTGTTGGGTTATGATCTTGGGTTATGAGTTTGGATGTAAAAGTAATAGAAGGGTTGGAATAAAATGTGTTTTTGTGAAAAGCTTTAATTTCTCTTAAAAATCCTAGTTTGGCTCATGAAGATGGTTAATGGTTTTGCTTCAATTAATAGTAGAATTATGACATTGAGGTGTTAAATTACACATGTACAAGTTTAATTGGAATTTTAAAGAATTTGAGAAATGTATATAAAAATTGCGATTGAACTCATAATGTTAATGTCTTGAATTATGTTATAATGTGAACCAAACTTGGGGGAAAGGAAATTACTAATGTTATGGATGGTATGAGCCTTCTGTTGAAATGGTTGTGTTGAATCTTGTTGTGTGTTATGTGAGTTGCACTGAGTTATGTTGTGTTAA
Source organism: Camellia lanceoleosa (assembly GCA_025200525.1). Taxonomy (NCBI): domain Eukaryota; kingdom Viridiplantae; phylum Streptophyta; class Magnoliopsida; order Ericales; family Theaceae; genus Camellia; species Camellia lanceoleosa. The sequence continues at coordinate 68,665,780 of CM045765.1, forward strand.
GTTGGTTGAGTTGGGCTATGTTGTGTTGAGTTGAGTTGGGCTGTGTTGAGTTTGGTTGTGTTGTGGTTGGTACCCGCGTAGGGAGTTGAAAAATGGTTTTTTGGTGCCCACAACCGTCCGTATAATATCCAGTAAATGTGGGGGATTATTTTAAAAATTGAAAAAAATGATTTTTCGATGCCCACGACCGTCCGTATAATAGCTGGTAAATGTGGGGGTGGTTTGAATTCAAGGTGCCCAGTTGCCATGTCTGGGCTTATCGCTGGACGAATGTGGGAAAAATATTTTTGGGTGTCTACACGGTCCCGCCATATTATAGCCGGTGAAAGTGGAAAAATGTTTTTGGGTGTCCACACAGTCCTACCGTATTGTAGCCGACAAAAGTGGAAAAACATATTATTTTCGAAAATGTTTTGGGTGCCCACGTCCTGCCGTATAGTAGCCGGCAAATGTGGGGGATGGTTTTTTTTTAAAAAAAAAGTTGAAAATGGTTTTTGGAAAAGGATGTGGTTTTTGAGAAAATAATTTTTGGGAGTTCACTTCATGTCGTATAATAGCCGACAAAAGGTGGAATGTGCTATGAATTGGGTGCCCGCTATCCTTCCGTATCAAGTCGGCAAAAGGTGGAATGTGTTGTGGCGTGTGTTGAGGTCGGTGATGATATGTGTGATTTGTGATGAACTTGTGAAATTACTATTTGATGTGTAATTTGGTATGGAATGGGAATGCATATAGAAATTATTTGAAGAGGATGGATAATGAAATGATAATTGGATAAGGGATTGGTGATAAAGAACTCACCAGGTCATTTGTATTTGCAAGGAAAAATTAAGAGTTTTGTTTTATGGTGAATTGAGAAATTGAATTAAAAGGGTTTATTATCCTTGTGATATGTTGAATTATGATTGACAACACACATGTAGGTATGATGTACTTCTGATATGTTGAATTATAGTTGATAATGCAAGTGTGGAAGTGATGTAGTTGTTAGATAAGTAGGAGTTGAGTGTAGGATAACAATTATTGACTATAAAAGAAATTTGGATTTCTACATTGAGGAGTTACAACAAATATGAATAGATTGGTGGGAATAGCATGTATGTGGGATGTTTTGGAATATTAAGGGAACTTGAACTTGAGGTTGTGGTGTTATAATTAATGTAATTAGTATAAAGGAAAAATGGAAATAAAAAGGAGGAATGTTAAGATGGAAATCAAATGAAGAATACTTTGGAATTGGATAGTAAATTTAAAATGATGTTGTTCCCTAAATATATTTGTTTTCAAAAAGGATTTTGTGATTTTCTGATAAAAAGTGATAGTTTTGATGGTTGAAGGTTTTCTTTAAATGTTCCAAATAAATTTTGAAAAAAAGGTACTCTACGTATGATATTTTGAAATTACAAAATGTCACATACTATATGGTATCACCCTGCATGCATGATTATTTCTATCTATAGGATGGTTATTGTTTTAGAACTGTGAGATTCCTACTAGGCAATTATGTTCACCCCTTGTTGTTTCATTTTTTTTTTACAGGAAGAGATTTTGGATTGATTGGTTGAAGGATTAGGAAGTTCATGTATGTCTTGTGTGTAATCTCATTGTACTTTGATGTTTGTAATTATTTATTTGTAACTCTGTAGTGGGAGCTTGGCATGTATTATTATTGTTGTACTCATCATGAGAGAGAACATGTATTACTCAAGGGTAATAGATATTCTTAATAAAAAATAAAAATAAAATAAAAAATGGACCTAAATTTCAGGCTCTTGGTAATATTTTTGAGTAATTAAAATTTGGGGCGTGACAATAACCACTTTCCACGTATGCAAATTATTCAAACCCGGTACACTCTGATACCAAGTTGTAATGCCTTGAAATAAATACAATATACCTATCTCATAACAACCAATAAGTGGCAATATATACGAATTGATAAGCTTTCATTAATCAGAGTTTGATATACAAAAACTGACACATGTGGTATATATTCATAAACAGTAGATCCTGAATCTACAACATGTATCACAAGATTAAGAAAAGAAATGAAAGATAAACAGATAATCGTATACTCTAAAGGTTTACATCTTTCCAAGTCATTGCTTAGGTCTTAAGCTCAATACATATAAAGCCCCAGTCTTGTACAAAGTTAAATACAAAATACAACATTGAGCCTTCAGCTCCACAGTCCTCCCAAGCTAAGTCCTTCGTGGAGACATATCACCAGCACTTGAAAATGGTTTTTCCCATATAGGGTGTGCCAAAGCTTAGTAGAAATAATCCAATACAATATATGAATCTCAACAACAATATAAGGGTGAAATGCATATGCAATGCTTATGACCAATACGTTTATATTTCTTTCTCAAAAACCATGCCATGCTCAGCTTATATCACAATTTTCAAATCATGTCCTGTACAACAGAAAACATGGGGAAATTCTCAAACCGTACAACCTTTCACGGTTATTTTGTCTGCGGAAAACCGTCAAACGGCACCCATGTAGACGTAGCCTATACAAGCGCTAGTATTGCCATTTTACGGATATTTTGTTCGCAGGAATCGGCATCCATGTATACATGCGTTTTTCAAGACTTTCACCATGGACACACAGACCAACTTAATTTGGTGATACACACCACTTTCCAATGTTCACCAATTTTTCTCAAATTCATATACATTTGCAATGTATTAAATGAGCAACAATGTTCAACGCACATGGATAAGTAATTAATTTTAATTCACCTAATCCTCATGTAATTTCTACAACAATCATAACTATCCTCCACCGATAGCCCTAAACAAATATTTCTAAACAGATATAAAATCTCCAATATAGATAAACTTCTCAAAATTTAAGATGTGAGTGATAATACATATTTAACTCCACCATCCATACTAATATTCACCCAATTTCACAATTCCAACATCAAATCTATTTATTTATACAAAATAAATATTTGAGATATTTAGGGCAAAACTCATTTTTCTTTCAAAACATATTCCAAGTACAAAATCAACAATTTTGTCATAACTCAATGTCATTTCCAATCTCACAACCATTTGAAAATCCCTCTTTTGATTTTAAACCAAAGCCCTAAGTTTGTTCAAAATCCTCCAAAATCACAAGATTGTTTTATAAAAACAAATAGCTAAGTTAAAAATCATAAAAGAGTGTAGAGAATTCTTACTTCGAAGCTAGAAAATGAGAGAAAAAGAGATGACACTTCAACAATGTCAAAACCCAACTTTATTTGGATGAAAACGAAGCTCTATGTGAGCTCTACCTTTTTAACAAATGGAGTAGGGTGGAGAAATTGGTAGATCTTGGTGTATTTGTAGAGATAATGTGAGCTTTAGAGAGAAAATGTCTCAACTTAGGGTTTTCAAACGTTTTATAGAGAGAGAGAGAGAGAGAGAGAGAGAGAGAGAGAGATGAAAAGTGATGTAAAATGGCCTGTTTACGAACTGATATATGCACAGTTCGCTTAAGTGTAAGATGTGTCGCTCGAGCGACTAAACACAATAAGTTGTTCCGCTCGAGCGTAAAATACACACTCCTAGTAGTTTTGCAGACAAAGGTCGTCGCTCGAGCGAAGAATACAAACTCCCATTATTTTTGCAGACCTGCAAAAGTACTAGAGTTTCGCAAAGACCGCTTGAGTGCAAGAAGTGTCGCTCGAGTGAAGGTACAAAAATCTAGACAACATAAGTTTGGAAAACAAGCCACCAACCTGTTCCAAATATAACCAACACAACTCGAAAAGCCAAACTCAAAGAGGTATAAAGGAAACAAAACATAAATGACTATACAAGACAATGAAACCCAGATCCAAAACATCAAATGGTTCGTGTCACGACCCAAATCGGCCCCTAAAATTTTAGGGCATGACTGGCTTGTAATTAGGCCTCAAAACAAAATTTCTAAAATTGTTTCTTCTTTAATGAGGCCCAAAACAGAAGCGATTACCAAAAGAATGTCCATTGAGTAGTGCAGATATGCTGGGATCACTACCTAACTAAGTGTAGACGGAGAAGTCCACACATACAATTCCATAAAATGCAAATCCAAAGCATGTGCATATGCAAAGAGTATTAATCCAAAAGTTACATAACCATAAAATGTTTAACAAAACCCACCAAGAACTTTAAACAAAATGTGACATTAAAAGGACTCCTTAAAAGGTAAAAGACTCCAAATTTGGGTTTAACAAAATAAGTCATCAAAAAACGCCTGAAGTTGATTTAGGGTTGGCCTCCATGCTAACCACCTACAAAACATACATAAATATGGAATGAGCCAGGTTCAGTGAATAATAATAATGTATGAAGGCATATAAATTAGCACGTGTCCTAAAGAATGTGTACGTAATACATGTATGTCTTTTTTATCAGAACGACCTTAGGCCCACTAAAATAGAACGGCCTCGGGTTCAATAATAACAGAACGGCCTCAGGTCCAATAATAACAAAATGGCCTCAGGCCTAATAATAACAGAACGGCCTCAGGCCCAATAATAACATAATGGCCTCGGCCAAATAATAACAGAACGACCTCAGGCCCAATTCGCATGTCATTACAGTAAGTAATCAATCAGTTTAACCGCAACACAAGTTGTACAAACCATATCATTCATGAACAAGAGTATATAATTTGTACTATTACTCACAATGATCCAGTCGTGCGGTGGTCCCTTCCGATGAGTGACCTACAAATCACACACATAAAGTAATAAGCAATGTATTCTTTCTTTAGCTTCTGTGATTAACTCTAACCCATTCTCATTCGTTTTCTCTTGTTTTTATACACCATATGCACATGAACTAGTTGAAAACCATGCAATTGGAGGCCAAGAAGCCCAAAAACAAAAAGGAAACAAAACTGGAAAATCAGTCTTGTTGGCTGCATGTGTGGTGCCTTGGCCACTCATGCGGTGGCCTTGGCCGCACGAGCGGGCGAACTTCAGAATCGAATTTGGCCAAAACAAGGTTGGCCGCTCGTGCGGTGGCCTAGGCCGCATAAGTGGTCTGGGTTGAAACATTAAGTCTGAAAATCTACAAATTTCAAGCTTTCCAAATGCCTTCCCAAGGCCCAATTCAAGCAATTTCACTTCAATAACATCTCATATGATCATAATAAATAAGAACCCTAAACTCAAGTAGATCATAACTTTGTTTAATTTGGCATACACAACTCTACTTTCCATATTTCCTTCATTTCCTTCCTCTTTTCATGACATAAAATATATACAACATAGATATATGCATGAGTTCAAGGCATGCAAAGTCTCAAGAGGAGATAAACATTTCTCATAATTTACCTCAAATCAAACTCAAAACACAAGAATCAACTCTTGAACCAAACAAATCAAAGGATTACATGTTCAATTTCATGACATATATTCAAGCAAGATCATTACCTCAAACCCTAACTTTGGTTTGTGCTAACGTTTCACCTTAAGATTTGATTCTAACCAATTAGAGAGAGATTTAGAGTTTTCTAGTTGATTTACACTTAAGCTATTTTCTTGGTTTCCCCCTTTCAATTTCTTCAAGCCTCAAGCTCTTGGTTTAAATTCTCTTCTTCTTCTCTTTTTTCCTTTCTTTCTCCCTCTAAAGCACTTTCCAGGAGATATTTGTGTGTTTTGAGTCTAAGTGTTAACTCTAAGGCTCATAAGGCTCCTCTATATCTCTACTAAACCAAGGGTCAAGCTTAACTAAAGGTGTAAATTAAATAAAGCTAATTAATTCGTTACGAATCAAATTTTTACAAAATTTCATATTATGTCCTAAAAATTAAGCTCATCATAACTATAAAGTCAATTTCAGTTTATCGCATCTCTAAGACTTTCAATTTCTAGTCCTAAGGTCACAATTACAATAGATTTTCTTATAACCGACAGATAGAAGTTGATAAACATGATATTCACACACTAGCACATAGATTTTCGTATTAAACACATAAACACACATACAATTAGACATCTAATGAGAAATTTAAGCATATGAGAGGGTTGGGTTATTACAGTTCGGGTCTAAACCAGAATCGCTATAATATATAATATGTAAATCGTTAATTCATATATTTATGACATGCAAAAATATGTCGTAAAAAATTTATATTTTCATGGCTTACAAAAATATGTCGTAAAAAATTTTCACTTAAGACAACATACATTTTATGTCGTAAAATATTATAACTTTACACAGCGTGCATTAGTATGTTGTGAAAACTTCTATCAAAAAAAATTTAATCCGATTTTTTTATGGCATGCAAATGTATGCTGTAAAAAAATGTATATTTTCACGGCATAAAAAAATATATCATAAAATGTTTGCATTTAAGAAACATACATTTCATATCGTAAAATATTATAACTTTACACGGCATGCAATGCATGCCATGAAAACTTCTACTTTTTTTTTTTAAATTTAAAAAAAATGCTAACAATTTCCAACCAAGCTTCTCACCTTAAAGTTTCCTAATTGAATTTCCAACAATTTCAAACCAAGTAAAATATTAAATATTAAATAAAAAAAAATTGATTAACTCTAACATTTATATTTAAATTATCACATTTTTTATTATTGGATTTGTAATCCAACCCTTCAATTGAATAAAAATTGCTTCACTTAAAATCATGAGAGAAACCTTTTATATACATTTATATTTATTAGGGTTAATTACACTTTTCACCTCTATAATTTAAACTAAATTTTAATTTAATTCTTATGGTTCTAAAGTGAACAATTTGATTCCTACAATTTGAGTTTAGTTTCAATTTAGTCATTATGTCCAAATTAAAGATTAAAATTACACTTGTCAATTTTCTAAGATATGCACAGATAAAATTAACAAAAATTTGGACCAAAAAAATTAAATTCAAGTATAGAAACCAAATTGTTCAATTTAAAATTATTGAAATTAAATTAAAAATTTAGGTGAAAAATGTAGGCTCCGTTTGGTGACAGTGTAACATACTAGAATACAAAAAACAACATTGAAAAAAATAAAAAATAAAAAAAAAATAGTGACACTGAAAGATACCGGTGACAATAGTGACTGGTACCGTCGGAGAGCATGAGCAAATGGCGAAATGGAGAGAGACATGAATAGTCTAAGTAGAGATGGAGAGTGAAACCGAAATGGAGAGAGATGGGGGGGGGGGGGAGGAGAAACCGAAATTGTAAGTGGGCAATAGAAATGAGTTGGTGAGATTACAGATGAGAGACATAGTGGGTGATGATGGAAAAATACTTGGTTGGTAGGATTTTAGAGGCAGTTTGCCAATGTTGCTTTTGGGTGGTCTAAATCTAGGAGGGGAATAGAAACTTACATGACACGGCACTCACAAATGCATCATGTGTTAAGGATGCGCGTATATTATTGAGCATGTAAGTAATTAAAACTTGACATCCTTAAAATAAAATTATTCAGAGTTTTCACAATTTAATACAAAATAATGTAATTTCATGAGTGTCAATTTTTAATTTCTTACCAACTCAATAATATGGGACGCTTCACCCGAACGCATTATTGTGAATGCATTTGTCGATGTGAAATATGTACCATTGTTGGGAGGGAAATTTCGTCCATATAGAAAATGAGAAAAATATGTACTACAAAAAAAAAAAAAAAAAAAGAAGAAGAAGAAGAAGAAGAAAAAGAAGAAGATTTTACCAGGAAGAAAAACTTAGGACAAACATAGGCTGCGTTTGGTTCTCAATTAGAATTGTGATTCTAATCAAAAAATTGCAAAACTCTTTTCAAAACTCAAAACCAAACACACAACTCAAAACTCAATTGAAAACTCTTTTCAAAACTCAAAACCAAACGCTTTTTAAAACTCTTTTTTTTTAAAAAAAATTATAAAAAAAATATTTGTTTATTTTTGTTTTGTAAATTGTTTTTGAAAATCATGATTTTTGTGGTCAGATACGCATTTTTTGGGAAATCACCTATGTTAGTTGTGAAAAGTTATACATTTTTGTTTCGTTCAAAATTTTTAGAAACAAACTAATGCATCATTTTCTACCAACCACCCTGTGTTTTCTGACACAACTTACGCAAATTTGTGAAAACGTACACAATTTTGTGAAATATAAATGTTCTCCAAATACTTACTCATATTTGTGATTACGTATGCAATTTTGTGAAATAAAAGTATTCTCGAACGACTTACTTGTATTTCTGATCAGTTACACATTTTTTTGAAAACTCACTTACGCCAATTATTAAAACGTACGCAATTTTTTGTTATTAAAAAATTGTAAGACCAAACTTACGCATCATTTTATGTTAACCACCCTGACTTTTGTGACACAATTTACGTGACTTTGTGACAACTTGTGCAATTTTGTCTCACAATAGTGTTGTCAAAAAACTTATTCGTATCTGTGATAACTTATGCAATTTTTGGGAAATCACTTTCGTCAACTGTGAAAACTTATGCAATTTTGTCAGTAAAAGTTGTCTCCAAGGATTTACTCGTATTTTTGATCACTTATGCATTTTTTGAAAAATCAGTTATGTCTTTTGTGAAAACAAGTTGGCATCATCAGTAAGTTGTTGAAAACTTGTAGGAACAAACTTACGCGTCATTTTGTGTTAACTACCTTAAATTTTGTGACACAACTTACATGAATTTGGAAAAACTTACACAAATTTGTGAAATTAAAGTGATCTCCAAAGACTTACTCATATTTTTCATGATTTACACATTTTTACGAAAACCACTTACGTAAGTTAGGAAAACTTACGCAACTTTTGTGTTGTTGAAAATTTTTACGAACAAACTTATGCATCATTTTCTGCTATCCACCCTGAGTTTTGTGACCCAATTTACGTGATTTTGTGAAAACTTATGCAATTTTATCAAATAAAAGTGTTTTCCAAAGACTTACTTGTATTTGTAATCCGTTACGCTTTTTTTTTGAAAATCACTTATATAAGTTGTGACAAATTATGCAATTTTGTGAAATAAAAGTGCTCACCAAAGACTTACTCATATTTCTGAGAACTTATGTAGTTTTTTGTTTTTTTGGAAACCATTAACGTTGGTTACGAAAACTTACACATTTTTGTGTTGTTGAAAATGTTTATGAACAAACTTACACGTCATTTTTTTGCTATTCACCATGAGTTTTGTAACACAACTTAAGTGACTTTGTCAAAAACTAAGCAATTTTGTGAAATAAAAGTGTTCTCTCAAGACTTACTCATATTTTTGTTCACTTACGCATTTTCATTTTTGGAAAATCAGTTACGTAAGTTGTGAAAATTTACGAAATTTTGTGAAGTAAATGTATTCTTCTTGGACTTACTTGTATTTCTGAGAACTTATGCAGTTTTTTTTGGAAACCATTAACATCAGTTATGAAAACTTACGTATTTTTGTGTTGTTGAAAATGTTTAGGAACAAACGTACGCGTCATTTTTTGCTATCCACCCAAAGTTTTGTGACACAACTTACGTGATTTTGTGAAAACTTACGTAATTTTGTGAAATAAAAGTATTCTCTGAAGACTTACTCGCAATTTTGATTAGTTATGTTTTTTTCATTTTTGGAAAATCACTTACATAAGTTGTAAAAATTTATGAAATTTTGTGATGTAAATGTATTCTCGAAGGATTTACTCGTATTTGTGATAACTTACGCATTTTTTTGGGAAACAATATACATAAGTTATGAAAACTTATGCAATTTTATGTTGTTGAAAACTTTTAGGAACAAAGTTACGCATCATTTTGTGCTATCCATCTTGAGTTTTGTGACACAACTTACTCATTTTTGTGTTATTATAAACTTTTGATAATAAACTTACGCATATTGTAAAAATTTATGCATTTTGTGAAATCACTTACGGAATTTGTGAAAACTTACTCATTTTTGTGTTGTTCTAAATTATTTGAAACACTTACGCATTTTTGTGAAAACCTATGCATTTTGTGAAATTAGTTATGGAATTTGTGAAAACTTATCAATTTTTGTGAAAATACTTACACATATATTATATAATCTATTATTTTAATGGTTTTACTTGTAAGTTGACCTGCTTAGCAGGTGTCACGCCCTGAATAATTTACACAATATAAATCCCTCAATCTTCAATTACATTACCTTGTTTCCAAAACAACCCTTCCAATGCTTAACATATATAAGGAAAATAAGGTCTCAACGTACACATCATCATCAATCTCTATCATGTGTATTTATTTAACTCTAGAGATTACAAAAGATATTCCAATGTGAATATATATATTCAACCTTTTTTGAAACATGAATATATAGCGTGTGGAACAATAAGTCAAGTATAACCAAACCCCCTTAAGGGCTACAAATTCCAAGGCTTATACCTAGTTACACAAAAGTGATTTCTTGAACCCATACATATAAAGCCTTTGGCTTGACAAAGATAATTACAACAAAAGAAAAGATCTTTGTGCTCTTAAAATATATTCTATGCCATTAACTCGACGGGATCACCACATCCTTTCCTGCACAAAATCCCATAGGGTGAACACAAAGCCTAATATGAAAATTGTAACAAAGTTTTTTTTTTTTTTTTTTTTATAGAATCTTCTAAGATGAATACATATACTATGCCATGTTAAAAAACATACATCTTTATCTTTTGAAAACTTTTGTGCACAATGCAAATTTGAGAATTTAACAATTCAATAATTTCAAAGTAATTCAAAGGGGTGGTAAATATGACTTAGGTAATCCTAAGGTTGGTGTCTGCAAGTGGGCATAACTAACACTATCAAATCCCACTTCACCGGCTGCTAATCGGTAGGCACGTGGTATTACCTCCGCGTGTGTTTTCGGTCTTTCACCATGGACACTCAGGCCAACTTAACTAAAACCAACTGCAGCCCCTATTCAGACTTACCAACGTATATACCCTAAAAATAAATCAATATGATCTTGTTTTACAAAACAATTTCCTTCCTCAAAACAATACTTTTCCAATGCAACATTCAAAATTAATTGCATCAATGATAAAATGGGATGACAATGCAAATGCCCAATGCAAAATAAAGTTCCATTTAATAATCTCAACCGTGCCAATTCAATGTATTTCTCTATCAATGTCTTGAAATTTCTCGATTTCTCAATTTCTTAATTCATCCACACAATCTTTCATTGTGATCAAATTCCATATTTCTTATCAATATAATATTATAATATATATTTTCCAAGAGACAATATAACAGTATCAACATTCATGTATTCTCCACATGTTAAAGATCATTTTCTAAACCCGATTTTTTTTCCAAGACAAACCAATGATAAGTTTTAAAATCAACTATTCCCATTTCCTCCATGAAATTTCCTCATTCGATACAACCATAAGAATTTCTACATCATTTCTTCACATAACAAATTATCAAACATCAATTTCACAATAATTAAATTTTCTCAAAATTTTCAAATTTTAGGGTTTCCACCAAAAACAAGATTTTTGTTCCACTTTCGAAAAGATTTCTCCAAAACAACTCCCACACCTTAAAACATAGCTCATAGTCTCAAAATTTTGGAAAAAGTAGATAAAATCATCCTCTAACATCACCTACGGTTTCACAACACAAAAACCATAACTCAAACATGCAGAAATACTCAAAACATGCATAAACTTACAAAAATACATATATAACTTAAAGATTATCCTCACCTCAAGCTTGGGAGATGAAGAGGAAGAAAACCCTAGAAATCAATGTTGGCGAAAACACGGTCCATTCGGTTATAAATGTGGCCCTCGTCGCCTTCGTCGATTTGGTGTAAAAAGCCCCCTCAAACTCCGAAAGATTTGAGCTAAATCTTAGAGAGAAGTTGGATTTGGGTGTATTTTACAGAGAGAATGGAGAGAAGATTTATAGAGAGAAAAAAGTGAAATTTGAGCAAAACACGTTTTTGGCATCAATTTTCAAGAAAAGAGTACGAAAATTGAGATAGACATGTCGAAATCTGCACAAGGGGAATTCCAATCGACATGAGTGGATTTTTCTGCTTGCATGGGCAGATTGCTCCAATGAGCTACCAAGAATTTTCACCAAAATCCGCTCGAGCGATTTTCTCTATAGAAAAGCCACCACTCTGTAAATATCCGCTCGACGCAGCTCCTAAATCCGCATGAGCAGTTTTTCCAAAAATCCAGATTTTGATTTTGTATTTCGAAACAAGTTCTCAGGCCCAAAACTCAAAATTTCCAACCCGTAGAAGTTAAATGAGGTTAAGTAGGAGTAGGCAGGGAATCTCAATGACCAGACACGGTAAACTAAACACCGAAGGAAAACATACTACCTATAGCATCCCAGGTCTTTTTCCATTTGGTAGATGTATCCGGACTTGCGTTCCGTAGATTCTGTTGTTATATATTTGTTGTTGTCGTCCTCTAATTCCTTATTTTTGAGTTATAGGATGTATTTGGCAGGTTTGTTACAGGTTGGGAGTGTTTGGGAGCAAAAGGTTGCTACCCAGTGTTTTGGTCCTTCGCTCGAGCGAGCAGTTTGTCGCTCGAGCGAGCTCTTTGTTTTGGTCCATCGCTCGAGCCAGTGTTTCTTTGCTCAAGTGAGCGACTGCGTCTAGGTATAGACCTGAGAGCTGTGTTTCTTGGCTCGAGCGAGATCTTCTTCGCTCGAGCGAGCTGGTTTGTTCATCGCTCGAGTGAGCGTTCCGTCACTCGAGCGTGCGTTTGGTTACAAACTTGAGGGTTTGAGTTGTTGGCTCGAGCGAGCAGTCTGTCGCTTGAGCGAGCTTCTAGGTTGTTGGCTCGAGCAAGACCTTTTTGGCTTGAACGAGGTTTTCTGTGTCTGGTCGCTCGAGCGACCAAGTCTTCGCTCGAGCGAGCCTGTTTTATTTAAATACATAGCAGCGGTTTTAAAGTCACTTTTTCATCCTCTTTTTGATTTCAGAACCCTAGGTTCGTGTTCTCTCTCCCTCCACACACCTTCTCTCTTAGGTTTGATCTACTTAGAGTGTATTTCTACCCTAGGTCCTTTGTTAAAAAGTTAGAGTGGGTCGAGGGCTTCACTTTAATCTGAAAAATCTTGGGTTTGGAGCACATTGCGTTTTCGCCATCTTCTCCATTTGAGTTCTTCACTTCGAGGTAGGGATTTCCTACTCCATATTATAGGTTTTGACCTAAGTTTTGGTATTTTTGATTTGTTGGTGTCGTTTAGTAATTTTGGGAAAACTAGGGTTTGTCTTATAATTTGAGAAATAGGGAATTGTTTATATATTAAATTCGACGTGACTGTGAATCATGAAAAAAAATGACATTGGTAGTGTCAGGTTGATTAAAATTGAACCTTAGGGTTAATTTTGAGGAAAGGGGGAAAAGCCCTAGTTGTTATAATAAATTAATTTGTATAATTAATTTTGGGAAAAATGTGGAATTGAGTTTAATTCATGAAATTGGGGAATTATGAGATAAATGGTGTGGTTGAATAGTTTAATCACTCGTTTATGAAAATGTTGAGTTTACATTTGTTGACACATTTATTTCCTGTTTAGAAATAACTGTTTTGGGCTATCGGTGGAGGATAGTCACGATTATTGTATACATTGCATGTTGATTAGGGAAAACTGAAACTAATCACATTGAATGAGTCATTGCAATTGACAGTTGAATTAATACAGCGAATTTGTGTATTGATTGAATATTGTGTATGACAAGTGTTTAATACATTGTATATGCATATTGTTTGGGAGGAGATAGGGGATGTACTCCATGGTTTGAGGGAAGATAGGGGATGGACTCTCAAACCCATTTAGGAGGAGAAAGGGAATGGACTCCATTAGTACAGCAAATCTGTGTACTTATTGTTGTATGGAAGTGTATTAGTATAGCATATATGTGTACTTATCAATTGATGGAAGTGTTTTACTATGAGCCTTAGCCTCATTTAATTGTTAATATCAGAAGAAATATTAATTTGAGATGCAGTCTCAGTTTGTTGTTTGGCCAGGTTCTGAGCCATGTCTGTATAAATGGAAAATTGGATAAATAATGGAAAGTGAAACGTATCATGGACATAGTGGTCATGGAACTGTATTGTGATAAAAGTGATTTATAAGTGTAACCATCTATTGAATGCTATTGCTTTAGTCAATTCGTATATTTGGTTTAGTATATTTCTGCTGGGCTGTGGCTCACCCTATACGAGAACATCATTTTCAGGTCCAGGTGATATGCTACCTCCAAGGACTTAGCTTGGAAGGATTTGAAGTTGAAGACTCTGTTTAGATTAGTTGTTATTTTGTTTTATTTTGATATTACATGTAAACTTAAGCCGAGGGCTTAACTTTGTAGTTGAGTTAGTACTCACATTTTATGTCCAAGTATTGGCTTGGAAAGATGTAAGCCAGTAGGGCATTTACTTTCGTCATTACATGTAATGTTTTCTTTTGAGGATACTCTGATGAATGGAATAATACTTTTATTTTCTTATGTCGATGCATGTTAATATTGTATATATTATGGGTTTATTTTGAGAGCGTGACAACTTGGCATCAGAGCGTACCGGGTTTGAATACTTTGGGTACGTGGGAAGTGATTAGTATCACAATGGGTTCGTCTCGCTTGATAGAGACTTAGATGTACTGTTATATGCTTATATGATAACATGTTTATGTGATTATGTGGGTATGAGATTTAATTTCTAGGATGTTGACTGGATCCTTGAGTTTCTATAAGTCTTGTTGGAAAAGCACTTGATCAATGATGTTTCCAACCGGAACTCTAGCAATGCCTCAGGACTGTCATGATCCAAGAATGAAATTCGTAGGTTCTTATGTGATTATGTGCTTATGTGGAGTGAATTACTGTTGTCCAATGCATTAGGACGAGAGTGTTATAGCTTCGGCACATTTATTAATGTGCAAACGTATTAATCATTTTGTTACCTTTATTAGGATGTCAGGACGAGGACGAGGATATGGTAGGCATGGTAGGCAGGAGGTGCCTATGCCAGAGGAGATTCCGGAGCAGTAGGAAGGAGTTGGCCAGGCCAATGTGGCCAAGCCAATAGGCCAGCAAGCTATGGGCGCTTTGGCCCGAGAGATAGTAGGGGCATTCAGGGAGTCTGTGGGCATTCTCAGGGCTGAGAATCAAGCCCCGGTTCATGTTGCAGATACCGGGCCTGCATTTCTAAAGAGAGAGTTCTTCCGATCAAATCCGGACGAGTTTTTGGGCAATCCAAAAGAGCCGCTTAAGGCAGATGAATGGCTCGAACAGACAACGAAGACGTTTGAGATGCTTGGCATCGAGGACGGGGTTCTGAAGGTGACCTTGGCATCTTTCCAACTTAAGGGAGATGCGGGTCAGTGGTGGAAATTCACTAGAGGCCGTATAGGAGGGACTTTGGAGGCCTTCGTAGCTGCTTTCCAGGAGAAGTTCCTATCCCCAGCTATCAGGGAGAGGTTGAGAGAGCAGTTTTGCCAGCTTAAGTAGCTGAGCTCTTCAGTGGCCGAGTTTGAGGCCACATTTACTAGTTTGTCCAGGTTTCCACCTGAGTTGGTGGTATCTGAGGAACGCCGTTGTCTTGAGTTCGAGAAGAAGTTGAGGCATGGCCTCAAGATGAGAGTTGGGGGTTCTATGACCCGAGAGTATGGACGTCTAGTGGATGCTGCAGCCCATATGGAGATCATGATGCAAGAGGAGGAGGAGAGGCAGAGGGGCTCCAAGAGGAGTCAGTATAGCTAGAGTGATGGCAGGAGACAGAGGGGTTTTAACCCTCAGCAGTCTCAGAGTAGCTTTACTAGATCGACTTTTCCGGTGACGAGTGCAGTTTCTGGAAAAGGCAGCCAGGGAGATATTACCTGTTTCAAGTGTGGTCAACTGGGCCACAAGTCTCTAGCTTGCCCGCAGAAGGGAGGAGGACAGAGAGCAGCGTCATCTTCGGCTCAATCTTAGAGCCAGAATCAGGATAGAGGCCAGCCGCTCTCGTGTTATCAGTGTGGTCAGGCAGGGCACATGAAGAGGTTTTTCCCGCAATTGAGTGGCACATCTGGTGCATCTGGGCAGAGGCAGAATTCTCAGCCAGCTCAGTCAGTTCAGGCCTCGAGGGCCAATCAGAGGGCTTCATCGTCCCAGTCTGCGCAGCAATCTTATGCTCCTTGAGGTGAGCAGGTAGATCAGAGACCGTCAGGGCGCGTGTATGCTGTTACCACGCAGGATCTTGTGCCTGCTCCATCTGTCATTGTAGACACCCCATTTTTGACCGTCCTCAAGACTTGGACGTCACCGTTGGAACACTCGGTGATTATCCATGTTTGTGTTGTTTGGAGTTCCCGGAGTTCTCGGCTACGCGCCCTGCCTCAGGATCTCCGAACTTGACTGTTTTGTGTCTGGTTTTGCACCAAACACTTGTGTTTTGCCTTTGAGGGGCAGGGAATGCCTTCTGAAGCATCCCCACACACCACCGGCTATGGCTAGAGGCCACCGGCTGGCTAGTGTTGCCATCGGCACTATGTTGTGCCGGTCGGCACTCTTTTTGGCAAAATTACCATTTTGCCCTGCCGACTCCTATACAGTTGTTTTCTGAGATATTTTCGTATTTGTATGTTTTGTTTCCTCCATACACGTGTATGGAGGGATGAGCCTTGATGCCTTAGCTTGTAAGCTTTGCAAGCTTGGCTTGCCTATAAGAGGACCACTCCTCTTCTTGGCTTAGGGTTACAAAATTTTCAGACATTCTTAGACAGACCAAGCTCTGGTTTTTAGGGTTAGGATAGATACACATCCTATATCTCTCTTTTCCTTTGTGTTCTAGGTGTTTTAGTTCACATTATTGCATCTAAACACCTAGTCTTTCACCTTTCCTTGGTGTTTGCAAAGATTAGAGCTTGTTCTTGAGATTTTTGACTGGTTTGGAGCTCAAGGAAGCAACCACACCACTATTGTTGAAGAGGTCTACAAGGGTGAGTCACTAGTCCTCTTTTTACCCCATTTTTGCACCTTGTTTTTGCCTAGTTTAGAACAGTTTTTGTGCTTAGTCTTTAACACATAAAAGCTCTATTTTTTAAGCCTCTTCATTGTTTATTAAGAGTTCTTGGTGGTTTGAGCAAGTTTGACCACCCTTAGGCCTTGAAAAGGGCCATTTTTAGGCCATTTTGTGAGAGCTCCGAGACTTTGGTGCTTGGGCCTCTCCACCACTGAAATTTTGAGGGATTTCAGTGGTGGAGATGGTGCCATAAAGTCTCCAAAAGGGGAGGGCCACCCCCTCTCCTTGATGTCCTTGAAAAGGGCAAGATTTGGCCTCCAAAGGAGTACCATGTTTGGTTGTGTGTTGATCATGTATAGGCTGTTTTTCATGCTTATTATGCCATGATTTAACTATGTTTTAAGTTGGTTTTGGTCTCTTATGCATGCTTAGCATAGTTGCCTTGTAATGCCCTTTGATGCCTTAACATGCCTAGGTTGTATGCCTTAGTTTCTAGCATGTTTTAGGCCTACATTTGTGAAGTTTTTATGCTTATATTTCCATGTTCAAGGTCTGTCTCATGTTGTTTGAGTCAACCATAGCATGCTTTATATAGCCTCTTTGCATTTGGCTTATTGGCCTTAAGAGCATGAATATGTAGCATGTCTTGCTTGCATTGTTTTTGGTGGTTTGGACCCCCCTAGCATGCTATCTCAGTCCCTTTGGCATGCTTGTATGCTCGCCTTAGTTATCTCTTTAATGCTTTGAAAGCATGTGTTGCATGCTCCATGTCTTGGCCTTAATGCATGCCTTTGAATTCATGTCATCTAGATGCCATCTAGGTGGTCCTTTAGGCTTAGTTTTATGTGTTAAAACTCTGATTTAGTTGCTTAAGTACTGCCATGAGTGGTTGTGCTAGGTGTGGTTCAAAGCCTCATTGGCTTGCCTTAATGCTTGGACCATTTGTATGCTTTGTTTGGCTTGCTTTGTTAGTTGGTTTGGCACCATGTTTAACATGATTTTCAGGGCTTTACAATGCATGCTCATTGTCCTTGTTTGGTATCTTCAAGTGTGCTTGGGAGTTGCCATGTTTATGCCTTGGGTTTGGATCATAACACTTGCATGTGTGCGTGTGTGTTTAGTCTCCATTTCTAGGCACTTTGGCCACTGATTTTAGGCCAATTAGGAGTAGCCTAATTCATGTTTTAGTCCACTCCATTGCTTGGCTTGTATGCCTCTTTGCTTAGATTGCATACTTAACATGTTTAGCTTGCTTGCATAGTCCATGTTGCATGCCTAGTTGACATGTTTAGGGTTGCATTTGTATTGTGCATGTTTGGCCTCTTGAAGTGAAGTATGATGGAGGTTGAGCATCCTTGTTTGCTTATTTGCATTGCATGCATTTGAAATCAAAGTTGCATTCTTGGTTCTTAGGGCCATCATGCATGGAAATGCGCGATTGGTGGTCCGGGAATCGAGGCACATGCCCCTTTGAGTCACTAACATGATAAGGGGTGTGTATAGTGCATAAATACCTTGAATCACATTGCCATGCATGTTGCTGTCTTCTGCTGCTGTGAGTTGCAGGTTCTGCAGGTGTTAAGTGCCGGCCGGCACTATTTATTGCCGACCGGCAGTCAATTGCCAGCCGATAGCTTCATTTTGTGCTGGTGGCCTCCTCCTTCAGCCGGTGGTGCTCTGCCTGACGGTGGTACTCCCAGTGCTCGAGAGGCATTCACAGGACTTTGGCAATTTTTCGAGGAGGATAGCGAGGAGAAGCAGAGGCAAATCATGCATGGCGGTCGATTCCAGCCGATTCGGCGCTGCATTTGGCCCTCATCCCGAGGCGATTTACTGTTTAATTAGATTGATTATTTTATTTAATTAATCTAGTTGATTTGTAATAATTAATTAGCTTGCGTAGTTAATTAGTTATTCAGTTTTGTATATTCTTTCGGTCCCTCCGAGCGAGGGCAAAATTGTAATAAGGGTGTGTGAGTGGTGTGTATGTCTTCCAACCCCCACTTCTTTCTTCCCTTTTATTTACCTACTTATGATGGTAGATTAGGGCACGTTTATTTTAGCATACCTTATGCTATGCATGCGTGCATTCATGCATTTGTTTACATGCACCGGGCTCGGTACATCATACAAACTGCATAGCAATTTTCAATTCCAAATTGAATACGTGCTACTCACGCATTTCACATGCCATGTTTAGGGTTAGCCGAGCCTACTCTAGATTGCATCTACGCCTGTGTTGCATTAGCCACTTAACATGAACTAGGTCATGCATGTTTGCTAACCGGTTTTTGTTTTGTACGGTACGATGTAAGTATTTTACGCTTTAGCATACCACATGCGTGTGAATGTTGCCATGACAGTATGCTTACCATGCGGCTAAATGCTTATGTGATATTACTGTTTGAATGCCTGTGGGTGAAGGTTGGATTGACTGAGTTGGAACAACTCATTGAAATCCGTATTTTAGCCTACTTGCGAGTTGCAAAATCTAACACGTTTTTCGAGACAAAACGGATATGCAATGTTTATTTCCAATTTAGGCGATCTAGTCTATACTTTTGTGTTGCGTGCATCACATAGTAATTATAGGTTAATAATTGGAACAAGAACATGTAATGTTTTCAAAAACGGATATCACAGTTAGTAGAGGCCGGTCTTCGGACCGGGCGAAAGGGGGTGCTCATAGCTGACCTTCCCCGATCGTACCCAAGCTCCCGAGCCAAGACAACTTTGGTGATGACGGACATGTGGCCTTCGGCACCGAGTCAGGGTTTCCTAAATTTCCCATTTTAAAATATTTAGGTGGCGACTCTGTAATCTGGCAAAGCAGTCCATGTTTGGCACTACTTTTTCAAAATCTGTTTTCTCAAACGATTTGCCGGATTTGGACTCTTTGGTTCAGATTTAGAACCGACACAAAAACGAGTCCTCGAATCAGTGAGGCCCACGGGCGTCTCTGATTCTGGCGACTCTGCTGGGGAGTTTAGAGAGTTTGACTCGAACTCGTGATATCCTGTTTTGACTACACTTATGTGTTTCTTTGCATTGCATGTGCATTGGTGCGCCTAGGACACCGTGTTGGCCATCTGCTATTCCTGAGCGATTTGCTGGAGGCTTGTCTTGTCAAGGCATGGCCATAAGGCTGACCGGTTGCGAGCTCTGCCAGTATGGGAACACAAACCCCGGTTTTACCAGGGCACCCTTTTTGACCATTCGACCTAGTGCATATTCGGATCCATAGTGACCATTCCAAATTAGGACAGGTTGCTTACCCGATATAGGTTGGTTGAAACCGCTGCGTGCATAGTGAAACCCTAGCTTCTGACAAAATAGGACAGGGAAACCCTATCCCAACGTAGGGGTGTATTGGCTCTCATTTATCTGCTATGTGCTTTTAGAGTGTAACTCTCTCTGAGCCAGCGTATATCGATTTGCAAGATTTGAGTATCGAACTGAGGGCACCGATGCTCGATATTTTGAGAATCAGTTATATCTGTGGGTATCAGATTCAGATTTGAGCGATTACGGGGGCGGTGTTGATAATAGAATCTGATTGTCGGCTACACTCGTGTTTGATCAGTTTGGGGCTGAAATACTGCTTGTTTTCCATTTGATTCGTAAAATTGAAGAGTTGAGCGAATAGCTAGTGTCCTTTTCGGCGAGGCGTAATCAACATGACGAGAACTTCGAAGAAATTGTGGTCATGACGGCCATTGAGTCAAGAACCACCCCACAAGATGAAACTCTTTGTTGACATGCCGCATCCACCTAGGTCGCCTGCCGCACATCCAATTTGGACTCCTCACCCATATCAGGCTCGTGAGCCTACTACTTTTGAGCTAATGGGGATGATAGGCGATCTCCAAAGATCTGTGGCGGATCTTGCATATGGAATGTCTGTTTCACCGCCAGCTGCATCGTACGCCAGGAACTTTGTATCCCAAGAGCCCCCACTACTACGACGAATTGTAATTGAACTCAGCCAACCGGAGATGGCCTCCAACTATGGCAACGACGCATCGAACCAAGTGCTAAACCAGGCTGAGGCCGGAGACAAAGGCAAGCTGAAGGCAGATGCCGACCCTATCGAACAACTGCTGTGGGCAGTAGAGGCTTTGAAAGCCGGAGGAATGAACAAGCAACAGATATCCGCAGTTACGACAAAAGCTGTGGAGGATGCTTTCCCTACTCCACCTGCGGGCAGTTCCAGTCAATCAGAGAATCGGGATAGGCCCCGTCATGACAAGACAGTTCTTCCCGCTCCCAGCCTTGCATCCGGAAAGGATCAAAAACCCAAGGCCGCACCCGCCGATCCATTTGCTAGTGCGTCTAGCAAGAGTGCTCAGACTCCAAAGTACCTGCCCCGAGGGCGCAGGGTCTTTTATGCTCTCTATATGCCATTGTCCAAGGCATTGCAGATCCTTGCTGAAAGGGGACACCTTAAGCCCTTGGAGCCTCGGCCGCTCCCGAAGAATCTCCCGGCCACACATGATGCTTCCTGTCTTGTCGTACCATCGTGATGGCCAGCCATGCCACTGATAATTGCTTCCGCCTCCGTCATGAGGTACAAGATTTGATTGATAACGAGGTTATCCTCCCGCCCACCTCAGCGAAGTCCGTCACCACTCAGTTGTTGGATTTCAGTATATAGATACTGCAAGTATGTAATCAGAAGGTGAACCGCCTGTGGGCAGTTTCTGGTACATTTTTGGATATGGCGTTTGGCGCGCATTTTTGAGCACCTGCCGATGCTAGTTTTGTAAATCCTAACTTGGGTGTTGAGTCAGCCTTTTGTTTTGTTTTTGAATCTGTCTCTCTGTATTGAGTCAGTCTTTTTGCTTATGGGGTCTGTCTTGTTGTAACGAGCCGGTCCCTCTTGTATAGTATACCAGGTGATTTCGGGGTTGTTGCCTCGAACACCGTTTTGTCTTGTAATTAGTCGCTTTTGCTTTTTGAGCCTGTTTGCTATCAAAGAGCCAGCTACACCAACAAATCTGAATGAAACAGCTGTGGCTACCACGTTCCGAATTTTTCGCTATTTGAGTTAGCCGTGCCGGAAGATGTGAATGGAACGACAGTGCATTTCGCCTACACTCTTGTGCTTTAAACATCGTCATAATGACCTAAGCTTTTCATAAAAAACCCTTTTCGAACACTGCGGCGATGAAAACGAAGAGGAAGTAATTCCTCGGGTTTTGTAAAACTTTGATCATTTTGAGAGAAAAAGAGGCGTGTTAAGCTTTTAATGAATGAAATCATGCTTGTCAGCGTGAGTACTGAGAAGGACCCTGGCTTGATCCAGACTGGTTCCACACTATCTTCAGCACGGGCGATGTGTCGTTTTCTTAAAAACTTTCAAAAACAAAATATTTTGCGCAGTCCTGTGAAGACCTGTGTGGAATCGCTCTTGAGATTGTGCAGTCTAGGATCGCTCTCAGCCTCAAGGTTCCATCTATCTGTTCCGAATTTGGAATCCGTTCAGAATGTCCAAGCAGTCAAATGCCCGTGTGGCCCAATTTGAAGCAGCCCTCGAACAAGAGGCATCAACGTCAGATCAAGAAGATCAGATCCCACTAAGCAAAGCTCGAGAAGTAACTGTGATGGACTTCCCTGCAAATCAACACAACAATCGTTCTCCTGGATACGGAGAGGCCTCAATCTCAGAACCATTTGGCATGGGCTTGCTACACTTTTACCCTTTGAGAGGCTCGCTGGACCGAAAACCCGGAAGGGCGGCCCAGGCAAAAGTTAGAGCAAAGAAAAGAAAAGAAAAAAAAGAAGAAAGAAAAAAAAGTACAAAAAAAAGAAAAAAGCAAAAAAGTACAAAAAGAAAAATGATGAAAATGAAAAATGCAAAAGAATAGCAAAAAAGGAAAAGAAAAAGAAAAGAAAAAAGAGAATGAAAAAGAAAAATATAGCTCGCAAGGTCGAAAACCTGCAAAAGGCGCCTTGGCAAAAGTTAGAGCCTAAACAGTGAAGGTTAAAATACCCGAGTGTACCTTAACCGGAACTACGTAAGGCTTGATTCCCATGTTTGGGATACGTAGGCAACTTCATCCTGAAGTCCAGCCCCCAACGCTTCCATAGCGTCTCAGTCCATGTCATGGTTTTGATCACTTTTGCCTTCACCGAATCCAATGTCTCAATTGCAGCAACCTGGAATTACGTGACCAACTTCATCTTGAAGCAAAACCACTAACACCTTCCAGGTGACTGTGTCCATATATTGATTCAAATCGTCTTCGACTCCTCTGCGTCCGAGGGTCTGATTGTCATCAACAAGGACTGGCTTACAACACGCCGCGGCATCATCCAAACAAGGGGCAACTTTCCGTTGCCATGTATTGCCATAAGTTGCCCTGAGTTACCGTCCAAACCAGGGGCAACTTTCCGTTGCCTTCCCCTCCCCCTTTAAGCCAGGGGCAATTTTCCATCGTCTTCGATTCGAGGTTGCGCATCTCGAGGGTAAGTTCCGCGCTCGTTGAGCGTTGATTGTTTGCAAAAATAGTGTTTGAAATTTTTTACTGAAGTTGATTATTTTCTCGAAAACTATTTCATTTTCAAAATTGAACCATGTTTGGACCCAGAAAGGAGAATTTTCAGTGCTCACAACCTGATTCGCATGATTTTCAAATCAAAAATTGAATAAGTGTGTTAATCCAACTCTCATTTTTGATCAAAACTGTTTTAGAAAATGAAAAAATGGTCAAAGTGACGAACTAGGGGCACGATTGAGTCGGGTCCTCTGTCTTCCCCCCTAAATGACTTGCACTTGCGAGGCACTTTATCTACGGAAGAAATGGCATAAGCTAGTCATGTCGGGCGTGAACCCACAACCTCTTATTTACTCGTCAATCACCCTGGGGAGGGATGAAAAATGAGAGAATAAAGAATAGGGAGGAGTAAGTTGAGAGAAAAGTGAGAAAAGGGTTTTTGAGAGGAAAACCGAGCCTGAAGGTCGAGTGATGTGAGTATCACAAATCAGGAAGGGTGGGAATAATACCCGGAGGAATTGGCTTCTCGAGATCTGAGGTCCTTGTGTAAACATGTCTGTGTGCCGTGTCTTTTGATTTGTCGACCTTGATTTTCGCTTTGAGTCTTTTCCAAGTGTGTCTCGTTGTGTTCAGTCGTGTGCCTTTTGTTTCTTTGTTTGAGTCTGTCACGTCGTGTTCTGTGGTAGGCTCGACACCCCGGTTGAAAACCCGTCTTCTTCCAAAAGGTAATCGCTTGTGCTCAGAATGTTGTGCCATTCTCTACCTCCGTGCAAAGCAAGAGAAGGAAAGGGAAAATTTGGGACATCCGAGTGTGTTTCAACTGCAACCGTGTCAGTTTTGCAATCCGTCTCGTCAGATTCGGGCTATTTGTTCAAAGTTTGCTGTGTGCAGAATGAACCAAATGCTGTGTTATGGGTTGCGTACAGGTCAATCCCCAGCAGATTAGTCCCCAGCAGAGTATGGGCTTTGTATCCAGTTTTGGGTAGTGGTTTGTATAAGCTGTGTTGCTGTTTAGTTGATTGATTATCTGATTATTACAGTGCAAGTGTTCAATTGTCAGACAACAGATCAATATCATTTACACTCGAGGTGTAATATGATGCAATGTAGTGCAGGATATGAAATATGCATATAAATACAAATATAACACTTTTTTAGACAAAAAGTTTGTTTCATTTCATATCATCTCTTTCAAGTACAACGTTTGAGAAAAGCAAAAATTTGCCTGTGGCGGTACAAAGTACTCTATCTACCAAAAAGAGAAAGTACAAGAAAAGAAAATGAAAGAAAAACAGCAGAAGTCTGTAATCATCATCAATGGCCTCGCGCCGGAGGATCCGTCCTCGCCCTCTTCTGGCGCGAAGCAGTGCATCATCGAGTGTCGCTGTCGGGCAGGAGCCCGAGCCTCCTCCTCGAGGCCTCCACCTCCGACTTCGCCATCCCCTGGCTGGAGCACATGTCGCTCCCCACATGGCCACGCCCCCCTCTGGTACGAGGGAATATCCTGCCATCCCGAGTAGAAATCGGAGGTCCAGATGGAGCGCCGCCACCTACGGGAGGAATCGGGAAGGGAGGCTGAAAAGTACAAAAGGCAAATGTATCAGTACACATGAAGCAGTTTATCACGAGAATGCGTGTATGAAATCTGATGTTTGAATGCCGTGAGCGCTTTATCGATCTGAGAATCACGAGTGTATGATCAAGTAATGCGATGTATAGTACAATGTTTGAATCTGGTGAGCGGTTTATCGATGCAGTCGCGAGAATCACGATGTATATGAATCTGATGTGTGAATGCCGTGAGCGCTTTATCGCTGCGTAATGCGTGAGGCGAGTACAAGGTGCCAAGTAATACCTATCGATGTTGTGTCGTGCATCGATTATGCGGCGGTTGTATATAGTTTGGAACTATGTCAGAGAAAACATACCGGAAGGCCGTAGAAGGCTAAGAACTCAAAGGTCTGCTGCAACATCCCCGCCATGGAGGCATTCAGCTCCAATGACTGCCGGGTGTACTCAGAGGAAGCCTGCAAAAAGTATTAGATGTATCAATATCCTGTGGAATATCGAACGAACTGAACTGAGATGACTGTGCAGAAATAAAGTGGTACATACCGGAGGCAAGTCAGGAATGCCAACAAACTCATGACCAGTCGGGGGAGGAGCAAAAGGGATCTGGTAGGTCTCCCCACTCTGCCCCCTGTATGTCAGCACTCTGCACTCCCCTCCTGCCGCGAGCTCGAGCTCTCTGTGACGATCCCGCTCCTGCTCCCACCTCTGCCCTAGCCGCCGGCGCCGCAGGTCTCTCTGGCTCAGCTCGGCGACCACCACTCAGCGGCCGCATGATGAAGGTCCGGACGTACTCTGAGTAGTCGCCCTCGCCCCTGAAGCCGTCTGCCTCCCAGCCGATGGTGTAGTCCGCCATCTGCTCAGCGGTGAAACGCTCGGTGTCCCTCATATGCTCAGGAGGATGCACCGGGACTATCTGCTCAGGTAACCCTGAGGTCAGCGCAGAAGCGCTCACCAGTACCAAGCGAGCATCGACCCTCCAGCAAAATCGACGCGAGGTCTCGATCGCGCCGCAAACCGATCCCGCGACTATCGGCCGCAGAGGAGCCCATGGTCGCCAGTGATTCAAATTGAAATCTGATTTATTACCTCTTGGTATTGCACATATCTGATGGAAAAGTGAAGCTTAAATGAACGCAAGTAAAACATACCTCGGCGGCGTGATGGTGTCAAAATAGCGACGGAAGAAGAAAGTCTCCGTGGCGCCGGGTGCACCTCCGTCATAACGGCGTGAAGCGGGCGACGGAGGAGTCTCCGTCTCGATCGGCTCTAGCTCGGGAAAGTAGGCATAGACCCACTGGCGCAAAAGCGGATGTCAAGATGATCATCGAATCTGACAAGAAAATGAAGAATAAAGCGAAATAGCGAGCCGTGTGTTGTGCGGTGTATTGAGCGAGTGTCGGTGTGAGCGATTATACGGTCGAGATAAAGTATGTGTGTGCCGTGTGTACGATTATCTGACAAGTGTAAAGCGACTACAATTATTGTGTAGTGTGCGATCTGAAAGTCTGAAATGAAATGAAAAGTAGAGAAGAAGACGTACCTCCCAAGCTCGCCAGTAGCCTCCGAGCAATCGCCACGCCACGGAGGCAGCTCATATACCCGTAAAGCGGCGAGCCGCGCCACCCGATCATAAGCGCAAGATGTCGGGCGTCTACGGTCGTGAGTAGGCAGAGAGGCACGGTGTCTCCCCGGTCGGCGAATAGGGTGGTCCCAACCAAAAACATCAAGAAGCGCGCATCTTGCTCTGCCACCTCGGTCGCCAGAGTGCGTCGACAAGAAGAGGTCGCACCGGGCGCACCTCGAACCAGGAGTAGCGGACGAAACCTGGACGTGCAAGAGGCGGAGCCGCGCCAAGTAAATGGATCTGAGCGGCGGTCCACTCATCCATGTCGGTGTCGAAGGGGATCGGATCACCCCCTACCCCGTTGTCGGTGAGCACCGAGAAGTCGTAGGGAGTCATCGTCATGTCTCCCGCTCCCGATAGATGGAATGAATCAGTGGTGTCCCACCACCTCTCCGCCAAGGCAGCTAAAAGAGGCCTGCAGGCAGTGAGTCGGGTCAGACCCCTGCAGAAGGAACCGAAGCCCGCCTCATCTACGATGTGTTGGACCGCCTCGGGAAGCTCCGAGTACCAATCTCGAGCCGAAATTTTCCCATACCCGCGGATGGTATGGGAATCTCCCTGTTTACAAGCAAATGGTTGCAAAGCAATATGAAATGCACAGTTCTGAGGGAACATGTTAAAATCGATACAAATCTAGCATGCGTGCACGTTTTTCAGATTCAAACAGAAATCGGGTGCCGGTGTGCCTACAGTAAATTACAATATGTGATGCGTCAGTGTGTTTTTGAGTGGTGCAGTGTAAACATGGTGCACGTGTGTACATTTTTCAGATGCAAGCAAATGTCAGGTTTCAGTATACTGCGGTGGACTACGGCCTGTGATGTGTCAGTGTGTTTGTGAGGGTCAACATACAGATGTGGTACATGTGTGTACATTTTTTCAGATTCAAGCAGATATCGGGTTATAGTGTACCAGTAGGTGGACTACAGCCTGTGACATGTCAGTGCTCCTGTGAGGACCAGTGTAAATCTAGCATGCGTGCAAGTTTTCAGATTCAAATAAGTACCGAGTATCGGCGAATTTGCAGTGAAATACGGTGTGCCGTGTTTGGGTGATTCAGGCTAGTGCAGTGTGTGTGCATGTGTGTCGGTCCTAAGGAGATATCAGTTGTGAAGTTGTCTACAATCAACTATAGTGCACAGTGTATCAGGATTAAGCAGTTCAAGAACGAAAGCAACTATGGCAGTTAACAGTTCTACATTGCAGAAAGTAAAACAGAGAAAAGGGTTACCTCGGAAGCGCCGAAGGATAGGTGCGAGGTCGGCTCGCGTAGAAGAAGCTCCGGGTCCAACGCTCGGTCGAAGCTGAAATGGCGAAGTCCATCGGGTGGTAGCGTGGATGGTAGGCGGTAGGTCGCCGGGTCGAATAATTCGCCGCCAATGAGGAGCTCAACCCGGATCCATCTCGTGATCGAGGAGTCCCGACATGTGGAACGTCGTCGACCATGGCGATGGTGGTGAAAATGACCGAAGATGAAAACGGCTGAATACGAAAAGTCAACCGAGAAGGTCAACCCCGAGAGGGCCGGGAATGGCCGAGAAGGTCGGAAGATGAAAATACACGGGAATGTAGAGAAAATCGGGGGGAACAAGTCCCGAAGAGGCGGGAATAGCAAAGGAGATCCCGAAATGAGATTTCGATCGGGTGGAAATGCCCGAAACGCGAAGAAAATCGCGAATCCAACGACGAAACGGGCGTAAAACGCGAGGAAAACGGCGAAAAAATGAGAGAACAAAACTCTAGAGAGAGAGAGGGGGTGTTTTCGGCGGAAGAGGAAGTGAAGAAATAGGGTTTCAAGCCCTATTTTAAAAGACCCGAAGCAAAATGGCAAAACTGCCCCCGATCAGCCATTTTGTGCCGGTGGAGGATTTTAGGCAGCCGGTGGCAGCCGGTGGCCTTCCCACCCAGCCAGTGGTGTTCCCAAGGCCTTGTTTAGGCAAAATTGAGGAGTTTTGGTCTTCATAGCTCAAGAAAATGCAAGAAAAT
Organism: Camellia lanceoleosa; assembly: GCA_025200525.1. Lineage (NCBI taxonomy): Eukaryota > Viridiplantae > Streptophyta > Magnoliopsida > Ericales > Theaceae > Camellia > Camellia lanceoleosa. The sequence continues at coordinate 68,694,413 of CM045765.1, forward strand.
GCACCCCCGATGCTCAACCGGCCTCCGTTTTGACTTCGGACCGTGTCTACTGTGCGTAACACTCAAATTCAAGCAAAGATTGTATCCTTTTGTATCCTTTTGTCTTTTATAAGATTCAAAAGTTGCCCCGTGTGCATTACACGCATCCATCGCATTGCCTAGTGCGTCGCGTCGTGCCATCTTGCACGTCCCTTGCGACTTGCACCGTTTTGCATTGTCGTGTGGCATGCGTGTCATACTTTCACTTTGCATTTCATTTTGATCCACGTGAGGTGTACTACCTCACGTGCTTCATTTTGCATTTCATTTTGATCCACGTAAGGTGTACTACCTCACGTGCTTCATTTTACATTTCATTTTGATCCACGTAAGTTCATTTTGCATTTTATTTTGATCCACGTAAGGTGTACTACCTCACGTGCCTCATCTTCGCATTTCATTTTGATCCACGTGAGGTGTACTACCTCCCGTGCTTCATTTTGCATTTCATATTGATCCACGTAAGGTGTACCACCTCACGTGTTTCACTTTGCATTTCATTTTGATCCACGTGAGGTGTACTACCTCGCATGCTTCATCCTGCATTTTGTTTTGCATTCTTGCATCTATGAGGTATGCATGCCTCGTCTTGTATCTCATTTTGCGCTTCTTTGCGCTGTCATGCGCGCCTCATTGTTTTCCACCGGTCTGGCGAGACCTTAAACACGTACGGTCCAGGAGACCTTAAATCCTTCGAAGGTGCAAAACCTTTGGCGCATGCATTATCATGTATCATCATCTCAATTCATCAGTTGCCCCACGGTGGTCTGACGAGACCTTAAACACGCACGGTCTAGGAGACCTTAAATCCTTGGAGGGTGCGAAACCTTCACTACATTTGCATCCCGGTCTAGGAGACCTTAAATCCTCTGAAGGTGCAATTCCTTCGGTGTTTGTCGTGCCCGAACGACTTTCGGTGGTCTGGTAAAACCACCTGTCTGTGTTTGCAGTGAGTTCCTAGGAGACCAATGGGGACGGTGAAAACTAGAGTTTGAACGGCTTATGCCTAGAACGCAAAGGTTCAGGATTTCCGAGACTAAAGTCTGGTTTAAATACCCAGGGGGTGTACCCTCGGCTTGAAATCTGTATGGAAGCCTCATAGGTTGAGGCGGCATGTTTATGCCTCAATTCTGGATACCGAACCAACCTAGTATATCGCCCCGTTGGGGGAATAGGGAAAACTGCAATCGCAGCCATTGCATCATACTGCATTGACATGCATCGTTAATACTATCGCATATGTCATGCATTTCAAAATTCAAAAATCACATGCGTTGTCATGCATCATTGTAAATATTGCATATGTCATGCATTTCAAAAAAAGAAAACAAAAAAAAAAACAAAAAAAACATGCATATGTCATGCATCATTGTAGTATAGTGCATATGTCATGCATTTTTTGTAAATATCCATTCTATTGCATTGTAGTTGCATGCATCCACTGCATCACCTTCTATCTATGGCTTGCGCCTTTCCTTGTTGAGCTTGGTCTGGTATGTGCCCTTACTTTTCACGTCAAAGCATGGTTCATGTGTATCGCGCCTACTCCTTGATGAGCTTGGTTTGAGGTTGCGGCACCTTTTCTGTGTTAGACATGGCTTGTACGTGTGCATGCCTTTCCTAAGCAAGATTTGGTTTGGCCCGCGTGCCATATCCATTGTATCCATTTCCATTGCATTGTAGTGTAATTATTGCATCCAGCGTTAGGATCATTATTCTTTCCTCAGCGGGTCGTTTCCCCACTTATGTCATTCCACCCAATACTTGTTCTTGTGTCCGTCTACATCACTCATAGTTCAGACATCGTTCTATGGTAGACGGACTCGTTACTTCCATCAATCGATTTGACATATGTGTGGTTTCGAACCGCTCATGACTGAATCATGATTCGATTGCTTTGCATGTAGTTTGCATAGTTTCAATTGCACTGCATTATCATTTGCATTATTCATACATCATTTTTGTATATATTGCATATCATTTTGCATTTTGCATTGCCATGCATATGGCTAACAATATTGTACCTGTTAAGTTTACTTTCTTTGCAGGCACGATATTGTATGTACGGCTCATTTGAGGTCGGTGCAACCGGATGAGCCGCACAGGTATTGTATCCTCCGAGTGAGACGTACTGAGAATTGCATAATTCTCTTACATCCTTTCTGCATTGTAGTGTAGATTGGCGTATGCTAGCTTATAACTGTTGCATGTGTACTTCATTACAGCTTCCTTTGCATGATCATAAGTTATGCTCGGCTTCTTGCATAGTCTTGCATTTTGCCCCTGCCTTCGGGTGCATACCTTGTTTTGTCTTGCATGTTTGTCCAAGTCTTCGGCCTTGTCAAAAATGGGTCGTCTCTGGACTTTGACATTCACTCCCGTCATTGTGATGACTTCCGAGTTCTGTCAACGAGGGGCAACTGTAGACATCCCATTTTTGACCGTCTTCAAGACTTGGACGTCACCGTTGGAACACTCGGTGATTATCCATATTTGTGTTGTTTGGAGTTCTCGGCTACGCGCCCTGCCTCAGGATCTCCGAACTTGACTGTTTTGTGTCTGGTTTTGCACCAAACACTTGTGTTTTGCCTTTGAGGGGCAGGGAATGCCTTCTGAAGCATCCCCACACACCACCGGCTGTGGCTAGAGGCCACCGGCTGGCTAGTGTTGCCATCGGCACTATGTTGTGCCGGTCGGCACTCTTTTTGGCAAAATTACCATTTTGCCCTGCCGACTCCTATACAGTTGTTTTCTGAGATATTTTCAGACAGCTGTATGCCTTTTGTTTCCCCTCCATACACGTGTATGGAGGGATGAGCCCTTTGATGCCTTAGCTTGTAAGCTTTGCAAGCTTGGCTTGCCTATAAGAGGACCACTCCTCTTCTTGGCTTAGGGTTACAAAATTTTCAGACATTCTTAGACAGACCAAGCTCTGGTTTTTAGGGTTAGGATAGATACACATCCTATATCTCTCTTTTCCTTTGTGTTCTAGGTGTTTTAGTTCACATTATTGCATCTAAACACCTAGTCTTTCACCTTTCCTTGGTGTTTTCAAAGATTAGAGCTTGTTCTTGAGATTTTTGACTGGTTTGGAGCTCAAGGAAGCAACCACACCACTATTGTTGAAGAGGTCTACAAGGGTGAGTCACTAGTCCTCTTTTTACCCCATTTTTGCACCTTGTTTTTGCCTAGTTTAGAACAGTTTTTGTGCTTTGTCTTTAACACATAAAAGCTCTGTTTTTTAAGCCTCTTCATTGTTTATTAAGAGTGCTTGGTGGTTTGAGCAAGTTTGACCACCCTTAGGCCTTGAAAAGGGCCATTTTTACGCCATTTTTGTGAGAGCTCCGAGACTTTGGTGCTTGGGCCTCTCCACCACTGAAATCTTGAGGGATTTCAGTGGTGGAGATGGTGCCATAAAGTCTCCAAAAGGGGAGGGCCACCCCCTCTCCATGATGTCCTTGAAAAGGGCAAGATTTGGCCTCCAAAGGAGTACCATGTTTGGTTGTGTTTTGATCATGTATAGGCTGTTTTTCATGCTTATTATGCCATGATTTAACTCTGTTTTAAGTTGGTTTTGGTCTCTTATGCATGCTTAGCATAGTTGCCTTGTAATGCCCTTTGATGCCTTAACATGCCTAGGTTGTATGCCTTAGTTTCTAGCATGTTTTAGGCCTACATTTGTGAAGTTTTTATGCTTATATTTCCATGTTCAAGGTCTGTCTCATGTTGTTTGAGTCAACCATAGCATGCTTTATATAGCCTCTTTGCATTTGGCTTATTGGCCTTAAGAGCATGAATATGTAGCATGTCTTGCTTGCATTGTTTTTGGTGGTTTGGACCCCCTAGCATGCTATCTCAGTCCTTTGGCATGCTTGTATGCTCGCCTTTAGTTATCTCTTTAATGCTTTGAAAGCATGTGTTGCATGCTCCATGTCTTGGCCTTAATGCATGCCTTTGAATTCATGTCATCTAGATGCCATCTAGGTGGTCCTTTAGGCTTAGTTTTATGTGTTAAAACTCTGATTTAGTTGCTTAAGTCTTGCCATGAGTGGTTGTGCTAGGTGTGGTTCAAAGCCTCATTGGCTTGCCTTAATGCTTGGACCATTTGTATGCTTTGTTTGGCTTGCTTTGTTAGTTGGTTTGGCACCATGTTTAACATGATTTTTGGGCTTTACAATGCATGCTCATTGTCCTTGTTTGGTATCTTCAAGTGTGCTTGGGAGTTGCCATGTTTATGCCTTGGGTTTGGATCATAACACTTGCATGTGTGCGTGTGTGTTTAGTCTCCATTTCTAGGCACTTTGGCCACTGATTTTAGGCCAATTAGGAGTAGCCTAATTCATGTTTTAGTCCACTCCATTGCTTGGCTTGTATGCCTCTTTGCTTAGATTGCATACTTAACATGTTTAGCTTGCTTGCATAGTCCATGTTGCATGCCTAGTTGACATGTTTAGGGTTGCATTTGTATTGTGCATGTTTGGCCTCTTGAAGTGAAGTATGATGGAGGTTGAGCATCCTTGTTTGCTTATTTGCATTGCATGCATGGAAATGCGCGATTGGTGGTCCGGGAATCGAGGCACATGCCCCTTTGAGTCACTAACATGATAAGGGGGTGTGTATAGTGCATAAATACCTTGAATCACATTGCCATGCATGTTGCTGTCTTCTGCTGCTGTGAGTTGCAGGTTCTGCAGGTGTTAAGTGCCGGCCGGCACTATTTATTGCCGGTCGGCACTATTTATTGCCGACCGGCAGTCAATTGCCAGCCGATAGCTTCATTTTGTGCCGGTGGCCTCCTCCTTCAGCCGGTGGTGCTCTGCCCCAGCCGGTGGTACTCCCCAGTGCCCTGAGAGGCATTCCTGGGACCTTGGCAATTTTCTGAGGAGGATAGCAGAGGAAACATAGGCAAATCATGCATGGCAGTGCGATTAAAGCCCGATTCGGCCTTGTGCATTTGGCCCTCATCCCGAGGCGATTTACTGTTTAATTAGATTGATTATTTTATTTAATTAATTTAGTTGATTTGTAATAATTAATTAGCTTGTGTAGTTAATTAGTTATTCAGTTTTGTATATTCTTTCGGTCCCTCCGAGCGAGGGCAAAATTGTAATAAGGGTGTGTGAGTGGTGTGTATGTCTTCCAACCCCCACTTCTTTCTTCCCTTTTATTTACCTGCTTATGATGGTAGATTAGGGCACGTTTATTTTAGCATACCTTATGCTATGCATGCGTGCATCCATGCATTTGTTTACATGCACCGGGCTCGGTACATCATACAAACTGCATAGCAATTTTCAATTCCAAATTGAATACGTGCTACTCGCGCATTTCACATGCCATGTTTAGGGTTAGCCGAGCCTACTCTAGATTGCATCTACGCCTGTGTTGCATTAGCCACTTAACATGAACTAGGTCATGCATGTTTGCTAACCGGTTTTTTGTTTTGGCACGGAGTACGATGTAAGTATTTTACGCTTTAGCATACCACATGCGTGTGAATGTTGCCATGACAGTATGCTTACCATGCGGCTAAATGCTTATGTGATATTACTGTTTGAATGCCTGTGGGTGAAGGTTGGATTGACTGAGTTGGAACAACTCATTGAAATCCGTATTTTAGCCTACTTGCGAGTAGCAAAATCTAACACGTTTTTCGAGACAAAACGGATATGCAACGTTTATTTCCAATTTAGGCGATCTAGTCTATACTTTTGTGTTGCGCGCATCACATAGTAATTCTAAATTAATAATTGGAACAAGAACATGTAATGTTTTCAAAAACGGATATCACGGTTAGTAGAGGCCGGTCTTCGGACCAGGCGAAAGGGGGTGCTCATAGCTGACCTTCCCCGATCGTACCCAAGCTCCCGAGCCAAGACAACTTTGGTGATGACGGACACGCATTTTCGCACCGAGTCAGGGTTTCCTAAATTTCCCATTTTAAAATATTTAGGTGGCGACTCTGTAATCTGGCAAAGCAGTCCATGTTTGGCACTACTTTTTCAAAATCTGTTTTCTCAAACGATTTGCCGGATTTGGACTCTTTGGTTCAGATTTAGAATCGACACAAAAACGAGTCCTCGAATTGTAGAGTGGGGCCCCACGGGCGCGTCTACAGTCATGAAAGGTACCTTCTTGTTTTGCTACTCGGTTGCTAGTGTATTGATAGATACGGGAGCATCTCATTCTTTTATATTTGCTGCATTTGCATCTGTTTTGGGATTGGAGTTGGCACAATTAGCATCTCCTATATGTGTAGTATCACCTATTGGGGGTGAGTTGATTTTGAAACACGGTTGTAGAGGGTGTGATATAGAGGTCGCTGATCGTCGGCTTCCGTTTCCTTTTGTAGTTATGCCCATGTCGAGATTTGATGTTATTTTGGGTATTGACTGGTTATCGTCATACCGAGCTGTTATTGACTGCTACCGCCAGAGGGTGTCAGTTTGTACCTTGAGCGGGGAGTGTTTTTACTTTCTGGGGGATCGGGTTAGTAGTGTTTTCCCACCGGTGTATGATCCACGAGGGCGGAGTGAGTTGAGTGGTCTCCTTGCTAGCCTTTTGAGTAATGAGTGCGATGAGACCAAGGCTGTGTTGCCGAGAGTGGTTTGTGAGTACTCTAACGTCTTCCCCGAGGATCTTGTTAGTTTGCCACCTCACAGAGAGATTGAGTTCTCTATTGACCTAGTGCCTGGCACGGCGCCGATTTCTATGGCACCATATCATTTTGCCCCAGCCGAGTTGGTTGAGTTGAAGATTCAACTCCAGGAGTTGCTAGATAAGGGCTATATTCGCCCAAGTGTTTCACCGTGGAGAGCACCGGTCCTCTTTGCTAAAAAGAAAGGTGGTGCTTTGAGACTCTGTATCGATTACCGGAAATTGAATCGGGCTACGGTCAAGAATAAGTACCCTATGCCCCGTATAGATGATCTATTCGATCAGTTGAAGGGTTTCCGTTGCTTCTCTAAAATAGACTTGAGATCGGGTTACCACCAGTTGAGAGTCAGGGAGGAGGATATTCCGAAGACGGCATTCCGTACGTGGTATGGCCACTATGAGTTTCTGGTGATGCCATTTGGGCTCACCAATGCACCGGCAGTCTTTATGGATTTGATGAACCGGATCTTCTGGGAATTCTTAGATCGTTTTGTAGTCGTCTTCATAGACGACATTCTGATTTATTCACTTTCTGAGAAAGAGCACGAGGAACACTTGAGAGTGGTGCTTGAGTTGCTTAGAGCCCATAAGCTTTATGCGAAGTTGGAAGTGTGAGTTCTGGCTAGGGGAAGTCAAGTTCTTAGGCCATGTGGTTTCTGGGAAAGGAGTGTCTGTTGATACATCCAAGATTGAGGCAGTGCAAGATTGGGCACAGCCTAAGAGTGTGTTTAAGATCCGCAGTTTTCTGGGATTAGCTGGGTACTACCGACGGTTTGTGAAGGATTTCTCCAGGTTAGCTTCGCCGTTGACTAGACTGACTCGGAAGGGAGTCAAATTTGTATGGAGTGAGACTTGTGAAAAGTCGTTCCAGGAGCTGAAAGTTAAATTGACCACCACTCCGGTCTTGATTATTCCAGAGAGAGGGTTGGGTGATGCTGTTTATTGTGATGCCTCACGAGAGGGTTTGGGTTGTGTGTTGATGCAAGAGGGGAAAGTGGTAGCCTATGGCTCACGCCAGTTGAAAATACACGAAAAGAATTACCCTACACACGACCTAGAGTTAGCCGCTGTGACCTTTGCCTTGAAAATTTGGAGGCATTATCTTTATGGTGGTAAGCGGTTCGAGGTATTCTCGGATCATAAGATTCTAAAATATCTGTTTACACAGAAAGACTTGAACTTGAGGCAGAGGAGGTGGATGGAGTTCATTGAGGATTATGACTTTGAGTTGCATTATCATCCGGGGAAGGCCAATGTGGTGGCCGATGCCCTTAGCAGGAAATCTGTTGGTGACGTAGCTAGTATAGCCATCCGGGAATGGGAGATGTTGGGTGCACTTGGGGAGTTTGATTTATGCGGCGAATCCGTTGAGGTCAATATGTAATAAGCGCAAGGGACCTCGCCTGATTCGGACTCAATTTTGTTGCGGTTCTAAATCTGAACCAAAGAGTCCAACTCTGGCAAATCGTTTTGAAGAAAAACAGATTTTTTTGAAAGAAGTGCCAAACATGGACTGCTTTGCCAGATACAGAGTCGCCACCTAAATATTTTAAAATGGGAAATTTAGGAAACCCTGACTCGGTGCCAAAAGGCCACGTGTCCGTCATCACCAAAGTTGGCTCGGGAACTTGGGTACGATTGGGGAAGGTCACATCGTGAGCACCCCCGCTCGCCCGGTCAAAGACCGGCCTCTACTAACCATGATATCTGTTTTTGAAAACTTTGTGAGTTCTTATTCCGGTTATTTAGCCTAGGTTATTATGTGATGCGCACAGCATTCAAGTATAGACTGAATCGCCTGAATTGGAACAAAACATTTCATTGTTTGTTTGAAAATGGTTTGACGGTGCTACTCGCAAGTAGGCTAAGACGTGAATTTGCCACCCTCGGGTGGGCTTAAGAAAATATGATTTTGCCACTATCTAGTGGGCTTAAAACAAACAGTCGATGAATTGTCCCAATTCAGATAACTCAACCTCCACCCACAGGCATTCAAGGCAGTTATATCACATAAGCAGTTAGCCTCATGGTAAGCATGCTATCATGGCAGTCACTCACACACATGCAAGGATGCTAAAGCATAAAACTCACCGAGTACTCCAAGCCAAAACAGAAGCTCGTTAGAAATCATGCATGATCCTAGATATACAGAATTGCCTATTGCAACACATGCAAAGATGCAAACTATAGCAGGCTCGGCTATTCTAAATATGACATGTGAAACAGCTATCAAGTATTCAACTTGGAATTGAAATACAAATGCAGTTTGTATGATGCGCCGAGCCCGGTGCGTGCAAAACAGATGAATGATGCAAACATGCTGTCATACTGTATGCTAATTGAAATATGCCCTATATCTAACCATCGTAAGCGGGTAAATAAAAGGGAAGAAAGACGTGGGGTTGGAAGACATACATCACACTCACCCACCCTTATTACAACATTGCCCTCGCGCAGAGGGTCCGAATAAATAATAATACAGACCCGAATAAAAGAATATTACAGTCCGAATAAATATACAGATTCCTAATTAATTAACAAATTAAGTAAGAAAAACTGTAAACTGGCATGCAAGCCAGGGACTGCCTCGATTCTAATGTATGCTGGGCTGCCTTGCGCGGAAATCCACTGGGATGCCCCAATTAGCCTCTGTTTGTAATATTTCTCGAAATGCGCGCCGGACTCCGAAAAGCTGCTGATTCTTGATTTTTGCTGCAACAGAGAGCAGGAAAGGGGCATAGCAATGTATTTCACAAATATACGCATGCCTCGATCCTCGTGCCACCAATCACGCATATCGATGCATGATGGCTGAGGAGCCGATTTGCACAACTCAATATAGGGTGCATGCGCGTGAATGCTACAACAAAACCAAACTCCGTCATGGATAATCCGGAGTGTCGGTGACTTGGGAATTGAGATCCGTTCCGTCACTCGGAGTACGAAACGTGCCTCGTTTCCCGTACCCGGGCTAACTCCTATCCCGAACACAATGCAATATGCATGAAATGCAACTAATATGCAATCCTAACATACACAATGCTATGAAAATGAGATGTCTCGAAATGCGTGCCCACGGGCACGTAAACCGAGAAAATGGCATACAAGCATGAGATGACATGAAATATGATATACAATGAGACTAAAATGGGATATCTCGAAATGCATGCCCACGGGCACGCAAACCGAGAAAATGGCATACGAAATGCAGCAGAACTAAAAATGGCATACAAAATGTAAATTGGGCTTACACTAACATGAGAGAGCCTCAGCCACACCCACATAAGATGCCGTGAGATAAAAATGAAGTGCCTCGAAACGCGTGCACACGGGCACGCAAACCGAAGCGGTGGCATACGCAATGCAAATGATATGGAAAATGCAAATTGGGCTTACACTAATGTGAAAGAGCCTCAGCCGCACTCACATAAGCTGCCGGAATGATAAAAATGAGGTGCCTCGAAATACGTGCACAGGGGCACTCAAACCGAGGAATGCATAAAATGGCGTACGGAATGCAATGATGGGCTTATGCCGACATGAGAGGGCCTCAGCCACACTCACGCAGGTTGCCGTCGGATGAAAATGAAGTGCCTCGAAATGCGTGCCCACGGGCACGTAAACCGAGGTGGTGACATACAGGCATGAAATAACAAATTGGGCTTACACTAACATGAGAGAACCTCAGCCGCACTCACATAAGCTGTCGAGAAATGAAAATGAGCTGCCTCGAAATACGTGCGCACGGGCACGCAAACCGAGGCATGGCCCTAAGGCACAAAAATGGCATGCTAACAAGACGTGGCATATGGCATATGAGAAATGCAAATTTCAGCAGCTAAAATGATGCAAAACAGCCCCCGAATTATAGCAAAATTACACCCGATGCCCGAAATGCAATGTTATGCACCCGAAATGACCTACAGCTATGCCAAACATGCACAATATGGACATGGCATGTAAAGACAGATGCTAGGAAGTCCCCAAACTAGCATTTTTACAGTACAAAGCATGGCCAAACAATGATCACATGTATGGAAAAAATAGCATGCAAAAATGGGGGAAAAGAGGGGAATAATGAGACAAGTGGTATATAAAATGCTCAAACTGAAAAGAACAGTTCTACAACATTAAAGAGGGGCCAAAAATATGCACATTTACAAGAGATGACATCCCTCAATTCAGTATTTAGATAGGCTAAACATAGCATGCAAAATATTGAGCCAACAAAGGCTATAACATGAGGTACCAAAAGCATGCACCAAACAACCTAAGACCCTTAACAAAACATGAAGAATGGGCCAAAATAAGACACTTTCTAAGCCTGATGAAGGCCGAAAATAGAAGCTAAGCAAGCCTAACAAAGCATGCAAAATAATGAACCAAATAGGGGGTATAACATGAAATACCAAAAGAAATTACCAAATGGCATAAGACCCTTAACAAAACATGACAAGAAGGAAAAAATAAGGTTCTTTTCAAGCCTGATGAAGGCTGAAAACAAAATCCAAATAAGCTTAAAGAGGCATGCAAAATGGGGCCAAAGAGAGGTATAAATAGAGGCCATGCATGGAGGCACCAAACAAGATTGGTCCCTTCTACAATGTTGTAGAGGGACACAAAATAAGCTCAATCTCAGTTTATAGCATGCTCAAAATCATATCACATATAGGCCAAACAAACCTTGCAAATTTACGATAAATTGGAAGAATTACAAAACAAGTGCAAGATAGAAACACCAAACATGATTGAGCCCTTCTTCAATGTTGAAGAGGGGCTCAAAATGAGCGCACTAAAAGTTTACATCAGGCTCGAAAATGGATCACTCATAAGCCAAATAAAGCATGCAAAATAATGGCATAAAGAGTGATATTGAAAGAGATGCATCATGGGGCTCTCAAATGAGGTTGAGCCCTTCTACAATGTTGTAGAGGGGCTCAAAATAAGCCTAAAATCAGTAAAGATCGGAGCCCAAAACAGAGAGCAAGTAGGGTAAAGAATTGATGCAAAATTGTGCTAGAAAAAGGGAATTAGTGACTTACCTTTGGAGACAAGTCTTTTGTGGCTTCTTGGCTTGAATTTGTTGGTCCTTAGCCTCTGGAAAACCCTCTTTTGCTGCTGGAATGGAGGTGGTGATGGTGGTGCTTGGCGTTGATGTAGAAATGGTAGAAAACTTGGAAGTTTTGAGCTTGGAAATGGAGAGGGAGAGGCGTGTATGGAGCTCTCAGGGGTTTTTTTTCTACCCTTAAACACATTTGGGCTGTTATATGGCCAAGAGGGTGAAAAAGGAGGGCAAAAGGTGGGAAAATGCACCCAAGTATTCCCTTTAAAGATCTTTTTCCAAATCTAGATATTTTGCTCTAAAGATCTTTCCCAAATCTAGATATTTTGAGGGCAACCAATGCATAGCTGAATACACTCAATGAGAGGAATAGGGCCGCCAACTCAGGGCAAAATTGTCATTTCACAAAAGGTGGCCGCCACCAGATAAAAAAATTTCAGAAGACCACCGGGTGGGTGCTAGGGAAGTCTAAAATGTCCATTCAAGTGTCCAAATTCAAGCCCCGGAAGTTATCTTTCCAATGCCGCAAACCTTGCATCAAAATTCCTCCTATAGAAAAAAGTTATGCCGAGTTCCGTAAGCTGCGCAGATTCAGTCCAACCGGACTTCAACCAACCATATCTCCTCCCCCCGGATTTGGACTTAGGAGATTCTTGAGTGAAAAATGAAGCCCCGGCAGTAAGCTTTCCAATGGTGGAGGCATCATATTTTAATTCCTCTTGTGGAAAGGGTTACCCTTGTTTCGTGAAGCCGCAGACTTTTCTCCTTCCCGGATTCATGCTGAACCACTTTTGACCAAGCAGATAACTGGTTGCTGAGACAATTACTGGCCTCCCACCCTCCAGTGATCTTCCTGATGCTAAAACAGCGTTACCTGCCAAAATTGAACAAAAACTAATGCAAAACGAAAGCTCGGGGACCAAAACCGCGCAGTTCGGGGTCCCGAAAATAGGCTGTAAGCACCGAAAGTGGCATTCGGCCACGAAGTGGGTATCTGAGACCCCAGTGTCCCTCGAAAGGGAGTAAATGAGATGCATGCCCAAAACCGGAGAAATCGGAGATGGTTGGGCGGTCCCGAGCCGAGGCACACGGCCTGACGGCTCCGAAAATCGGGAACCGGGCTCCGAAATGGGCAAAATGGCCTACGGCCACCGAGAGATAGCCTACAGGACCACTCCCTTCCCTCAGGAAAGAAAACAGAGAAAACCGAGTCTGGTTCGCAAACCGAGGCAAGGCACAGAAGAGAGTTCGGAAGTTCGGAGGCAGGGCGCACGGCCGCGACTCTGAGACTTCTGAACGAGCACAGTATGCAACATCACCAAGCGCTCAATCGGTGACGTCTGAGTCTTAAGGTCGGTCAAAAATGGGTGTCTCGCTGTTGCCCTCTTGACAGAACTCGAACGTCAAGAAGTGACGGGAGTGAATGTCAAAGCCTAGAGACGACCCATTTTTGACAAGGCCGAAGACTTAGACAATCATACAAGATAAACAGAGATGTGCCCGCAGGCGTGCCCACAGGCAAAGGGGGCAAAATGCAAAATGATATGCACAGGATCAGATGTAACTCAATGATCATGTAAATGCAGCAAGCTGTAATGAAGCAAGTATTCGCAAATAGATGCAACAGTTTTAAGCAAGAATGCAAAGCAACAACTACATTTCATGCAGTTAGGAATGCGGAGAATCATTCAATTCTCGTCGCGTCTCACACGGAGAAGATACGATACCTGCGCGATTCGTCTAGTCACACCAGCCTCAAATGAACCGTACATACAATATCGTGCCAGCAAAAAGGGAGAAATTCAACAAGAACAATATGCTAACAACATATATTCAATGTGATTCCTGTGGTTTGACACACGCGGTGCCGGCGGGTGAATGCATAAAGCAGTGTGATACGGGTAAGGTGCGCAAGATAGCGCGATGCAACGCACTAACAAGTGCAGGTGAGATGTGCAAGATATCACGATAAAATGCATGCGCAATGCAAGTAAGGTGCACAAAATAGTGCGATGCGCAAAATAGCGCGAGTGAAATGTAATGCACTAACAAGTGCAGATGGGACGCGCAAGATAGCGCAAATGATACAATGCACAATGCAAGTAATGTGCACAAAATAGTGCGATACGCTAAACAGCGCGATTGGTTTGTAATGCACAAAATAGTGCGATGTGATATGCAAAACACAAGACGATCTGCGATGGAGGTGCACAAAATAGCGCGAATGGTAAACTGCACAAAATAGTGCGATTGTGGTGCGCAAAATAGCGCGAATGTAAACTGCACAAAACAGTGCGATGGAGGTACGCAAAATAGCGCGAATGGTAAACTGCACAAAATAGTGCGATAGAGGTGCGCAAAATAGCGCGAATGGTAAACTGCACAAGATAGTGCGATTGTGGTGCGCAAAATAGCGCGAATGTAAACTGCACAAAACAGTGCGATGGAGGTGCGCAAAATAGCGCGAATGGTAAACTGCACAAAATAGTGCGATTGTGGTGCGCAAAATAGCATGATGAATGTAATGCGCAAGACAGTGCGATGGAGGTGCGCAAAATAGCGCGAACGATGCAAAACGATGTGAGGCACAAAACAGGCGATGCGATTGAGGTCGCAAAATAGCGCGAATGATAACTGCACAAAACAAAGGCGATTCACGATTCAAAGCGCAAAAATAGCGCGATTGATTTTGAAATGCACAAGATAGTGCGATACGCTAACAGCGCGATACGCTAAACAGCGCGAGTGTTCTGAAATGCACAAGACAGTGCGATTCAGGTGCGCAAAATAGCGCTATTGATTTTGAAATGCACAAGATAGTGCGATACGCCAAACAACAAGGAAAGTGATTTGAATGCATGCAAACTAAACAATATGCGATGCTAAAACAGTGCGAGTGAGTTGAAATGCACAAACGATGCGATACGCTAAAGCAATGGCGCGATGGAAATGCACAAGATAGTGCGACACGCTAAACAACATGAAAGTGATTTGAAATGCACAAGATAGTTCGACACGCTAAACATGAAAGTGAGTTGAAATGCACAAAATAAAGGCGATACGCTAAACAAATGAGTGATTTGAAATGCACAAGAGATAGCGAGTGAGATACAACCACAAGATGCACAAGATGCAAGTGAGATACAAAGTGTAAGTGCACAAGGCGGTCAAGGCGAGATAAAATGCACAAGAAAGTGCGATAAAATGCATCTTCTATGCAAGTATGGAGGCATTTTCTATGCAAAAGATACGGGCATTTTCTATGCAAGTATAGAAGCACAATTTATGCAATATTGAAAGCAAGCATATTCTATGCAAAAATCATAACGATTCGCGGCACGCATGCAACAACAGTGTATATGAAAGTTCACATTCTATGCAATAGAGGAGCATCAAATATGTACTCTGGTGCCTCTGATTTGCCTCTTAGAGGACTTTGCAACACACTCAGCTCAAAAAGGGCACACCCTGTTCAAATTGGCGAGAGATAACATCTGCATGTAAAACCCTCGGGTGTTGCTTGGACTGTCATTCTGACTTGAAGCAGGCTTACACTTGAGGTAGGGGCGCACTCACACTTCGGTAGTATTAACAAGGCCTGAAGAGGTACATCCGGAATACAATCACGGAACTTGCTGAAGGTGAAACTCACTCAGATGCTTCGATTTTCCTTCTTTTCTTTTGCTTTGCAGTTCAAAACCTAAATAGCTTTAGATAGGCCCTTGTTTTACTATTCTGACATGACCTGGGTTGAACCCTGCGGTTTTATGAAAGAACCAATTCTGTTTTGCACAAATGTGGAGAATGGCACAGCACTCTGAGCACAAGACGATTTTTCTTTTGAAAATGAGAAAAAGATTCTCAACCGGGTATTGAGCCTACAACTGAACACAGCAAAACGACTCAACACGGAATTAAAAGGCACACAACCTAGACACATCGAGTAACACTCGAAACGACCCAAAACAAAATCGAGATAAAACAAAAAGACACGACACCCAGACGTGCACAGGAAGCCTGTTTCACCGGGTAGTGTTTCCCAGCCTTTCTTATTTGGTGATTCTCACATCGCTCGGGCAATCAATCTCGATTTTTCTCTCAAAACCCTTTTGCTCACTTTTTCTCACATCGCACATCTCTCTATTCTTCAATCTCTCATTTTTCATCCCTCTCCTGGGTGGTTGATGGATAAACAGCAAGTTGTGGGCTCGTGCCCCTAGCATTTTGCCAGATTCTTCTTCTTCTGCGCGCAGCTAGGAAATTCCTCCCACAGAGGGGTTGCGCTACAACTGGGTGCGTAGCAAATCTGCAGCTAGCATCGGTTGATGATGCTTTGCTGGGGAGTTTGGACGTGATAAGATCTGTTCAGATGATGGAGTGGAATATCTTGCCTCATTCGATTAAATTGCCACTTGGCTCGACAGTTTTTTGCCTGGAGGATGAGAGAGCTTTCAGCCCTTTCGCGTTTAGCTTCAGTGGTGCCCTTTTCCGGCAGGTAGAGTGCCCTTCTTGGCAAGTATTTTGACAAAGGGGAAAAGACAGAACTCCTGACTCAACTGTGCCCCTAGTTCATCATGTTCACCATTTTTTTATTTTATTTTATTTTTTTTTTGAGCTTTTGCTAAAGTAATTTTGACCGACATGAGAGTTAGATTAACATGCTTGTTCAATTTTTGATTTGAAATCATGCAAGTTAGGCTATGAGCACTGAAAATTTTCCTTTTTTGGGTCCAGTTTTGGAAAAGATAGAATGATTTTTCGAGAAAATTAGCCAACCTTAGTAAAAATTCTCAAAAACTATTTTTTGCAAACGGCCACTTGCTCAACGAGCATGAAACCTACTCCTGAGATGCACAACCTTAGATCCAAAGGAAAACTGCCTCGTGCTTGAAGAGAGCTGCATGGCAACGGAAAGTTGCCCCTTGTTTGAACAGCACCTCAGCGCATTGAATGGCAACAGAAAGTTTCCCTTTGTTTGAACGGCACCGCGGCGCGTTGAATGGCAACGGAAAGTTGCCCCTTGTTTGGATGGCACCGTAGCGCGTTGTAGTCAATCCTCAGAGTGATGAACGCAACCAAACTCTCAGATACAGAGAAGACAAAGATGATCAAAACCATTGCATGGACACAATCAAATTTGAAGCGTTTTACGGCTGGACTTCAGAATGAAGTTGCCTACGTATCCCAAACATGGGAATCAAGCCTTACGTAGTTCGGGGTTAAGGTACACTCGGGTATTTAACCTCTCATTTTTATGCTCTAACTTTTGCCAAGGCACCTGTTGCAGGTTTTCGACCTTGCGAGCTTTGTTTTTCTTTTCTTTTCAATTCTTTTCTTCTTTTTTTTTTTTTTTTCTTTTCTTCTTTTTGTTTTTTTTTTCTTTTTCATTCTTTGCATTTTTTCTCTTTTTTTACTTTGCTCTAACTTTTGCCTGGGTCGCCCTTCTGGGTTTTCGGCCCAGCGAGCCTCTCAAAGGGTAAAAGTGTAACAAGTCCATGCCAAATGGTTTTGAGATTGAAGCCATCTGAATCCAGGAGAATGGGTGTCATTGATTTGCAAAAAGATCCACCTTTGGCTCTTCGAGCACATCGGATATTTTTGCCCCTAGTTCGAGGGGTGCTTCTGCTCTAGCCTTACAAGCTTCTTCTGACGAGGTCTGACCTTCTTGATCTGACTTTGGTGCCTCTTGTTCGAGGGCTGCTTCAAATCTAGCCACACAGGCCTTACATCGTGGTCGACCGTTGAACATTCTGAATGCCAGTTCAAGGTTTGAAGAGGCTGAGAGCGATCCTAAGCTGCACAATCTCAAGAGCGATTCCACACATGTCTTTGCAGGACCGCGCAAAACATTTTTTGAAAGTTTTTAAGAAAGCAACAAATCGCTCGCGCTGAAGACAGTGTAGGATCAATCTGGATCAAAGCCAGGGTCCTTCTCAGTACTCACACTAACAAGCATGATTTCATTCATTAAGGGCTTAGTATGCCTCTCTTTCTCTCATTTGATCAAAGTTTTGCAAATCCCGAGGAATTCCTCCCTCTTTGTTTTCACTGCAGTGTTCAAAAAGGTTTTGAAAAACTTAGGTCAATGCAATGGCTTCAAGGCACAAGAGAGTAGGTGGAATGCACTGCCATTTCATTCAAATCCCGGCACAACTAGCACACGGCAGAAACAAATGCGAGAGCATGGAAATCACTGCTGTTTCATTCAAAATCTATTGGCATAACTGGCTCCCTGGTAGAAACAGACTCAAAACAAAACAAAAAGACAAGCGCGAAACAAAATGGTGACGCTCGAGGTAACACCCCCGGAATCACCCGACTCCTATACAACAGGACTGACTCGATACAACAAGACAGACCCAAAACAAAAGAGACAGACTCAAAACAAAAAGACAGACTCAAAACAAAACAACAAAATTGACCCAATACCCAAGTCAGAAAACACAAAAACTGGTATTAGCACATTGCTCAGAACAGTGTGTGCCATCCACCATATTTGGAGTAAACTGAGCGCTGCCCGCAGGTGGTTTATCCCTCGATCACATCACATTATCCCCTAAGTTCACTGACCCAGTGCCGATAGACTTTGCTGAGCTCGGCGGGAGGATGACCCCGTTGTCCAATAGATCCTGTACTTCATGGCGAAGACGGAAGCAGTTGTTGGTAGCATGGCCAGTTTGTTGATGGTATGCGCAGTACTGGGTAGCATCATGCGTAGGCGGAAGAGGGTTCGGGCGAGACTGAGGCTCAAGGGGTTTGAGATGGCCTTGTCCAACAAGGATTTGGAAAGCTTTGGATAAAGGCATGTGGAGGGCATGGAAGACCCTTTGACCTCGGGGTTGGTATACAGACTTGTGGATTTTTCTTTGGGTGCACCCAAAGGATTGGCGAGTCTGGCTTTGGTTTCTTGATCTCTTCTGAGTGGAGGATTAGAGCTAACAGGATTGCCTCTGGTATAACGGCCCTTCTCCCGGTTTTCCCTTTGATTTAAACTGCCCATAACTTGAGTGGCGAAAATGCCGTCCACAGTTTTTGCAACAACTGCGAGCACTTGTTCTTTGTTCAGTCCCTCGGATTTCATAGCCTCAACAGCCAACAGAAGATGCTCATGGGGATCTATGCCTGCCCCTACCTTGTTCTTTCCACTCGCTTCCACTTTGCCACGGGATTGGCCTTCCTCAGATGTAGCCCGCTCCGAGCTTGGGGAACCTTTTGACATGAACTCCCTGGTAGGCGATGTGGTTGATGATGGAGCCAAAACTCCAAAGGCTAAATCCGCCACTGTTCTCTGAAGATCTTCAATCATCCTCATCAGCTCGGAAGTAGTGGGTTCATGGGTTTGAGATGATTGGGGTTCAGGTGCACCCATCATGCATAAGTCCATGCTTTCTGGGATAAACACCTCAGGCTTGGGTAGATGGATCGGGGTGATGTATATGCTGGGGTCATAGGTGGATGGCAGTGTATAGATGAGATTGAGATAGGCGGGAAATGTTTGGTCATTGGGGCCTGAAGGTAGAGCTATCGTCCGGTTGTCGATGAGATTTTGGACCTCATGACGAAGGCGGTAGCATGATGCCATGATGGTATTCTTGATGGTACATCTGATGCTTGGAGGGGTTATGTCTTGCTGGGAGTGGGTCAGGAAGAGGTTGAGGATCGAGGGGTTTGAGATGCCCTTTTTCCATTAGGAATTTTAGTGCGCTAGTCAGGCTCATATAAAGAGGGGTGAAAGTTACCGAGCTTGAAATTTGGGCCGGTCGTAGGCTTGGTTTGGCAAAAGGGTTGGCTGCAGTGACTGCATTGATTTCAATGGGTTCGGGAATAGTGCTACTTCCGGCATTGGTGCTCCTTGAAATCACCCTCCTTGTCGGTTCACTTGTTCTGGGAATGATCCCGCTGTTGAACGCATTCTCGACCTGAACCCCCAGTTCATGCAAACTTTTGAAAGTGAATAATGGAGCGACTATCAATTTCTGCAACATATCATGCTCGAGGTTCCGCACCATCATCTGCACTTGATCCCTCTCAGAAGGGTGGCGATCTGTCATCTGTGCTGCCTTTGCTCTCCACCTCGTAACAAATTCCACAAAAGGCTCTGTTGGGTTCTGGCAGGTTGCTTCAAGCTCTTGGATGGCCATTTCAACTTGGGTATTGTAGGAATACTGATCGACAAAGGCCTCAGCCAATTCTTCCCAGTTTTGCTTCACTTTATCCTCTAACCTAGTGTACCAAGTGGCTGCTACACCCGACAGGGTTCTTCCATACAGAGAGAGTTTCTGTGGCTTAGTCAGACCCATCGGCTTTAGGACATCCAAAAAAAGTCGGATGTGTACCATTGGATCACCAGACCCGTCGAAACGGTCAATATGTGGCATTTTGAATCTATCTGGGAGCCGTATAGCAGACTCGGTGTGCCCATCCTCAATGTCGGGAATGGAGCTAAGGCCCTGTGCCTTTTTGAATTGCTTCTCAAGGTTCGCAATTTTAATCGGTCGATCGAGGTCATTAGCATCAAGGGATAACGCCTCTCATTAGGTGCGCAAGTGCGAAAACTTGGGCTTGAGCCAACCCTTCTCGAGGATTCGGACACTGCAAATCTTCAACTGGCGGAATTGGGTCAAAATTCGGTTGGGGTCCCAAAGCTGGATGTGAGGCAGATGCCCCAGATGGGCGTTATGTTCAATCTTGGTCTCGGCTGCATGGTAGTCCTGATTTAACATCTATCACGGCCACAAATTCTTCGAACCTGTGCCATCACGGTTCTCTGATGATGTATTTGGTATTGTCGGATCAGATGAACCAATGAGCCCTGTCTGGCCCTTCTTTGCCTTGCCTCAGCGAGAGAACACTGGTTGCCCTTGAATTGAATCTCTGACTCAACAAAGTCTATCAGCACTAGTCCAATGTACCCGGGGGATTTCGGAGCCTTCTGAAGCTATGGTTCCAGGACTACCTAGCAAAAGGGAAAACATGCAGCATCTCAGCCTAACTTCACCAAAACAGATACGAACAAAACTGAATGAGTGTGCTCTCTACTGAATTCTGCCCCAAAATTCTGCCTCAAATCTGATACCCTCGGGTAAACTGAATCCCGAAATACTGAACTGGTGCCCGCAGGCCTGATGCCCAAACTCATAGACTGATACATGCATTCCCTGTAGAGACGCACTCTAACAAGCACATAACAGATAAGTGAGAGCCAAAACACCCCTATGTTGGGGTAGGGTTTCCCTGTCCTATTTTGTCAGGAGCTAGGGTTTCACTACGCACGCAGCGGCTTCAAACAACCTATAAACGGGTAAGCAACCTGTCCTAGTTTGGAATGGTCACTTATGGATCCGAATATGTACTAGGTCGAATGGTCAAAAAGGGTGCCCTTGTAAAACCGGGGTCTGTGTTCCCATGCTGTCAGAGCCCAGAGCCGATCAGCCTTACGGTCATGACTTGACAAGACAAGCCTCCGGCAAATCGTTCGGGAATGGCATATGGCAAACACGGTGTCCTAGGCGCACCAATGCAAATGCAATGCAAAGAAACACACAGATGTAGTCAAAAACAGATATCATGAGTTCGAGTCAAGTTCTCTAAATCCCGGTAGTCGCGAAGCGTAACAAGCGCGAGGACCTCGCATCTGATTCGGACTCGATTTTGTTGCGTTCATCTGAACCAAAGAGTCCAACTCGCAAATCGTTTTGAAGAAAAATAGATTTTTTGAAAGAAGTGCCAAACATTGATTGGCTTTACGGATCTGATCGCCACCTAAATATTTTAAAATGGGAAATTTAGGAAACCCTGACTCGGTGCCAAAAGGCCACGTGTCCGTCATCACCAAAGTTGGCTCGGGAACTTGGGTACGATTGGGGAAGGTCACATCGTGAGCACCCCCGCTCGCCCGGTCAAAGACCGGCCTCTACTAACCATGATATCTGTTTTTGAAAACTTTGTGAGTTCTTATTCCGGTTATTTAGCCTAGGTTACTATGTGATGCGCACAGCATACAAGTATAGACTGAATCGCCTGAATTGGAACAAAACATTTCATGTTTGTTTGTTTGAAAATGGTTTGACGGTGCTACTCGCAAGTAGGCTAAGACATGAATTTGCCACCCTCGGGTGGGCTTAAGAAAACATGATTTTGCCACTATCTAGTGGGCGTAAAACAAACAGTCGATGAATTGTCCCAATTCAGATAACTCAACCTCCACCCACAAGCATTCAAGGCAGTTATATCACATAAGCAGTTAGCCTCATGGTAAGCATGCTATCATGGCAATCACTCACACACATGCAAGGATGCTAAAGCATAAAACTCACCGAGTACTCCAAGCCAAAACAGAAGCTCGTTAGAAATCATGCATGATCCTAGATATACAGAATTGCCTATTGCAACACATGCAAAGATGCAAACTATAGCAGGCTCGGCTATTCTAAATATGACATGTGAAACAGCTATCAAGTATTCAACTTGGAATTGAAATACAAATCACGGTTTGTATGATCGCCGAGCAGTGCGTGCAAAACAGATGAATGATGCAAACATGCTGTCATACTGTATGCTAATTGAAATATGCCCTATATCTAACCATCGTAAGCGGGTAAATAAAAGGGAAGAAAGACGTGGGGTTGGAAGACATACATCACACTCACCCACCCTTATTACAACATTGCCCTCATGGCGGAGGTCGAATAAATAATATCTGAGACGAATAAAAGAATATTACGGTCAGAATAAATATCTGATTCCTAATTTATTAACAAATTAAGTAAGAAAAAAGCATGGCATGCAAGCAGGGGACTCGATTCTAATGTATGTCCTTGGAAAATCCTTTGGGATGCCCCAATTAGCCTCTGTTTGTAATATTTCTTGAAATGCGGCGGACTCAAAAAGTCACGATTCTTGATTTTTCTTTGCAGAGAGCGGAAAGGGCATAGCAATGTATTTCACAAATATACGCATGCCTCGATCCTCGTGCCACTAATCACGCATATCGATGCATGATGACTGAGGAGCCGATTTGCACAACTCAATATAGGGTGCATGCGCGTGAATGCTACAACAAAACCAAACTCCGTCATGGATAATCCGGAGTGTCGGTGACTTGGGAATTGAGATCCGTTCCGTCACTCGGAGTACGAAACGTGCCTCGTTTCCCGTGCCCGGGCTAACTCCTATCCCGAACACAATGCAATATGCATCAAATGGAACTAATATGCAATCCTAACATACACAATGCTATGAAAATGAGATGTCTCGAAATGCGTGCCCACGGGCACGTAAACCGAGAAAATGGCATACAAGCATGAGATGACATGAAATATGATATACAATGAGACTAAAATGGGATATCTCGAAATGCGTGCCCACGGGCACGCAAACCGAGAAAATGGCATACGGAATGCAGCAGAACTAAAAATGGCATACAGAATGTAAATTGGGCTTACACTAACATTAGAGAGCCTCAGCCACACCCACATAAGATGCCGTGAGATAAAAATGAAGTGCCTCGAAACGCGTGCACACGGGCACGCAAACCGAAGCGGTGGCATACGCAATGCAAATGATATGGAAAATGCAAATTGGGCTTACACTAATGTGAAAGAGCCTCAGCCGCACTCACATAAGCTGCCGGAATGATAAAAATGAGGTGCCTCGAAATACGTGCACACGGGCACGCAAACCGAGAAATGCATAAAATGGCGTACGGAATGCAATGATGGGCTTATGCCGACATGAGAGGGCCTCAGCCACACTCACGTAGGCTGCCGTCGGATGAAAATGAAGTGCCTCGAAATGCGTGCCCACGGGCACGTAAACCGAGGCGGTGACATACAGGCATGAAATAACAAATTGGGCTTACACTAACATGAGAGAACCTCAGCCGCACTCACATAAGCTGCCGAGAATCGAAAATGAAATTTGCCTCGAAATCGTCTTGCGCACGCAAACCGAGGCATGGCCCTAAGGCACAAAAATGGCATGCTAACGAGACGTGGCATATGGCATATGAGAAATGCAAATTTCAGCAGCGAAAATGATGCAAAACAGCCCCCGAATTATAGCAAAATTACACCCGATGCCCGAAATGCAATGTTATGCACCCGAAATGACCTACAGCTATGCCAAACATGCATAATATGGACATGGCATGTAAAGACAGATGCTAGGAAGTCCCCAAACTAGCATTTTTACAGTACAAATCATGGCCAAACAATGATCACATGTATGGCAAAAATAGCATGCAAAAATGGGGGAAAAGAGGGGAATAATGAGACAAGTGGTATATAAAATGCTCAAACCGAAAAGAACAGTTCTACAACATTAAAGAGGGGCCAAAAATATGCACATTTACAAGAGATGACATCCCTCAATTCAGTATTTAGATAGGCTAAACATAGCATGCAAAATAATGAGCCAACAAAGGCTATAACATGAGGTACCAAAAGCATGCACCAAACAACCTAAGACCCTTAACAAATCATGAAGAATGGGACAAAATAAGACACTTTCTAAGCCTGATGAAGGCCGAAAATAGAAGCTAAGCAAGCCTAACAAAGCATGCAAAATAATGAACCAAATAGGGGGTATAACATGAAATACCAAAAGAAATTACCAAATGGCCTAAGACCCTTAACAAAACATGACAAGAAGGAAAAAATAAGGTTCTTTTCAAGCCTGATGAAGGCTGAAAACAAAATCCAAATAAGCTTAAAGAGGCATGCAAAATGGGGGCAAAGAGAGGTATAAAGAGAGGCCATGCATGGAGGCACCAAACAAGATTGGTCCCTTCTACAATGTTGTAGAGGGACACAAAATAAACTCAGGCCTCGTTTGGGGAGTGGCTATTTTAGCCAAAAAGTCAAAAAGTTACTAAAAGTTGTCACATCACCTCTCTACTTTTCTGCACATCTTTTCGTAAAAAGCCAAAAAGTTACTAAAATAGCCTGTTCCCAAACGAGGCCTCAATCTCAGTTTATAGCATGCTCAAAATCATATCACATATAGGCCAAACAAACCTTGCAAATTTACGATAAATTGGAAGAATTACAAAACAAGTGCAAGATAGAAACACCAAACATGATTGAGCCCTTCTTCAATGTTGAAGAGGGGCTCAAAATGAGCCCACTAACAGTTTACATCAGGCTCGAAAATGGATCACTCATAAGCCAAATAAAGCATGCAAAATAATGGCATAAAGAGTGATATTGAAAGAGATGCATCATGGGGCTCTCAAATGAGGTTGAGCCCTTCTACAATGTTGTATAGGGGCTCAAAATAAGCCTAAAATCAGTAAAGGTCGGAGCCCAAAACAGAGAGCAAGTAGGGTAAAGAATTGATGCAAAATTGTGCTAGAAAAAGGGAATTAGTGACTTACCCTTGGAGACAAGTCTTTTGTGGCTTCTTGGCTTGAATTTGTTGGTCCTTAGCCTCTGGAAAACCCTCTTTTGCTGCTGGAATGGAGGTGGTGATGGTGGTGCTTGGTGTTGATGTAGAAATGGTAGAAAACTTGGAAGTTTTGAGCTTGGAAATGGAGAGGGAGAGGAGAGGCGTGTATGGAGCTCTCAAGGGGTTTTTTTTTTCTACCCTTAAACACAGCTGGGAGCTGCTGTTATATGGCCAAGAGAGGGGTGAAAAAGGAGGGCAAAAAGGTGGGAAAAATGCACCCAAGTATTCCCTTTAAAGATCTTTTTCCAAATCTAGATATTTTGCTCTAAAGATCTTTCCCCAAATCTAGATATTTTGAGGGCAACCAATGCATAGCTGGAATACACTCAATGAGAGGAATAGGGCCGGCCAGCTCACAGGGGCAAAATCGTCATTTCACAAAAGGGGTGGCTGGCCAGCTAGATAAAAAAAACTTCCGAGAAGAGCACTGGCTGGTGGGTGCTAGGGAAGTCCAAAAATGTCCATTCAAGTTTCCAAATTGAAGCCCCGGAAGTTAGCTTTCCAATGCCGCAAACCTTGCATCAAAATTCCTCCTGTAGAAAAAGTTATGCGGTTTCAAAAGCCCCACAGATCCAGCCCACCCGGACTCCACCCAACCTTATCCCCTCCCCCGGGATTTGGACTTAGGAGATCCTTGAGTGAAAAATGAAGCCCCGGAAGTAAGCTTTCCAATGGTGGTGGCCTCATATTTTAATTCCTCTTGTGCAAAGAGTTACGCTTGTTACGGTGAAGCCGCGCAGACTTTTCTCCTTCCGATTCATCTTTGAACCACTTTTGACCAAGCAGATAATGGGTTCTTGAGACAATTCTTGGCCTCCCACCCTCCAGTGATCTTCTGATGCTAAAACAGAGGTACCTGCCAAAATTGAACAAAAACTAATGCAAAAGCAGCTCGGGGACCAAAAGCCGCGCGATTCAGGTCCCGAAAATAAGTATAAGCAAAAAGTGGCATTGACCCACGAAGTGGATATCTGAGACCCAGTGTCCCTCGAAAGAGTAAACGAGATGCATGCCCAAAACCGGAGAAATCGGAGATGGTTACGGTCCCGAGCCGAGGACACGGCTGGCTCAAAATCGGGAACCGAGCTCGAAATGGGCAAAATGGCCTCTGACCCACGAAATGTAGCCCACGGCCACGAGAGATAGCCTCTGGGACCACTCCTTCCCTCGGAAAGAAAACAGAGAAAACCGAGTCCGGTTCGCAAACCGAGGCAAGGCACAGAAGAGAGTTCGGAAGTCCGGAGGCAGGGCGCACGGCCGCGACTCTGAGACTTCTGAACGAGCACAGTATGCAACATCACCAAGCGCTCAATCGGTGACGTCTGAGTCTTAAGGTCGGTCAAAAATGGGGTGTCTACAGCGGCCTTGTTTTCTATTATTGCGCAGCCTACACTTGTGACTAGAGTGTTAGAGACACAGAGAGATGACCTTGAGGTAGAATCCCTCCGAGAGAAGATCTCCAGTGGGAAGGTTGAAAAGGGTTTGACGGTGTATCTCGACCAGAGTGTGAGATACCGAGACTGTCTGTTTGTACCGGAGTCTTGCCGAGAGGAGGTACTCCGAGAGTTTCATCATTCACGTCTTACGGTGCATCCGCGAGGCACTAAGATGTATCGGGATTTGGGTCGCCAGTTTTGGTGGCGGGGTATGAAGAGAGATGTGTCAGCTTTCGTGTCTAAGTGCCTTACTTGTCAACAAGTGAAGGCCGAGCATCAGAGGCCAGCGGGTTTGTTACAGCCCTTGCCTATTGCCGAGTGGAAGTGGGAACATGTCACTATGGACTTCGTTGTGGGTCTTCCGAAGACTCAACGGGGTAGTGATGCTATTTGGGTGGTTGTAGAC
The DNA here is from genome assembly GCA_025200525.1 of Camellia lanceoleosa. NCBI lineage: Eukaryota > Viridiplantae > Streptophyta > Magnoliopsida > Ericales > Theaceae > Camellia > Camellia lanceoleosa. Next base: position 68,721,459 of record CM045765.1, read on the forward strand.
CGGTTGACTAAGTCGGCGCACTTCATTCCTATGCGCGTTAGAGATTTAGTAGATCATCTTGCCGACTTATATATTCAGGACATAGTGAGATTACACGGGGTCCCAGTGACGATCGTCTCAGATAAAGATCCTCGTTTTACTACTAGATTGTGGCAGAGTTTGCAGAGTGCCTTAGGCACTAAGTTGACCTTTAGTACGGCTTATCATCCTCAGACTGACGGGCAGTCCGAACGTACTATTCAGATCCTTGAGGATATGCTTCGGGGTTGTGTTCTTGATTTTAGTGGGTCGTGGGAGAGGCACTTGCCTTTGGTGGAGTTTGCCTACAACAACAGTTTCCAGTCTAGTATCGGTATGGCACCATTTGAGGCCTTGTATGGCCGGTATGTAGGTCTCGGTTTGTTGGGCGAGGTGGGTGATGCACCTTTGTTGGGTCGAGTTGGTGAGAAGCAGCGGAGAAAGTTGAACTTATCCGTAGGAGGCTTGTTACAGCCCAAAGTCGTCAGAAATCTTATGCTGACCGTAGGAGGAGACCTTCGGTGTTTGAGGTGGGTGATCATGACTTTCTGAAAATATCACCTAGGCAGGGATTGATGAGATTCGGAAAGAGTGGGAAGTTGTCCCCTTGATTTATTGGCCCTTTTGAGATCCTTGAGAGGATTGGTGAGGCTGCTTATCGTTTAGCTTTGCCACCGCAGTTGTCCGGAGTTCATGAAGTGTTTCATGTGAGTATGCTTCGGAGGTATGAGCCGGATCCATCGCATGTATTGGATTGGACCGACTTAGAGGTAGATGAGGATGCCTCATATGAAGAGAGGCCGGTTCGGGTCTTGGATAGGCGGGATCAAGTTTTGCGAGGCAAGACCATCCCTTTGGTAAAAGTTCTGTGGAGACATCACGGAGTGGAGGAAGCCACTTGGGAACGTGAGTTGGAAGTCTGTGAGAAATATCCAGACATATTTGTTGATGTGTAATCATGTGTTGATATTTTGTAATATTATTTAACTTTAAGAGCATTATATATATCTTAAGTTATAAAACATGAAGAATGTTTTGGTTTAATAGAAGAATCTTGAAACTTGCCTCATAATGGAAGTTTAGTGTAACATTGCATATGTTGAATGCGTTGTAGAATTTGAGTTATATCATGAAATTAAATATGATATGGAAATGGGAATCATGTATATTGAAAACTGTTGAAATTGAAAAGAAATTGCATAATGATAATGCAGGTTGAAATATATGTTATTTTACATATTGTGAGATGCCTCTTGATAAGAGATGGATTAACCAGTTATGGGTCAAGTTATTGATTATTGTAATGTCATATTGTTGGAAATTGAGAAACAAATCTGTTTTTGAAAACTTGTGCTCAATTTCGGGGACGAAATTCTTTAAGGGGGGAAGTTATAGCATCCCCGGTCTTTTTCCATTTGGTAGTTGTATCCGGACTTGCGTTCTGTAGATTCTGTTGTTATATATTTGTTGTTGTCATCCTTTAATTCCTTATTTTTGAGTTATAGGATGTATTGGGCAGGTTTGTTACAGGTTGGGAGTGTTTGGGAGCAAAGGGTTACTACCTACTGTTTTGGTCCTTCGCTTGAGCGAGCTCTTTGTTTTGGTTCGTCGCTCGAGCCAGCGTTTCTTTGCACGAGTGAGCGACTATGTCTAGGTATAGACCTGAGAGCTGTGTTTCTTGGCTCGAGCGAGATCTTCTTCGCTCGAGCGAGCTGGTTTGTTCATCGCTCGAGCGAGCGTTCCGTCGCTCGAGCGTGCGTTTGGTTGCAGACCTGAGGGTTTGAGTTGTTGGCTCGAGCGAGCAATCTGTTGCTGGAGCGAGCTTCTGGGTTGTTGGCTCGAGCGAGGTTTTCTGTGTCTGGTCGCTCGAGCGACCAAGTCTTCGCTCGAGCGAGCCTGTTTTACTTAAATACACAACAGCGGTTTTAATGTCACTTTTTCATCCTCTTTTTGATTTCAGAACCCTAGGTTTGTGTTCTCTCTCCCTCCACACACCTTCTCTCTTAGGTTTGATCTACTTAGAGTGTATTTCTACCATAGGTCCTTTGTTAAAAAGTTAGAGTGGGTCGAGGGCTTCACTTTAATCTGAACAATCTTGGGTTTGGAGCACATTGGGTTTTCGCCATCTTCTCCATTTGAGTTCTTCACTTCGAGGTAGGGATTTCCTACTCCATATTATAGTTTTTGACCTAAGTTTTGGTATTTTTGATATGTTGGTGTCGTTTAGTAATTTTGGAAAAACTAGGGTTTGTCTTATAATTTGAGAAATAGGGAATTGTTTATATATTAAATTCCACGTGATTGTGAATCAAGAAAAAAATGACATTGGTAGTGTCAGGTTGATTAAAATTGAACCTTAGGGATAATTTTGAGGAAAGGGGGAAAAGCCCTAGTTGTTATAATAAATTAATTTGCATAATTAATTTTGGGAAAAATGTGGAATTGAGTTTAATTCATGAAATTGGGGAATTATGAGATAAATGGTGTGGTTGAATAGTTTAATCACTCGTTTATGAAAATGTTGAGTTTACATTTGTTGACACATTTATTTCCTGTTTAAAAATAACTGTTTTGGGTGATCGGTGGAGGATAGTCATGATTATTGTATACATTGCATGTTGATTAGGGAAAACTGAAACTAATCACATTGAATGAGTCATTGCAATTGACAGTTGAATTAATATAGCGAATTTGTGTATTGATTGAATATTGTGTATGACAAGTGTTTAATACATTGTATATGCATATTGTTTGGGAGGAGATAGGGGATGTACTCCATGGTTTGAGGGAAGATAGGGGATGGACTCTCAAACTCGTTTAGGAGGAGAAAGGGAATGGACTCCATTAGTACAGCAAATCTGTGTACTTATTGTTGCATGGAAGTGTATTAGTACAGCATATATGTGTACTTATCAATTGATGGAAGTGTTTTACTATGAGCCTTAGCCTCATTTAACTGTTAATATCAGAAGAAATATTAATTTGAGATGTAGTCTCAGTTTGTTGTTTGGCCAAGTTCTGAGCCATGTCTGTATAAATGGAAAATTGGATAAATAATGGAAAGTGAAACGTATCATGGACATAGTGGTCATGAAACTGTATTGTGATAAAAGTGATTTATCAGTGTAACCATCTATTAAATGCTATTGCTTTAGTCAATTCGTATATTTGGTTTAGTATATTTCTGCTGGGCTATGGCTCACCTTATACGGGAACATCATTTTCAGGTCTAGGTGATATGCTACCTCCAAGGACTTAGCTTGGAAGGATTTGGAGTTGAAGACTCTGTTTAGATTAGTTGTTATTTTGTTTTATTTTGATATTACATGTAAACTTAAGCCGAGGGCTTAACTTTGTAGTTGAGTTAGTACTCACATTTTATGTCCAAGTATTGGCTTGGAAATATGTAAGCTCGTAGGACATTTACTTTCGTCATTATATGTAATGTTTTCTTTTGAGGCTACTCTGATGAATGGAATAATACTTTTATTTTTTTATGTCGATGCATGTTAATATTGTATATATTATGGGTTTATTTTGAGGACGTGACACTACCCTACTACACCACAGTATTCAAGCCCAAGACTTGGGACATCATAGCACGTCAACAATGTATAAGTGCTAACACAAATTTGTATAATTTCTAACATAAACTTGTATAACCTAAAAGAGAAAGGTATAGGAGGCAGAGGAGGAGGGGGAGGAGGAGAGAGAGAGAGAGGGGGGGGGGGGGTTGCATATGGTATGCCTTTGCATACCCAAGAAAGATCCTAGGATAAATTACACTTAGCTCTTATGACGTTGAAAAAAAAAAAATTCTAGTAAATCTCATAATATTAACATAATTTGATTAAAGTCTCTTTTGGAAAAGATTAAAAGAATCAAAACTAATATAGATGGAAATGGTGTGCAAACATAAAAATAAACATTGTGGAATATATTTTTATTATAAAAGATATGATAATATTATTTTTTTCATTCATATGACTAACAAATTTTTGATAAAAAAAAAAGCTATTATATGAATTAAAACTTTTAAACTTGTGACACTTATTGCATTTTCTTTAAACTATAAGTAAAAAGTTAGTGTAATTTGCCCTTAATTTTTTTGAATTTACTCATGCCATTGCTTAGCACAATGCCCAACAACTTCATGAATGATATATAATCGAAGAAAGTTCACTTTTTGATTTTTTTAAACTTGTTTTCAAAAACCTTGTAAAAAAATAAAGAGACAATATGACTGGAAGTAGGTTAAAAATTAAAAATTAACTCTTAACTAGTTTCCAAATAGGCTCATAATTGACTAGGTTAGAAGGGTTTTTGGGATATGCGTATGGCACGCCACATAAGACCCATCACAACCAAGCGACTCAAGGTAGAAGGCCAAGATACAATAGATGCGAGGTAGGTAATACTTCAAATCGTAAATATCTTCTCTCCTCTCTCGCTCTCTCTCTCTCTCTCTATTATTCTAATCCAAGAAAATTGATTGAATAAGGCTTGCTCTTTCTCTCCGTGTATGTCAGGTCTTAGGATCATGAGAATCAAACCAGATGAATTTTGTCATCATCAATATGTGATTATCAATGGTTAAAAACGGCTTGAAATAAAAAACTTAATGCCCAATAACTTCAGGAATTATATGTAATTATCTTGCAGCAATGATTAAAACTGTTTGAATCTTAATGCGTACAATATGTTTTTAATATTGAGATGTTATAAAAGAAGGCAAACTGAGCAAGTCTACCATGAAATATGATTTGAATGATTCATACTCTTTCTCCCCCAAAAAAAAAAAATAAAATAAAAAAAGAACCCTCTTTTTATCAAGCGAATTTTTTTTATATCAAAAAGAAAAAAATTATAAAGTGAAGTGAATAAGATTTGAATTTAAGGTTTTAGGTTTATAAAATAATACCCTTACTACTTGATCAACAAATATTATATATATTTTTTTAATTCAAAATAAAAATTAATATTTTACAAATTTAATAATACAGTGAGCTTACACCCCCAATATATATATACACATTAGGTTCGGTTCATTGACCATGCGTTGCGTCCAATACACAATAGTTGTCATGTGATGTTTTTTTTTTTTTTTTTGGATCGGCAAAGAAAGATTTCATTTAACAGCATGAAATTAAGAGTACAGGAAGATGACATGCATCGAGAGAGATTCAGAAGTACAAAATACCCCTACTACTACTACTCACATCCATACAACCAACTCCTAAACCTCTCGATTTTTCTAAAACTAAATACAACAAAAAGTTAAGAAGAACTTAACTAGAAAAAAACAAGACATGAACCCCACATAATCAACTCACCAAAACACCCTAAACAAAATGAACTAGCTAACCCAACACCTAATCAGCCGAACCACCCAATACTAATGTCAAATCACCCCCACACCGCCAGAACTGTCCACTCCTCGGAAGACACCCACTGCAGATCATCCACAATGCAGCTCCACCATTGCAGATCATCACCCACGCCGGAGTCGCTACAGCCTTAACTCCCAACAATAACTCATCCATAGAAACAACTCCCAACAGTCCTGTTACTGCACGGCTAAAGAAAGCACCCCACTCCACAGCTGCTGCACACCCGAACCCTCACCGAAGCTGGCCCGACCAACCACTGGGACAACAACCACTGGAAATCCAAACATCGACCAACCAGCAGATCAACTTCCTTCTCCAGATCTTCTCCTCACACCCCTCAAACTCTCACATGACGAGAAACGCTCTAATGAAAACCAGGCAACTCTGGAACAACTCCGAGAAAAACTACACCAGCATTCACCCCTCAAGCTCCACCTCACAAGAGAGCGCACGAGTGAAAGAACCTGGACAACCCCTACAGAAGACAACACACCAATACCCCCAAAAGAACAGCTGAAACCGCCCGAAAACTCCAAACAAAACCACACACCGCAGCACACCAAACACTCCTAGGTGGGAAAACAATGGGGGATTGAAGTTTATTTAACGGGAATACAACACACAAACACGCAAAAAGCTAGCCCAGCCGACCGCCATAGCCAAAGGCGACGGCCGGCCGGCTCAAAGAGAGGCCGGGGAGGAGGTTTAAAGAAAGAGAGAGAGAACTTTTGTATTGCAGCAGTGAACTCTAAAACGTCTTAAAATAATGTGGTTTTCATGCATTTTTTATTTATTTCTTAATAAAAAGGTCTTTTTTTTCTTCAAGAAATCTATGGTACATTTATCTTCTATATGAACTTTTGATTACTATTTTTATTTCTTTGATTATGATTAACTATGTTATTAGTTATGACACATTGTAATATTAGTTATGGCATTATTTTAATTGTAATTCATGAGTTGTTTGATTAAATCTAACACAATGTTTGATTATAATTCAATTATATATATATATATATTTAGTTATGACTCTTAAAATATTGAATTATGTCATTTATTATAATTAAACTCACAAATGATTATAATTAAATTTTGATTATAATTTGCATATTGTATACATCACAACATTATGCTTTCTCTTCTTGCAAAATGTCATTCTAAAGCACTTTTATAATAAATTAGAGGATTACAATTATCATATCAATTTTCTTTTTTTTTAAATTTACAATTTTCATATACATGGTTAAAAAAGTTTAACGGACGCATAATAAAGTTTTCCTAACAAATTTTGTAAATTATAAATTGTTACTATAATATTATTTTAGTGATTTCATTTTAAATTTTAAAATTTTGTAAATTTGTTTTTTCAGTAGTGGTACTGTAAAATTTAAAAGTTATTCACCTTTTAAGTTTAGTGATGTATCACTCAAATTAAAATATCTACGGATCAGTCAATCATTTATTTTATATATTGCTGAATTTAAAAAATAAGGGGTAAATTATAAAGAAATTTTATGAGATTTGCGTAAAATATGAATAGCTCCTATAGTTCTGAAAATTATATCCCACCATTAAAATTTATAATTTCATAATAAATGACTCATTTTATCAATAAATTATGAAATCAATTAACAGTTTTTGATGATATCATAAATATATTTTAATTAAGGACAGTGCTATACAAATAAACTTTCTAAACAAACTAATGTGTCATCTAAAATATTAGTAAAATGGATCTAATTTTACATTCTAAAGTTACATCACTCCATACCACATCAGTTTTATAAGAAAAGTTTGTAATTTATTTATTTATTTTATTTATTTATTTATTTATTTTTTTTTGTATAGCATTTTCCTTAACTGAGATCCCCATAATTAAGTCATATACAAATGTTCACCAAATTTATTCCCCGACACACAAAGAATTAGAAAAATAATAAAGTAAAAGTCAACTTTTTAAACTATCTTTTTTCTTTATTAATAAATTATAAATGCACTCTTAAAATTTATTTAAAATATAAATTATTTTTTATGATTTGAAAAATCATAAATACATTTTTGGAAAAAATTTATTTAACTAAATTAATTTAAAAAATAAAATTCTTAATTACTCTCTTATATATAATAATAAAATTAATTGAATTATCAATGGTTGTTTTGTATACAAAAAAGACATAAAAGAAAGTATAAAAATGATACGACTTGAATAAGATGTTATCAAAAGAGGCTTAATTAAAGAAAAATGCTATGTAAATAAAAAAAAATTTATAAATTTTTCTTATAAATTGATGTCACAATGAATGATGTAACTTCAAAATATGAAATTAGGTCCGACTTATTAATATTTTAAATGACGCATCAATTTATTTTAAAAATTTGTTTGAAAAGTTTGTCTCCTCAGTTAATAACTGGACGGACACGGCAAGCAAGATTGCGATCCGAGGCCATGAATGATATTTTCTCGGGAAGAGTACAAGAAGAGAAAAAGCTTGAAACCAATGCCCAATTTTTAAGTGGTGTGTTCAACATCTACAGACCAATTGGGCCCATAAAATAGAGAGCAATACTGGATACTTAAAGCTTTTTTTTTTATCAAATATTTTATACAGGTGTAGGTTTCACATAATATGAGTTTCATGTAGGTTTCAAATCCATATAAAATATTTAGTAGAATTTTTGAATTTTTTTTAAAAATTTCTAATATTTTTGTAAAATAAAAGTCCGAAATGACAATAGTTAATATTAATCGAGAAATTTCACGATCCATTTCCCTCTTCCTATTGAAATAAGAATCATAACGAGCATGGTAAGTCAACGAAGAAGGTCATGTTAGCTTTACTCATATTTTAGTATTACAAAATGAGTTCAATAATGTATATTAAAATAATAATTTAATAATTCAATAAAATTTTCGCATAGTCTGGATTCAATCAATTTCAGTTAAGGAATATTGGATGTAACAATCCAATAAAATGTAATTCCACTGATCTAATTATTATTCCAATGTGATCCAATTTTTATATGTATATATAGAACTATTATATTTTAAAAATAATAAGCAACAACAATGAAAAAAATGAAGAAAGTAAAATAATTAGGTTACTTTAGTTGGTCACTTCTGTATACTTCTTACACTACAAAAAAATTAAATTTTTGAAAACTAAAATTTTGGGACAAAAGTATAATTTAGGGACCAAATATTTTTGTTGTGAAAAATGTCATTATTATATTTTTATCAACGAAAACTGGATATTAGTGATGAATTATTATCCTTTGGTGACCAAATTTTTTGTCTCGAGACCAAATTATTTAGTTCCTAAAAGCCTATTTATTAGTGACATTTTCAAAATTTTGACGCTAAAAGCCTTATTTTTGACATTTCGGAATGATCTTTTAGTGACTATCTTAACAACGATAAAAATTGGTCCTTAAATGTCTTTCGCAATAAAATTTTTATTTTTAGAGACCAATAAAATTCTTATATGTTGTAGTGTTAGGAGTGTGCGAGGTGTGATTTGGGTAGTTTAAGAGTAAAATTATAAACTAAATGATGAAGTGACAAATTGATAAATAACGAAATTGCGGTTTGTGACGGATTGAAGAATATTTTTAACTAATTATCAAGTATTTATATAATATATAACACCAATTTACATAATATTTTTCATATATACAACACAAACTAATTTTACATATTACTTTTCAAATATATAACTATTAATTTGTGACAAATATCACATGTTAAATCCCTCTCACACCCAATTTTACTTTCATATTTTATTAAAGGTTAAAAATATATATGTATTAACTATAGCGAAGCAGAATAGTTTCAAAGGCGAGTTATTTTAAAATTTAATCAGTGGTTAGCAAATATAGAACGGTACTAATTGATTAGAATTAGTGCAGTTTTAAAAGATTAGACAATATGTTGCACAACCGTAATACTCCTAATTGGAAGGTTACCGGATCAATATAATTTCACACCTTGTTATGTGAGGGCTTTGTTGGTTTTTTTTAATTATTTATTTATTTATTTATTTGGGTGATCAGCAAAAAGAAACCTATATTAATGATAAAAGCATACATTCAAATGAATTTTATATCAAAAAAGGAAAGGAAGAGCACAACGCATCATAGCAAACTAACCCAAGCCCAACTAGGTTGGCACTGATAAGAGCGTCCAATCATTTGCGAGCTGAACCACAAAGGGTTGGTGAGCGACCAAAACCTCGAAGGAGAAAAGTAGACAGATCATTTGATCCTAGAAACACAAAAAACAGATACAAACACACCAGACAGAGCACACACCAGATAGATTACACCCCCGAATCTACCAACAACAGAGCGCACCAAAGTTAATAACAGCCACATCCAGATCACACACCAGAATCCACCAACAGCAGAGCACACCATAAATCAATTCCAGAGCACACCAGAGACCACCACAGCAGCAGCCATAATCAATTCACCCACAACCAAATGAATAGATTCCAGTGAACACAACAAAACAGGGCAAGACTCAACTCTCATTCCTAATACAATATTGAACCAGATGCAAATTAAATACTACATCATTAACAGAGAACTCTAGTACCCACAAAGCTATTCTTAGTTTGACAACCTCACATAATTCTTCTAAATTTGGCTGAGAACCATTAAAAACACAGTCACTTCTATGCTTCCATATGGACCAAAATAAAGCCAAATGCATATGGACCAAAATAAAGCCAAATGCATAACCTTCCATAATAACTTCTCAATCCTTTTCATTCTGCAACAACACTTCCACTGAGTTTGGCATAACCCATTGTAAATCCCACCATTTCATAATATGAGACCATAGCAGCTGTAACGTCCCAAATTTCTAACCCAAATGATAATGCAACAATCATGACTCTCTTAAAGGAAAACCAAATATAACTTCCCATACTTGCATTACATAATAATAATAGTTCCTCATGCGATATTACATTGATTTAACAATAAGTAAATAGCCAAATAAGCACCCCCAAGGGTTTACAATCTTCCAAGGGTTAAGCCCGGTACACAAAATGGTTATTCAAACCAACACATACATAGCCCTTGGCTTACAAATAAGATCACAGCAAATGAGAACTTTAGTGCTCCCAACACACACATTTCCATGCCCTCAATTCGGCGGATTCACCACGCCTTTTCCTACACAAAATCCGGTAGGGTGAGCATAAAGCCCAGTAGGAAATCCTTAACAAAGTATATACATTTTATACAAGTCTCAAGAGATGAATGCACATGCCATCTCATGCCATGCCATGCCTTTTTGAAAATAAAACACATCTTCATCTTTTGAAAACCGCCATGCTCAATGATGTTATGCAACTTCAACTGTTCAAAATTTATCAATTTAATTAAAGGGGCAGTAAATACATCTTTGCTAATCCCTAGGTCGGTGTTTGCAAGTAGACTATACGAGTACTACCAATTGTCATTTTTACCGGTATTAACCAGAAGGCTCGACACCGGTACTATACGAGTACTATCAATTGTCATTTTTACCGGTATTAACCAGAAGGCTCGACACCTATCCGTGCAACTTTCTGGTCATTCACCAAGGATACTCAAGCCAACTTAAACAATTTCATCTATACCACCTATCAAGACTTACCATCGTATTTACCCCAAAACTATTTCATGAAAACCCATTTCCCAGCATTCTTTTCACAATGCATATTTTCAAAGCTTAACATAGTCCAATGAATTGAAATGCCAATCTATGCTTAATAATGCAATGCAACATTACTTCCATATTCAATTGTTCCACACAATATACCATTGTGATCAAAATTCCCAATCCTCTTTTCAACACAATTCCACAAGATGAATATATATATACATACTTTTATATCCAATTCATTCAAGAGAATAACGTAATTCCCACATTTCGAGCAATCTCAACAGTTTAGTCAATTCAAGACTAAATCAACATTTTGACCACAATTTCCAAAATAAACAACATTTCTAATTTTTTTTCACAAAATTCGTCATTTATATATAAATAAACAATTTTCAAAACATCCATTTATTTTGGTACACAAAATAAATATGACAACATCTTTCAAGAATTTTCAACATCTTTTAAAGAAAAGACCCAATTTCTAGGTTTTCTCACCAAAACCATTCATCTCCAAGATATTTAGAAGAATCTCCCCAAAATCATCTTTTTCAATCAATATGGTTCAAAACCTTCAATTTCTATTTTAAAAGGAAAAGAAATTAAACACTCTTTCAAAATCACTCATCTTCTTGAAATCAACAATCAATTTCTCAAAGCTAATCAAAGGATGATTTCGAAAATTATCGAGATCTTGCAAAAACATATATATAACTCCAAGAAAATCCCTATCTCAAGTTTTGAAAAAGAAATGAGATGAAACCCCGAAAATCAACGGTGTCGAAACTCGATCTTCACCGCACACAACGAAGCCCTCGAGATGATAACCAACTTTGGTGAAGAACTTAGGTCTAAATCCCAATGGATTTGGAGAAATCAAAGAGAGAAGATGGCTTTTAGAGAGAGAAGCTCCCGATCTGGAATTCTGGAGAGTTACACCCGCCAAGGGGTGTTGCTCCCTGGACCCCCGTGAGCTGACTGGGCAGCTCGACCCCCGAGCGGCCCAGTTGAAGTGGCAAAACATGAAAGAAGGGTTGAAACCGGGATTGCTACAACCTTCCCCCTTAAAGAATTTCGTCCATAAAATTTCAAATCAAACTACCCAAAGGGGTTTCTAGTGATGAAAGCCATTGTAGACGCGCCCTCGTGGGCCTCACTACAGTTCGGATTCAATTTGTGTTGGTTCTTAATCTGACATCACAATGTGCAATGTGAGATTGATAAATCACCAAAGAGTCCAAATCTGGCAAATCTTTTTTTGGAAAAATAGATTTTTAGGAAGAAGTGCCAAACATGGACTGCTTTTCCAGATACAGAGTCACCACCTAAATATTTTTTATGGGGGAATTTAGGAAACCCTGACTCGTTGCCTAAGGCCACGTGTCCGTCATCACCAAAGTTGCCTTGGCTCGAGAACTTGGGTACGATTGGGGAAGGTCAGCTATGAGCACCCCTGCTCGCTCGATCAAAGATCGACCTCTACTAACCATGATATCTAGTTTTGAAAACGTTATGCATTCTTATTCCGATTAATTAGCTAATCTTACTATGTGATGCGCACAACACAAAAGTATAGACTAGATCGCCTAAGTTGGTACAAAACATCTTATGTTTATTTTTAAAACGGCTTGTTACTCGCAAGTAGGCTAAAATGTAGATTTTTCCACTCTCAAGTGGGCTTTAGAAAACATGATTTTGCCACTCGCAAGTGGGCTTAAAACTCAAAATGATTTATTCCAATTCAGATAATCCAACCTTTACCCATAGGCATTCAGGCAGTTATATCACATAAGCATATAGCCTCATAGTAAGCATGCTGTCATGGCAGTCACTCACACGTATGCAAGGATGCTAAAGCATAACATTTACTGAGTACTCCAAGCCAAAAAAGGAAGCTAATTAGAAAACATGCATGAATCCTAATTATACTGAAATGCCTAATGCAACGCATGCAAAATGTAACTAAGATGGGCTCGACTATTCTAAATATGGCATATGAAATGCAACAAATAACATGTATTCAACTTGGGATTGAAATACAATGCAGTTAGTATGATGTGCCGAGCTCGGTGCATGCAAGACGAATGAATGAATGCAAACATGCAAACATAAGTATGCTAATTTAAACATGCCCTAATCTAACCATTATAAGCTTGTAAATAAAAGGGTGAAAGACATGGGGTTGGAAGACATACACACACTCACGCCCACTTATTACATAATTGCTCTCGCTCGGAGGGTCCGAATAAATAATACAAACCGAACAAATAATTAACTACTCTAGCTAATTAAATATTACAAAACTCTAATTAATTAATAAATTAATTACAAAAAGGAGGTGGTCGTAGCCCCGCCTCGGAATGCTTAGATGATGCATGCTTGATTCGCTTCACTCGGAAACCCGATGCCATTCCACTGTTGCCTCTGTTTGCACTGTTATGCACCTCTGAGGACTGTGAAAATCCTGGAGATGCCTCTGAGTTGCTCCCTGAGCATTGTGAGATGCCACCGGGCAAGGTAAAGATCCACCGGCCATTGATAAATGGTCATTGACTAGTTGTGAGCCCATCGGCCAGATATTTTTGGTCAGTCGGCACTGTATGTAGTCGGCCGGCCAGATCTTCCTGCAGAATCCTGTTTTGACAATAGTAGAGGACAGACAGTGCATGACATGGAATTTTCAAGACAATGTGTGCATGTCCACTCTCCCTATCATGTTATGGACTCAAGGGAGTGTGGGCCACGGTCTTCGGGCCACCAATCACACATTTCGATGCATGATGGCCAAAGGCACCAAGTTTGCAACTCAATGGAAATGAATGCACAAAACCAATGAATGCTTCACACCCTATCATGTTAAGATCAAGGGCGTCGACGACCGGGAATTGAGACGCGTTTCGTCACTTTAAGTACGAACGCGCCTCACTCCTCATGTTTGGTTTGACACCCCAAACCAAACAAAAATGCAATGCATGTGTGCAATGTGACTCAAGTATGCAAAATGGCTCAAGTATGCAAAATGGCTCAAGTTTAGCAAATCATGCCAAATGCAATGCAAACTAAACATGCATATGTACAATGTGCTAAGCATGCAATACTACAATGCAACCTAGATAGGCAACTAGGCAAAGTGATAAGCGTGTAACAATGCATTAATTACAAGGATGCAACAATCATGCAATGCAATGAGCATATTACAAGATACTAATGCATGATCCATGGACTTATACTAAGATGGAGGAACCTCAGCCACACCCCAAAACAGTGGCAAAAAAGGTGTAACAAAGGCATAAAACACACATGTAAACATGCATACACCAAGGCCCATCACCTAAGGCATCAAAGAGCCAACTCTAAGCATACTTAAAAGAGACAAACATGGGCATTTTACACATATTCTGAGCTTTGAAATCATGCTAAGGGGAATGCCAAACCAAACATACAAGTGAAGCATATCATGCAAAAGGGGCCCAAAGCTTGAGACTAACCAAAGAATTCAAACCATACCCATACCAACTAAGCCTCAAAGGGCCAAAATGACTTAAATCAGTCCTAGGGTAGACCAAAGTAAGACTAGAACATGCATGGAACATGATCAAAACATGCCAAGCAATGGGCCCAAAACAAAGGGCATTCAAAGCCACAAAAGGGAGCATTCCACCACAACTAACACAACCAAACATGGCATGGATTATGCAATGCAAAACAGAGTTTTAACATGCCAAAAGGGACCCCAAAACTCACTGATATGGCAGCTAAGAGACTCAAACTAAGAGGCATGCACAATGACTCATTTTAAGGCACAAAAGAACACTTCTTCAAAGCATGGAAAGGATGATGAATGTAAGCATACAAGCATGGATTATGGACTGAAATAGCATGGGAAATCATTCCAAATCACTGAAACAACCCAACTAAAGCATGCTAATGACTCACACACTCAAGGCTCACAAGCCAAGATGCGTGGTGGCTATACCAAACATGGAAAAAAAGACCAAATCAGTACCAAACAGACCTTAAGCATGGAAAACCATAACTAAAAGCTTCATGAAGTCAAGCTAAAGTATGCAAGCATGATGGCCTAAATGCATGACACATGTTATGGCAATAAAGGGGACTACTAAGTAAGTGTATAATGCATGTAATGGATCATCAATCCGACCAAAAACAGAGGTATGATATGACCAAATAACACCAAAAAAACCTCTGAAATGGAGCCAAGTAAAGTTAAGCAGGCATGCTACCCTTATGAGCCAAAAAGCACAAGCAAATGAGACACAATGGGAGAGGGGTGTCCCTCCCCTATGCAAGACCTCAAAACCCCTTCACTACCACTGAAAATCCTCTGGATTTTAGTGGCGAGAAGGTCAACACATGAAGATACCAAAACTCACCATAGAAGGCAACAAAATAGGCCAAACAAGGCCTAAGAGGGGGAGGTCGACCCCCAACACCAAAATGACCTTCATGAAACATCTTAAACATAAAAAATCAGAAATTTTATTAGTTATACACCAAGCTCAAAACAGCATGCAAAGTAGGTTAAAAGCTAAAGCAAGAATGGGGAATATAAAGCAATAGTGCTCAGCCTTGAAGAACACTTGAAGAACATCAACTCCAGCCCCCTCCTTCTGATCAAAACCAACTCAAAACTCCAAGAACAAACTCTTAACACCTCCAAAACCAAAGCATGGTGTAATACTAGGTGTCTTAGTGCAAAACTAAGAAGAAAACACCCTTTTGAATACTCTAACACACAAATGAAGAGAGAGAGGTAGATATATATAGAGAGAGAGAGAGAGTAATATATATATCATATATATCTCTGATTTGTTCAACCCCCTCAAAGGAGAAGAGAGGTCTCCTTTTATAGAGCAAGAGAAGGGCCTAAGCTTCTTGGAGAAGCTAAGGCAAAAGGGTCAAGGGGGTCAAGCTTCTAAGGTAAGCTAAGTCAGAGGTCCAAGCTTCTTGAGGAAGCTAAGGCAAAGGTCCAAGCTTCCTCAAGAAGCTTGAGCAAAGGGCGCAAGCTTCTTCAAGAAGCTTAGAACAAAAGGGTGCAAATCTTCCATACACGTGTATGGAGGGGGTGCAAAGTGGGTGCCAGCTGTGCCAGCTGGCATAAAATATCTGCCAAAAGCAGATGAACAGTGGTCGACCAACAAAAATGGCCATTTGACCAAGAAAGGTGGTCGGCCGACCACCAAGAGTGCCGACCAGCCATCACCAATGGCCGGTGGCAAGAAAACAGGGCTGATGGCGTCAAGCCATGGCCGGTGAGGTGTAGAGATGGCTAACAAGCCTTCCTCTACCCTTAGGAGCAAAACAACAAGTGTTTGGTGCAAAACCAAGCACAGAACAGTCGAGTCGAGAGGTCTTGAGGCAAGGCGCGTGGCCGAGACCTCTGAGAACTCAGGACTAACACGAACATGGATGATCACCGAGTGTTCAAACGGTGACGTCCAAGTCTTGAGGACGGTCAAAAATGGGATGTCTATAGCCATGCTATTTCGTTTTCAAATCACAATACTAACCCTCAACGAAATTCCACAATTTCCACCACGGTTATCTTATTAACAACAACCTCCTAAATATGCATAAACATGAAATTTCTCAAAAAGTTATGTCAACTCTAAACAACCTTATGCTTAAAACAACAATACACATATCAACATGTGGTTAACAACTTTAAATACATTTTTCCTCAACACTAGGGAATATTACAAAGAAAACCAACTTAAGCATTTTCAAATAAATCCGGATATTTGGAGCGGACTTCCGCCTCCCGTTCCCACATCGCTTCTTTAATCCCATGGTGTCTCCATAACACTTTTACCAATGGTATAGTTTTGCCCTGTAGCACTTGCTCTCAGGTATCTAATATTTGAACCGGTTGTTCTTCGTAAGAGGCATCCTCATCTACCTCCAAGTCAACCCAATCAAGAACATGAGAAGGGTTGGGTTCATACTTTTGAAGCATAGATACATGAAATACGTTGTGAACTCTCGAAAGTTGTGGCGGTAAAGCTAACCGGTATGCCACTTCCCTAATTCGCTCAAAGATCTCAAAATGCCTAATGAACCTTGGAGATAATTTACCACTCTTACCAAATCTCATCAAATCCTGCATTGGTGAGATTTTTAGAAACACATGGTCACCATCTTCAAAAGATAAAGGTAGTCTTCTCTTATCAGCATAACTCTTTTTTCGGCTTTAGGCTATAGCTAACCTCTTCCGAATGAGAACAACTTTCTCGGTTGTCTCTCTAACAATTTCCAAACCCAGTAACGGTGCATCACCTACTTTGGCCCAACAAACCGGTGATCTACAAGATCAGCCATATAAGGCCTCAAATGGTGCTATCCCAATACTAGCTTGGTAACTATTGTTGTAAAGAAACTCAATCAATGGTAAGTGCCTTTTCCAAGGCCCCTTAAAATCAAGGACACAAGCTCTAAGCATGACCTCCAAAATCTGAATGGTACGTTCCGACTGTGCATCGGTTTGAGGATGATAAGCGGTGCTAAGAGTCAACTTAGTTCCCAATGCTTTTTGAAGGCTTTGCCACAACCGGACAGTAAAACGAGACAATAGTCACAGGGACTCCATGAAGTCGAACTATCTCTCTAATGTACAACTCTGCCAAGCGTTCAACTGAGTTGCTGGTGCACATCGGAATGAAATCGGTAGACTTAGTCAACCTATCAACAATCATCCAAACAGCGTCATTGCCTCGTTGTATTCTAGGAAGCCCAACTACAAAATCCATGGTAACATGCTTCTATTTCCATTTGGCTATTGGTAAGGGTTGTAACAAATCCACTGGTCTTTGGTGTTCGGCCTTCACTTGTTGACAAGTAAGGCACTTCGATACAAACAAAGCGACATCCCGCTTCATACCCCTCCACCAAAACTGAGGACTAAGATCATGATACATTTTAGTGCCTCTCGGGTGTATCGCAAGGCATAAGTGATGGAAGTCCCAAAGTACTTCCTCTCTACAAGATTCTGGTACAAATAAATGGTCTAGGTAACGTACACTCAGATCCGAGTGAACGTTCAAACCTTTCTCTTCCTTCCCATTGGAAATCTTAACACGGATTGATTCCATATCACGGTCTCCTCGTTGTGCCTCTATGACCTTACTAACCAAGGTAGGTTGAGCATTCAAAGTAAACAAGGTAGCACTCTCTCCGGACTCACCCAAGTGCAAATCAAACTTGCCAATAACATCTAGCATATCCCATTCCCGAATGGCCACACTTGCCAAACTACTCACAGATTTTCGACTCAAAGCATCGGCCACCACATTGGCCTTTCCTGGATGATAGTGTAACTCAAAGTCATAATCCTCCATAAATTCCATCCACCTCCGTTGTCGTAAATTCAAGTCTTTTTGAGAAAAAAAAAATACTTTAGGCTCTCATGATCAAACAAGACTTCAAACTTCTCACCGTTCAAGTAATGCCTCCAAATTTTTAAAGAAAAAATCACCGCTGCTAATTCTAGATCATAGGTGGGGTAATTTTTCTCATGAGTTTTCAATTGTCGTGAACCGTAGGCCACAACTTTTCCCTCTTGCATGAAGACACAACCAAGTCCATCTCTGGAAGCATCACAGTAGACAGTGTAATTCAAAGCCCTTTCTGGAATTATTAAGACCGGTGCGGTGGTCAATCTAGTCTTAAGTTATTGGAATGACTTTTCACATGCCTCACTCCACACAAATTTGATACCCTTTCTAGTCAACCTAGTCAAAGGTGTAGCTAGTCTAGAGAAGTCCCTAACAAAACATCGATAATACCCCGCTAACCTCAAAAAGCTCCGGATCTCAAAAACATTCTTGGATTGTTCCTAATCTTTATACGACATCTATCTTTGAGGAGTCTACTGCTACTCCCTCTCTTGACATTACGTGCCCCAAAATTTTTACCTCGATTGACCAAAACTCACATTTTTCAAACTTGGCATACAAATGGTGTTTCTCAAGCAATTCAAGCACTACCCGTAAGTGAGCCTCATGTTCCTCCTCGGTGGTTGAATAAATTAAGATCTCGTCCACAAAATGGTCCAAGTATTCCCGAAAAATTATGTTCATCAAATCCATAAAGGAAGCAGGGGCATTGGTTAACCCAAAAGGCATTACAAGGAATTTATAGTGGCCATAACGCGTACGAAAGGCCATTTTCTGAATGTCCTCCTCCCGGACTCTTAACTGATGGTACCCTGACCTCAAATCTATTTTTGAGAAGCAACGAGACCCTCTGAGTTGGTCAAACAAATTATCTATTATGGGTAGAGGATACTTGTTCTTAACTGTAACTCTATTCAACTTGTGGTAATCAATACACAACCGCAATGACCCATCCTTCTTCTTCGCAAAGAGAGCCGGCGCTCCCCAAGGCGATGTACTAGGGCGAATGAAGCCCTTGTCTAAAAGTTCTTGGAGTTGAATCTTCAACTCATGCAATTTGGCGGGTGCAAATCTATACGGTGACATGGAAATCGGTGCCGTGCCAGTCACTAATTCAATTGAGAACTCGATCTCTCGGTGAGGTGGTAAACTAGTATGATCTTTTGGAAAGACATCTGGGTATTCACAAACTACCCTTGGTAACTCAACACAAGCCCTGTCACTCTCATTATCCAAGAGAGTTGCAAGAAGGCCACTAAGATTGCTCCTACTACGAGGGTCAACAATTGGCGACAAGGCTCTATCAACTCGATTCCCCTGAAAATAAAAACGATCACCACTCGAAGTGCACACTGTAACTCTCTGATGGTAACAATCAATCACAGCTTGATAAGAATACAACCAGTCCACGCCTAAAATGACATCAAAACTTGACAAATCTAGCAACACAAAAGCAAACGGAAGTCAACGCCTGCTAACTTCTACTTCACAATCACGACAACCCCGGTCTAAATTAACTGTACCCCCAACAGGTGACTCTACTCTGAGTGGAGGCACTAACTGTGCTACCTCTAACCCTAATGCAGAAGCAAATGCAATAGATATAAATGAATGAGACGCACCCGTGTCTATCAATACATTAGCCAAAGAATTACACACAACAAAAATACCTCTCTGGCAACCGAGGATTACGTGATCGCCTGGCATGGTAACAAAGATACACGCCCTATATTTTGATTAACTTGCCCCCTTCTCGGAGCATAGGCTTGTTGTACTGACTGAGCCGAAGTGACTCTTTGATTAGCTTGTGAAGCCTGAGCTGAATGAGCCTGCTGGTGGCTCTGAGTCTACTTCGACCCTGATACGCCAGATGCACCTCCCAACTGAGGGCAAGTTCTCTTCATATGCCTCGGCTGATCACACTGATAACAATTAAATCCCTGGCCTCCATTCTGAGACTGAGACTGACTCTAAGATCAGTTAGGTGGTGGTGGTGGCAACATCAACTGTCCTCCACCCTTCTGTGGGCCTGAAAAGGCTTTGTGGCCCGGCTGGCCACACTTGAAACACGTGAAGCCACTAGATGTACTTTTTCCTGGAACCGCACTAGCCAAAGGAAAAGTGGATTTTGACTGTTGTGGTTATGGCTGGAATGAAAAAGTACCCCTGCTCTTCTTATTCTGCTTATAGTCTCCTTGAGACTCTTGGCCCCTAGGTCTCGAACTCTGAAGCCTATCCTCCTCGGCTTGTACGAAAATCTCAACGTATGCCACCAACTCTACAAGACGGTCATAGTTCCGAATCATGTTCCCAACAATATTATAGAAAATTTTTGTTTTCAACTTTTTCTCGAATTCAATGCAAATGCTACCAACTTTGGTGCAAACTTAGATAAACTAGAGAAGACTGCCTCGAACTTGGCCACGGTCATGCCGAGTTGTTTGAGGTCTTTGAACTCTTGTCTCAATCTCTCTCTAGCAGCGGGAGGTAAATACTTATCTTGGAAAACAACCACAAAGGCTTCCCATGATGGCTCCACCCTACCCTTGGCATACTTCCTGTAACGACCCCAAAATCCATATCAGAAGTTACATTTATGCACTTGTGTATTAATGTTCTTCAATCTAATGATATATGTTTGAATTGAGAAATTATCTATTGAGTTACGACTTTAAAATTTAAATTACCGTCCTTCATGGGTTCAGAAATCAAAATCGAGTACCTGCGTATGTTAATGGGAATTTTTAGAGTTACTTGGGAAAATTAATTGGAAATTTATTTTGTCTGATTCGTTAAGATATGTTTGGATGGTTAACTTTGTACTACAAATTGAAGGTGTTAGAGGCTTCAGAAACCAGAATCGAGGACATATTTTTTGTCAGCATAATTTTTAGAGTCATTTGGGAAGTTTAATTGAAATGTGATTTCGTATGATTCGTAAGGGCGCGTTTGGCTCTCCCTATGGTGTTAAGCTTATGTGTGTGTGTTTATATATATAAAGATGTGCCATATGAGTGGGTGAACTCATCATTTTGGAGTCAAATAGAATATCTGAGGCAGAGAAAACTGTAAGAGAGAGAGAGAGAGAGAGAGAGAGAGAGAGAGAGAGAGAGATGAGGCAAAGCTTCTCCAAGAGAAAACTCAACATCCATGGAAGTTTGAAGATGATTGAAGAGAATAGAAGAGAGAGGAAGAAGATCAACCATGAAACTGAGAAAATTTGAAGAGAACTAAGAGAAAGACAAAGATTGAGCTAAGGTATGACAATCTATCTTGAATCCTTATGTTTAACACATCAATTTCATGAAATCATGATGATATGGAAAGATTTGAGACCTATTGGAGTTAGGGTTCTAAGCATGTGTTTAATTGAACTCAATTTAAGAAGTGAGACCTTGGGTCTTATGTATGTATTTGACGGATCTAAATTTAAGGAGTTAGAATTTGAGTTCTATGATTTTGTTTGTCGTTGAAGCTCAACCTCATGAATACCATGAAATGAACCTTAGATTGCCCAAAGAATAGGATAATGCAAGAATCAAGTGTATGTGTGAGTGGTGTTTTGAGAACTTTGATGTGTATGAGAGATAAAGTATTGATCTTGAACATTAAGGCAAGGATTGATTTGTTTACAATGAAATTACACTTTAATGATGATAGTTTATCATGTTGTGGAACAATTTTACATGTTTTTGGGTGATTAGAATTGAAATTAAGCTTTGAGAATGGAAGAAACAAGTGTTAGAATAAACCAGAATTTCGGACAACAATTTTGGCCCAGAGCCGCACGTGCAGCTAGACTTCCCGCACGTGCGGCAGTCCCCTCTAGTACCAAAAATTGATTCTACTAAAAAAGCACCTTGTCCCGCACGTGCGGCACCATTCCCGCAGGTGCGGGACAGCTCTGTTCAGCCAACTTCAAGTAGGCATATCTCTTGCATCCGGACTCCGTTTTGAGTATTTGTTTAGCCTAAATTCAAGCCCTGGAAGTCTGGTTTCGAATGGTGGTGGTCTCACCCCTAACTTCCAAGTACACAAATAGTTATGCCCAAAATAGTAAAATGTGTTTACTTTCTGTCAACTGATTTTGTACCATTTCTTCGCTTCAACCATTTTCCATCGATTCCTCCTATTTTCTGAGACATGGATTATAACTTATTAGGGAATAATGAGCTTGGTACCACCTTGGCTAATTGATTAATTGGTCAAAGAGAATAAGTAAAGGATCAGTTATAATCTTTTATTATGTGTTGTGCACTGTGTTTGTAGGTCGAGACAAGGACATCACCCCATTACTACTAGAAGCCGATCATTGTGAGTAATAGTAGTGTAACGATATGTTTCACTTACTTCCGGTGATTATGATTTATGTATTGTTATTTGTGAATGGCTTATTCCGTTGATATTGTACTTTGATTAAATTAATGGATATGATCAAATAATGGCATTGATATGGACCTAAAGTCGTTCTGTCCCTATTAATAGAAGTGGGCCCGAGGCTGTTATGATGTGAATTGTTCTATCCCTATTAATAGTACTGTACTGATACATGTGCCTTCTGTTAATAGTTATTATTAATGTTCTGTTATTCGCAAGAAAACTATGTTGACTTGTAATAAACCATGGGGAAATTCATGTGCACTATTGTGTAATGGTATTCTTATGAATCTGGGATTATTCAGTTTTGCTAATACTGGGCCCGAGGCCATTCTGTATAATCTGTTGGGCCTGAGGCCATTCTATATAATCTGTTGGGCCTGAGGCCATTTTGTATAATCTGTTGGGCCTGAGGCCGCTTCAGACACATATGGGCCTCGAGGTCGATTCAGATACATATGGGCTGAGGTCGTTACAGATACGATGGGCGAGGCCGTTCTATATTACGTATGGGCTTGAGGCTGTTCTGTATTACATGTGGGCCTAAGGCTGTTTTGAAATATGGCTATGGATAAGACCTGTATATAGTTTGATATATGTCTATTTGTATTTTCCAAGGTTTTGCTCATTCAACTAACCTCCTTACATTGCTATTATTTACTGAGCCTTGCTCACTCCGTCTTTATGTCTATTTATGTAGGTGAGCTATTGGGGATCAGAACTAAAGTTGTCTTAAGGTCCATCTGTCTGCCAAACCACCTAGGGTACGCCTCCGTGTTGAGGCCTTGATCTTATATTGGGAATTATGCAATTTAACTATGTAATTTATTGAGTCTTATGTGTTTGTGTGTGAGATCTACCTAAGTTCTGTGATTGTATATATAATATGGAAGTGTAATTAAAGGCTTAACTTTATTTAGTTCATCATATATGCACAGGCTCAATGGACGTTATCTTTGTATTGACATTTGCTTCCGCTTGTGGCCCTGCATTTGAATATGTATTATTATGAAATTTTGTTCTGAGGCCTATGTGCAGGCCGGTCATGGACCAAACTTTAGGGGTGGGTTTGGATCGTGACACTTCTACCACTGACCCGCATCCCCTTTAAGGTAGTAACTTGCTAGAGTCACCCTCAACTCGCTATCATCTATATGAAGCATCTCGAACGTGTTCATAGTTTATTAGAGCCACTCATCCGCTTTCTTGGGCTCGGGGCCACCATGGAATTCATCTGGTTTGGCCCGTAAAAACTCTTTAGTAAGGAAACTCGTCCTTGACTCCATGGTGTTCTCTCGGGCTTGATTCTCTGCCCTCAACAAGTTCATGAAATCCCTCAAAGCCCCCGCCATTTGTCGGGCTACGGCCCCCATTGCGGTTTGACCCGCTTGTCTCACCTGCATGGCCACATTAGCTTAGCTTGGCTTGCTTGCTCGGCCATATTAGCTTGGCTGAATCCCTCTTCTTGCACTGGAACCCTATGGACCGGTACCTCATGCACACCTCGGCGAGCCCTACCACGCCTCCCGCCTCTACCACCACAGACTTGACCCCTTCCTGACATCCTAATAAAGGACACAAGAGAAATAATTTAGCACATTAACTCATGTGCTCATAACTTGACTCACACGTTCGACTACAACAATTCCATATAGTTCTCTACCATATACACAATTCAATTTCACTACACATAAGCACTTAGTAATGTAAACACATATGGATCATTCTTTCATGATGAAATTTGTCCAACGAAAAATCAAGAATTCTTAGGACGGTCAAGAGGACGAATCTTCCAGACCCTGAAAAATATCGTCAAGAGGACGGTCCTCTCGACCTGAAGTGGACGGATTATCAGCTGAATTGAGGTCAGCTTCCTCAAATGCTAATTTCAAAGCCTCGTCAACCTCTGTTTCGGATTCGTCTGATTTGGCGGCCTCAGCTATTTCCGGTCGCTCCGAATCTGATTCCTCGCAACCGACTTGCCTCAAATTTTTGAAGTCAGTCAAGATATGGGCGACAAGAAATTCCTTACCGATCGGAATTAGGATATTTTTCGCCGCCAAAAAGGTCGTATAAGTCAGCTCGTATCGGAGCAGAACGTGGGCCGCCCTCCCCTGCTTCTGAAGACTCCGTCGACTGAAGTACTTGAGCACAGTCTTGATTTTTGAAAGGACGGCGCCGTCAGTTGAGGTCAAGATTTTCTTCAAATCGTTCCTTGCAAAAGCAAAACCATAAGGTCCCAAAAATGAACCTTTATAAATTTAACAAATGAACAAAAGATGACACTTGGCCACCTGGTTCGCCCCTCCGTCTAGGAATACGATCAAGGCAATCCTCGCCATCGCCGAATTCCTAGTTTCCCTGGATGACGACCATGCACTCATCGACTCGCTTCGTAGAGCCGGAAAGCATAGTCACTAGTTGATGGTCAGTGTCTTTGGCTCTAAGGAAATAACGCCCGTGTTGACCAGAAGACTTGGCCAAGGCGTAGCAATGCTGAATAGTGGGAATGCCAAGGTTCAGCCCCAGGCGGTGGTTTAGTGCGACAATACCCATCACAACCCTAAAGAAATTGACGTTGGGCTGCGAAGGGATTAACTGCCAATGGCAGAGCACAGCCCTAAGGAGTGGGTGATGGAGGAAACAGACCCCACCCTCTGCGATTGATGGAAGAAGGAAGACGATTTTGGTTTCATCAACCCTCTCCATATCGAGGGTGTCGTCTGCCACAAAAGACAGACGGACATCATCAGGAATGGAAAAATGGCGTCGGAAGCCAGAAACTCGATCCAGAAAGAGGAGATCTTTTAAATGTTTCGCCATTCTCCCTAGCCAATATGATTATGCTAAGCCAAAAAACAAAGCAAGGAAAGAGATTCAAAGCAAAGAAGGAGAGAACTTACAAGTGGCGAAGGAGATAGAGAAGAGTAGGAAGTCACAGAGATAGTTCGCAAGGCAATCCAGCGACGGGCATCTAAAGCATGTATCTCTTTGAAAAGACGTCGAAATTTTAAATCACAATAAATGAGAGTGTACGAAGGGGCAGGAACTTGAAATGATAACCGAGAAGCGTGTGGACAGACATTTGCGTTGGAATACGGTTAACCGCCGAATTTTGGCTTTGACTCTTTGAGTTCAAAGCCAAACACCCCAGCCAACTGCCGCTAGTGAAATGCTTGGGGGCCAATTGTGGGTGCCGAATATTGGATGTCGTAGAGATTCTGGATAGCCGAACATTGAAGAAATCAAGATTCGAAACATTCAGCCATTACCATGGAAACTCGGACCCAACCTTATTCGGCTAGATAGCCGATTAAGCAAGGGGCCGAGTGAAGATCCGTTTATTACAAAACATGCCGAATAGGAGGTTGGATTTGGAACTAATCCCAAGACCCAAAGAAGAAAAGATATAAATAGAAGAGACATCAGCCAGAAAGAGGTATGTGATAATTGTGGTGTTTAGCTTAGAATACAAGTAATCTAGAACGAGAGACTGATTTGTCCGTCGGAGTGCTAATTCAGGCACCCTCGACCGGAGTGTTTATTTCCTTTTAGGTGCCTATCGGTGGATGACTAGCGCCCCTAGGATCGGAAGAGTATTTCACAGAAGTGAAACATGAACCATGAGGTAATCCCTCCAAAACAGTGACTAATTCACAAAGACACTAAAATTTGTACCACTCCTTATTGCTCTTGAACTCTTCCCTTTTCTCCTCACTCATCTCAGAAAAACTTTAATTTACTTTCACCAGATCATCCATCGTCTTCTCTTACACACCAGGATTGAAAACCCGGATCCCAAAAAGTATAATGAGCCCTCCTGAAACGCCTTCAGATTCCATTACTTCCCAGCAACAGCCCACTTGACAAAATTTGTCATCTTTTCTTTGTTTTGTCTAAAATAGGGGAGCGTTTTGACTTTTGAATGAAGACCATATCCACTTTTCTAGACACAATGAGATCCTTTGTTCTTCACCTCATGCTTTCCGAGACATATAATTTTCATTTCTTCTTGTTAATTGTTTTGCGATATATCTATCGCAGTTGAGAATTTTAGTTGCTACAAAGTCTTGAAAATAATTACTCTCATTACATGCAAAGTCGATGTGAAGATCTTTGGTTCGCATTCAGAGCCAGCCTTAGTTGCTTGATTAATGGCTATGCCTATGTCCTCTTCTTCTAGGTCTTCAACAAGAGCTTCAAACGTCTTGTTGCAGCTGCATATCGCACTTTAAGAAAGAGAAGATTGCCAAGTTAAAAATCCCCAATTATCAGAGGGGTCTTCTTCTTTGTTGAGCCCTTTTGAGTTCAAAGAGGGATTTCTTGGACCTTGAGGTTGGATTTTTTTTTTTTGGAGGGGGGCGGGGGGGGGGGGGGGACAAGTATTAATTTTAATAAATGAATTTATTGTCTAATAAGTCCTATTGTATTTAATGTCATTATTAATTGTTAATTTTCAGTAATATTTTAAAAAATTTATTACAAAAAGGTGACTAATTATAAGTTTTAGCAATAGTTTAAAAAAATCATTAGGAAAAAGTCTCTAATTTTAAACTTTTAGAGAGAATTTAAAAAATTTGTTACAGAAAAATATCACTAACAGTAAGTTTTTTCGATAATTTATAAAAATCATGACAAAAAATGTCACTTATTGTCAATTTTTAGCGACATATAAAAAAATTGTCACAAAAAATTATTTTTAGTGATAATTTTACCAAGACTTATTTTTAATAAGACTTGATGAGAATTAAATTTAACTATTATAACCTACTAGTAGTTTACCCATAAAAGTATAGTTGGTCGTTACACATATAATTTGTTACTTAATGTGTAAAAAGTTAATTATCTTATTAGTATCAAACATATATATACATATATGTATAAGAAAAATATTTGGGATCACTAATTGAGCATCTCTAATCCATCTCTAATGACATGAAACAGTAAATAACTATAGTTTTGAAAACTTTTATATATGTATATATAAAAGTTGTGACTTTTTACATTTACAGACATATTATTGTTTAGTGATACAACTAGTTTTACAATTTATAGATTATAAATAGTATTTTGTGATTACATTATGAATGATAATAAAATTTTTAAATTATAGTTTCAAATTGAGCCGAACCACATTTGAATGGCTCAACGTGATTTGATTTGAAGATTTTCATGATTTAATTTGATTTTAAATTTCATGAAATCCTAACTATAATTCAATTACTTCTAAACCAATTCAATTTAAGCTAAACTTACTCCCAACAAATAACCCTATTAGAGATCAACAACAAGAAATTATCAATCCTTGCATTTCGTAAGGATTGATATCTAACCTTTTAGATATAAATGTACATGAATGACCCTACTATTTCACCATATACATACAAAGAGAAATTGTAAATAAAAAAAAGTAAGGATTGATATCTAACATTTTAGATATAAATGCACATGAATGACCCTACTATTTCACCATATACATACGAAGAGAAATTGTAAATAATAAAAAAAAAAAAGTAAAAGTAATTGTAAAACCTAGTGGAAGTATTACTACTTGTGAGACAGATCTGTTGGATTCAAAAGAAACTAGAATCAAATTGGATTACAAATAGAAAAGAATGAAGGAGTTTGAACTAGGGTGAAGAAAAAGCAAGTGGTTCCAAATTTTGGTTGATTTGATCTAGTTATTGATGTTTTTAATACGTAGGAAGTAACAATTCCACACTTTCCCTTTTTTTACAATGATTTTTGAGAGTGCAATCCAAGTTTTGAGAAGATGGAAATGGAGGGTTTCAATAAAAAGGAGAAATGATGGCTTTAATAACTTAACCTAAGATTTTGATCTTTGAACCTTGGAGTTATGTTATGTTTTAATGTTTTGATTTAGAAAACAATCATATTTTCATATTCCTCATTGATTTTACATGTTTTAGGTCAAGTTCCATTGTCCTAGCTCAAGAAAATGGAAGAAAAGAGCTTAGAACATAATAGATTTTCAGACTACCATGTTTTGCCCAGAATCGCAAGTGCAGCGGGAGTTCTCTCATGTGAGGCCAACTCCACCAAAAAATTAATTCCATTGTGAAAAAAAGGCACATGCGATCATGTGCAGTCCGAAAAATCCATGTGTCATAGCCTACCCTCCTTAAAGAATTTTGCCTCCAAAATTTTGGTAATTCCTGCCAAAAACAACTCGAACAATTCCCAAGAAGGCAATTACTAGTCTTGTAATATCTCTAATCATCATAACATTATCACAACACAATAATTCAAATTATGAATAGCTAAAACTCGTGAACTCCTCATAATCACAACACATGCTATTCACCAAAAGTTTATTCACACAATGTTGGCCACATTATAAAAATCAACATCATAAGTCAATAGAATCACATAAACAACTCAGGGTATCTTTCTTGGACTTCCACTTCTCTTTCCCAAGTAGCTTCTTCTACTTCGTGATAGCACCATAATACTTTACCTAAGGGAATAGCTTTGCCCCTTAATACTTGCTCTTTATAGTCAAGGATCTTTATGGGTTTTTCCTCATAAGAAACATTTTCATCTACCTCTAAGTTCATCTAATCTGGAATGTGAGAAGGTTCTGATTCATATTTACGGAGCATTGAGATGTGGAACATGTCATGTATCTCAGATAACTGTGGAGGTAAAGCAAGGCGATAGGCAACCTCTCCTACTCGCTCAATGATAATAAAGGGACCGATTAATCTAGGCGATAACTTTCCATTGCGGCGAAATCTCATCAAACCTTTCCTAGGAGATATCTTCAAAAATACATGGTCACGTACTTCAAAGGATAAGGGCCGTCTCTTTTTATTTGCGTAGCTTTTTTTTCGACTTTGCACTATGATTAGCCTTCTCCAAATGAGAGCTATCTTTTTTGTGGTTTCACGAACTAAATCTGGGCCAAGCATGGGTGCATCTCCTACTTCGGTCCAACACATGAGGGATCTACATGGACGCACATACAAAGCCTCAAAAGGTGCCATCCCAATACTAGCTTGAAAACTGTTGTTATGGGCAAACTCAACCAATGGTAGATATTTCTCCCATGACCTTTTCAAGTCTAGTGCACAGGCCCTCAACATGTCTTCTAAGATTTGGATTGTACACTCAGATTGACTGTCGGTTTGAGGATGGTAAGCGGTGCTAAAGGTAAATTGAGTTCCCATGACGGTTTGCAAATTTTGCTACAACAGCGCAGTGAAACGACGATCTCTATCCGAGATGATACTCACCAGAATCCTATGAAGCCGAACAATCTCTCTAACATAAAATTTTGCTAGATAATCAACTAAGTCACCTATGCACATTGCAAGAAAATGTGCCGACTTTGTCAGCCGATCCACTATGACCCAAACAATGTCATTACCTTTTTGAGTTCTAGGGAGACCCGAAACAAACTCCATCGTAATGTGCTCCCATTTCCATTATGCTACACGTAAAGGTTGTAACAACCCAGCTGGCCTTTGATGTTCTGACTTGACTTGCTAACAAGTTAGACATTTCGACACAAAGTGAGCCACGTCTTTCTTCATGCCTCTCCACCAAAATTGACTGCTCAAGTCACGATACATTTTTGTACTTCCAGGATGAACAGTAAAGTAAGAGTGATGGAAGTCTCGTAATAAATCATCTCTACAAGATTGTGGTACAAATAGACAATCTACATATCGAATACTTGACTTAGAATGCACCCTAAATCCCCTTTCTTCTTTTCCTTGCAAGATTTTCTCTCAAATAGCTTCCACTTCTAGATCATTTTGTTGTGCTTCTGCGACTAAGGTAATTAATGTTGGCTGGGCTAAGATTGAAAACAAGGTAGCTTGACTAGGTGGTTCACCAAGTCATGTATCAAACTCGTTTAGGTCACCTAACATCTTGCACTCCGTTATGGTAAGGCTAGCAACTATACTCATAGACTTTCTGCTCAAGGCATCGACAACTATGCTTGCCCTTCCCAGGTGGCAGTGCAATTCAAAATCATAGTTCTCCATATACTCATCCATCTCCTCCAATGCAAGTTTAAATCTTATTGAGAAAACAAATACTTGAGGCTCTTATGATCAGAAAATACGTCAAATTTCTTCCCATAAAGATAGTGTCTCCAAAGTTTCAAGGCGAAGATGACTGTAGTTAACTCAAGATCGTGAGTGGGGTAATTTCTTTCATGAGTTTTCAATTGATGAGAACCGTAAGCTACAACCTTGCCCACTTACATCAAAACGCATCCCAATCCCTCTCTAGAACCATCATAGTAAGCGGTATAACCTCTTCCTCTTTCTACAATAATCAGGATAGGTGCAGTAGTCAATCTAGCTCTTAACTCTAGAAAAGATTTCTCACATGCATCATTCCAAAGAAACTTCACCCTTTTTTTGGTTAATTTGGTCAAAGGCGCCGCTAGAGTGGAAAAATCCTTTACAGAATGCATATAATACTCGGCAGGACCCAAGAAGCTACGAATCTAAAAAATATTTCTAGGTCATTCCCACTTTTGCACTGCTTCAATTTTAAAAGAATCTATTGTAACTCCCTCATTCGAAACCACATCACCCAAAAATTTCACTTTCGAAAGGCAAAACTCACACTTCTTATATTTGGCATACAACCAATGTTCTCTAAGGAGTTGTAAGACAATGTGAATGTGTTTCTCATGCTCCTCTTCAAAATGAGAATAAATAAGAATGTCATCTACAAAAACTACCATGAACTTATCAAGATAATCTCGGAAGACTCGATTCATTAAGTCCATGAACGTAGCAGGAGCATTGTTCAAGCCAAATGGCATCACAAGGAATTCATAGTGGCCATATCGGGTACGGAAAGCCATCTTAGGAATGTCCTCCTCCTTCAGCTGCAATTGATGGTAACCCGATCGTAAATCTATCTTTGAGAAACATCGAGAACCCTTAAGTTGGTCAAAAAGATCATCTATCCTGGGTACGATTGGGGAAGGTCAGCTATGAGCACCCCCTCTCGCCCGGTCCGAAGACCGGCCTCTACTAACCGTGATATCCATTTTTGAAAACGTTATGTGTTCTTATTCTAGTTATTAGCCTAGAATTACTATGTTGTGCGCACAGCAAATAAGTATAGACCAAATCGCCTAAGTTGGGACAAAACATCTCATGTTTGTTTTGAAAGTGGTTTGCTACTCGCAAGTAGGCTAAAATGAAAGTTTTGCCAACTAGCCTCATGGTAATCATGCTGTCATGGCAACACTCACACGCATGTAAGGATGCTAAAGCATAAAAGCTTACTTAGTACTCCGTGCCAAAACAGAAATTAGTTAGTAATCATGCGTGATCCAAGCTCATGTTAAGATGGCTAATGCAACACATGCAAGATGCAACTAGAATAGGCTCGGCTATCCTAAACATGGCATGTGAAATGCTACAAGTAACACGTATTCAATTTGGAAATTGAAATACAATGCAATTAGCGTGATGTACTGAGCCCGGTGCATGTAAACAAATGCATGGATGCAAACATGCCATCATACTGTATGCTAATTTAAATATGCCCTAGTCTACCAACGTAAGCAGGTAAATAAAAGGGAAGAAAGACGTGGGGTTGGAAGACATGCACACACTCACGCACACTTATTACAAATACGCCCTCACACGGAGGGATTAAAAGAATATACAGTCCTGAATAGCACAATCCAAGTACAGAATAAATTATTACAAAAATCCTATTTATCAAATTAAATCAAATGTAAAAGAATGGGGGCCTCAGCTCTACCTCGGGATGCGCGAATGATTCATGCTCGATCCGTCTTGCCCGAAAAACCTGCACCGTACCACTGCCGCCTCTGTTTTCACTGTCCTGCCTCTCCAAAGACTGCTAAAGTCCCAAGATATCTTCTATGCACACTGCTTCACACCATTGGCTGGATGAAATGGCCACCGGCCATGTAAAATGTCCATCGGCTGCTTATGAGGTCATCGTCCACACACCAATGGCCGGTCGACACTCTATACTGCCGGTCGTAAAATTCTGAGAAAGCGATTTTTGGACAACAGAACAAGGACAGACAATGTATGGCATGGAATTTTTGGGCATATGTAAGCATGGCCATGTTTCCTATCATGTATGGGACTCAAGGAAGCATGGCCCTTGGTCCTTGGGCCACCAATTATGCATTTTGATGCATGATGGCCTAAGAGACCAAGATTGCAATTCAATGGAAATGTATGCAACACACAAATTGGGACCAAGACCCTATCATGTCAAAGTCAAGGGCCTCGGTGACATGAGAATTGAGATGTGTTTTGTCACTTAAAATACAAACACCTCTCATCTCTCACACTTGGTTTGATACCCCAAACCAAGTAATGCAATGCATGTTATGCAAACAAGGCTCAACAATGCATCCTAAGGCTAAGAGGCAAGGCATGCCAAATGCAATGCAACCTATCATGGCAAGTATGTAATGCTAAACATGCAAGATGCAAATGCAATGCAAACAAGGACAATCTAAGCAATAGGATCATCATGCTACAACACCTAGTGAAGCAATCATGCAAGGAACATGAGACAAGCATGCAATAGTGGGCTTAAACCGTAAAGGGGCAGACCTCAATCCACCCCAAAACAGTGGCCAAAAGTGCCTAAAACCATGGACAAAACGCTCAATAAGCATGCAAGTTAATGGGCCTAAAGCTAAGGCACAAAAGAGGGTACTCCACTACCGCTAACAAGACCACCCATGGCATGAACCAAGCAACCAAAAACAGATGTTTAGCATGCAAAACGACCCCCAAAACCCCTGATATGGCAGCCCAAATGCCTTAAACATGCAAGCATGCACAATGTCCATTTCAAAGCACAAGAGACCAATATTTCAAAGCATGAAACACATGACAAATGGAGACATATAAGCATGGCATGGGGACTGAAATAGCATGTTGAATGATTTCAAATCACCTAAATAGCCTAACCAATGCATGTTCATGGATCACATACTCAAGGCTTACAAGCCATAATGCAAAGCAACTTCATCAAGCATGCCAAACATGACAAAATCAGTGGCCAACAGACCTAAAACATAACAAAACAACACTAATACCTTCATGAAGCTAGGCTAATACATACAAGAATCATGGCCTAAGCACAAGATGCATTTCTATGCCAAATAGAGGAATGCAAAGCAAGTATAATATGCATGCCAAGGGTTACAAATCCAACCAAGGATAGAGATATAATATGACCCAAAACACCCAAACAAACTCTGAAATGGTACCCAAAACAACCAAGCATACATGTTGCCTTTTTAAGCCAAAAACCAAAGTAAAGAGGGGCAAAGGGGAAAGGGGTGTCCCTCCCCTATACAAGACTTCAAACCATCTTCTTCACCACTGAAAATCCACAGGATTTCAGCGGTGAGAAGGCTAATACAACAAAGTAAACAAGTCTTAAGGAAAAGGCACCAAAAGGGGCCAAAAGAGGCCTAAGAGGGGGATTTCGACCCCCAATGCCAAAACACCCTTAATGAAAGTTCTAAAGCATGAAAATACAAGGCTTTTTTTATGTTATACACAAAGTTCAAATCAGCATACAAGACAGGTAGAAATCTAGTGCAAGTTTGGGGAAACTAAAGTAAAATGCTTACCCTTGAAGAACACCTCAAGAACAGCCAATGCAGCCCTCCTCTTCTGATCAAAATCAGTCCAAAAACTCAAGAATCAACCCTCAAAGCCTCTCAAACTCGAGCTAAGGTGTGATAGTGTGTGTTAGTGCAAAAGTAAGGTAGAACTACACTTTTAGGCCTAAAAACACACACAAAAGAGAAGAGAGAGAGGAATCTAGGGAGAGAGGATGTATCTAACAGATATATAGATATAAGCTCTGGTTTTTGTTCAAAAATGGCTAACCCCTTGCAAAGGGAGAGGCATGATGCTTATATAGGCAAAACAAAGCCAAGAAACTTAATGGCTAAGCTAAAGAGAAAGGGTCAAGGGGTGCAAAGGGGTCTTGGCTTCTTGGAGAAGCTAAGACAGCTGGCCAAGCTTCCCCAAGAAGCTTGGCCAAAAGGGGTCAACCTTCTAGAAGGTTAGGGGGTTCAAAGGCTCACAAGAGTCATCCCCGCGCATGGGGAGTGGTGTTGGTGCATTCCAGCTGGCACAGCTGGCATGCACCATGCCCCAAGGGGTGCAGAAGGGTCATCGGCCAACCAAATAGGTCATCGGCACAATAAAGTGCCGGTCGGCCAAACATAGTGCCGACCGGCCATTGTTTTTAAGAAATCATGGCCGGTGGCACACATATGCAGCCGGTGATGGTAGGGGAGGGCCGGTGGGATGTGGGGATGGCCAACAAGCCATTCCCTGCCCTTCAAGGCAAAAACACAAGTGTTTGGTGCCAAAACCGAACACAAAACAGTCGAGTCGAGAGATCCTGAGGCAAGGCGTGTAGCCGAGACCTCCGGGAACTCAAGACGAACACAAACAAGGGTGATCACTGAGTGCTCAATCAGTGACGTCCAAGTCTTGAGGACGGTCAAAAATGGGGTGTCTACAGTTGCCCCTCTTTGACAGAACTCGAAAGTCATAACAATGACGGGAGTGAATGTCAAAGCCCAGAGACGACCCATTTTCGACAAGGCCGAAGACTTGGACAAACATGCAAGACGAACAAGATATGCGCCCGAAGGCAGGGGCAAAATGCAAGACGATGCACGAAGCCGAGCACAACTCGTGATCATGCAAAGAAAGCTGTAATGAAGCACACATGCAACAGTTTTAAGCTATCATACACCAAACTACACTACAATGCAGAAAGGATGTAAGAGAATTATGCAATTCTCGAGACGTCTCACGCGAAGGATACAATACCTGTCTGGTTCGCATGGTTCTACCGGCCGCAAATGAACCGTACATACAATATCGCGCCTGCAAAGGAAACAAACTTAACAGGTACGATTGTATTAGTAACATGCACATAATGTACTTGAAAATGCGTGACAACGCAAAGCAAGTGGGAAGCATAACAATGTTGTGAAGGCACAGACATGTGAGTGGAGCATGCAGTCTACGTAGGTATTGAAATTGAACATGAGCATGTGGTCTACGCAGGCAACGAAATTGATTACAAACATGTGGTCTACGCAAGTAGTATTATTCATTATAAGGCATGCGATCTACGCAAGTAAAGCATGCGGTCTATGCAAGTAATGATAAAACATGCGGTCTACGCAAGTAAAGCATGCGGTCTACGCAAATAATGATAAAACATGTGGTCTACGCAAGTAAAGCATGCGATCTACGCAAGTAATGATAAAACATGCGGTCTACGCAAGCAAAGCAGGTGGTCTACGCAAGTAAAGCATGCGGTCTACGCAAGTAATGAGAAATTATGCGGTCTACGCACGTGAACATACGGTCTACGCAAATAATGAGAAAACATGCGGTCTACGCAAATAATGAGAAAACATGCGGTCTACGCAAGTAAAGCATGCGGTCTACGCATCAAATGATAAATCATGCGCTCTGCGCAAGTAATGATAAATCATGCGGTCTACGCAAGTAAAGCATGCGGTCAACGCAAATAATGAGAAAACATGCGGTCTACACAAGTAAAGCATGCGGTCTACGCAAATAATGAGAAAACATGCAGTCTACGCATGTAAAGCACGCGGTCTATGCAAGTAATGATATATCATGCGGTCTACGCAAGTAATGATAAATCATGCAGTCTATGCAAGTAATGAGAAATTATGCGGTCTACGCAAGTGAACATGCGGTCTACGCAAATAATGAGAAAACATGCGGTCGACGCAAGTGAACATGCAGTCTACGCAAATAATGAGAAAATATGCGGTCTACGCAAGTAAAGCATGCGGTCTACGCAAATAATGAGAAAACATGCGGTCTACGCAAGCAATGATAAAACATGCGGTCTACGCAAGTAATGATAAATCATGCGATCTACGCAAGTAAAGCATGCGGTCTGCGCAAGCAATGATAAAACATGCAGTCTATGCAAGTAAAGCAGGTGGTCTACGCAAGTAATGATAAATCATGCGGTCTACGCAAGTAAACATGCGGTCTACGCAAGTAAAGTATGCAGTCTACGCAAGTAATGATAAATCATGCGGTCTACGCAAGTAAAGCATGTGGTATGCGCAAGCAATGAGAAAACATGCGGTCTACGCAAGTAAGGATAAAAACCTGAGGCGTGTACTGCAAAATACTGCATTACAATACAATTGAAGCATGTTGTGGAGCTCACAGGATGCAAAAGGATACGGGAAGGGATGTTTCTCGCATATACGGAGCGTCGCTCAAGAAAATACGGCCTGAGGTAAACTTGAAAGCCTACTGATGTTTCAAAGGTGCGCTTCTTCGCGGCGTCTTGAATAATGAAGATGTCAAATCATATAGTTGACCCTGAACAAGGGTGCAGGTGGTGCCTCAATTTCAAGGAAAAGGAGGGAGGTTATCAGTAGCAATCCCGACACTCTGCTGCCCTACTTCCCTTTTGCTTTACTTTTCTTTTTTTTACTGGTAGTTCAAGCACATTGCACTGCGTCAGGCAGGTTTGCTAACATTATTTTTCAAAACTGTGCATTTTTGCAAAACATATGACGGAAATGAAATTGTTACTTGACCAAAAGGGTGCTACATTTGTGCTTTCTATGCATCGTATCGCAAGGCAGCACATAACAATGTGAATGAAATTGAAATTCATTTGAAAATTAAGCACTTGCATCGTAATAATCAGGTAGCGAACCGACTTACAACTCGATAAGCAAAATGAGAAGACTCGATAAGCTAACTAAGTGCGAGTACAACTCGATAAGCAACATGGAGACTTAAAGAGAGCGAAATACAACTCGATAAACAAATGTACAACAACTCGATAAGCAAATGGGCACGGCCCTGCAAGAATTGATCACTGGGGGGCATTGGTAATGGTGGGATTCCCCAACTTCTGAGCAGAAAGAACTCAGGGAACAAAGAGGAGGACCATCGGCCCTAGGGAAGAGCCACCGGCCATGAGGAATCTCTACTGGCCAAAAGTGATGGCCGGTCGACAATCTATTTGGCCGGTCGGCCAAGAATGGAAAGAACCAGCAGAATGCTGACACCTATCCTCCATTCAACCTTATCCCCTACACAAGGCCCTAGCTTCGCAGTTTTCCACATTTCCACACTGATTTACTCCAAATGGAAGAATTTCTTGCCCAAAATCTTGCAACTTGGATTAACAACTTGGATGGCTCGGAAAAGCTAAATTTCCGGGGTTTCGGCATGAACGCACTATTCACTTTGGGTCGTACCCCGCTGCACTTTCCGTTTCTCCATGCCGCGACAAGGTTTTGGAATCGATGGCGACGTTTTTCGACTTTGGCGGGCAAGAGGTATGTCCCACCTTCGAAGATTTTCAAGTTTTAATGGAGTCTGAGCGCAATGAAGAGATTCTGCCCCAACCCCGTTTTGGCCATGCCCAAGCCTTGGGACAAATGTGTGGATTCTCCGTGCCTGATGCTCGATCTCTGATTTGTGATGGAATGCTGGATATTCCGAGTTTGGTTTGCCGTTTTTCTGAGACCGGTGACCGTGGCGACCGTCATTGGCAAGGTTTTTGTCAACACGCACTTTGTTTGTGTATGCTATCTCATTTCTTATTTGCCTCGGGTTCTGGAGGATATAGCATCCGATTGATTGAAGTTACCCAAGGTTTGAACGAAGGTAAGAGTTGCATTATCATGACTCTTGCTGAGACGTTGATGGGTTTGGATGCTTTCTATTGTCGCGAAGTAACCAAATTTGCGGGGAGTCCACTGTTACTGCAGGTAAAGTTTCCCACCCAATCTCTCACATGTATTGCTCACGTCACTCGGCTCTCAAGCTTGATTTTCTGACAGAACCCTTTTCTTACTTTTCTCTCATTGTACATCTCTCTATTCTTCAATCTCTCATTTTTTATATCCCTCCCCAGATATGGTTGATGGACAAGTTGCAGGTTGTGGATTCTTGCCCAACATACTCAGCCCGTGGTTACTTCTTCAGGCGATGCCTAGTCGATGCCCTTGATGAGGGTTGGTGGTTCGCCTGGATGTGTAACTTGTCCGCGGATCACATTGCTTGGCAGTGTCCTTGGCTCAATCTATCGGCAATGAGCTACTGTATGACTCGCCAATCTGGGATTCAGTTGATTGGCTTGACTCACTGTGTCTTCTATTTTCCGTTCCGGATCCGTCGTCAATTTGGTCATGACCAGACTTGTCCACCAGAAGAGATAGAGTACCCAGCCGCATTCCCGATCCGGGGCGCACAGCTTGCCCGATATGCTACAGCATGGAGAACCAGAGAGCTCCTGGCCCCCGCTCCCATTTTCAATTGCACTTTGTCTGATGAGTGTTAGGATTGGCTCAATGAAGAGGCGCAGAATGGGCCTAGATTGGCATCAGAGACTTCGACCGGCTCTGGGAGGGGGCACAGGGGCACCTGACTTGACTATGCCCCGGGTTTATTGCTTTATTAGAACTTTCAAGTTTCCTTTATGATTGTAATAAAAAGCAACTTCAATTGTATGAAAGAGCAGGAGAACTCTGTATTGAAATCAATGAAATTGAAGATTGTGGTACTGAAAATTTTCCGCTTTGGTCCAAAAATGGTCTTAGTTATAAAAAGATTAATTTTAACAAAGTCAACTTTGATTAAAACTTTTCAAAACCATTTTCGATATGGATCAGAACTGAACATGCCTGAAATTTGTCACTGAGGTGTACAATCCCGAATCCCAGCAACTCGAAAGTTGCCCTTAGTCTGAATAGCACCGCAGCGCTACACGGCAACGGAAAGTTGCCCCTAGTCTGAAAAGCACTGCACCGGAGACCACGATGAATGCTGATGGACGAAGATGGCCAAGATGATCAAGATGGAAGAAGTTGATCGGGGAAAAGTTTGTGGCTGAACTTCAGGATGAAGCTGCCTACATATCCCAAAGATGGGAATCAAGCCTTACGTAGTTCGACTTAGGTTCACTCGAGTGTTTTCACTCTCCTTTTACGCTCTAACTTTTGCCAAGGTCGCCCTTTTGCGGGTTTTCAACCTTGCGAGCTCAGTTTTTCTATTTTCTAATTTTTTGTGCTCTTAGTTTTGCCTAGGTCGCCCTTTCGGGTTTTCGGCCTAGCGAGCCTCTCAAGGGTAATATTTCTTCAACTTGTCCATGTTGATCGGTTGTGAGAACTCCAGGTCATCTAGGTCCATCAGAACCACAGCTCCACCCGACCAGATAGCTTTGATGATATAGGGACCAGTCCAATTGGGTCTGAACTTGCCTCTTGGGTCATGGATGGGAGCTCGGTTGTCTTTGAGCAACAAATCTCCTTCTTTTAGATTACTGGACTTAACCTTCTTGTTGAAAGCCCGGGCGATTCTGCGCTGATAACCTTGAACATGATACAGTGCTTTCAGTCTTCTCTCGTCGAAAAGCATAAGTTCCTCGAACCTGCTCTGCTGCCAATCTGCTTCGGCTATTTGGCACTCAGCCAATACTCGTAATAACGGAACCTCGATCTCGATCGGTAGGACGGCCTCCATCCCATAGACTAATGAATACGGAGTAGCCCTAGTACAAGTTCTAATCGAAGTCCGGTAGCCCCACAGAGCGAATGGTAACTTATCTGGCCAATCCTGGTAGGTTTCCACCATCTTCCGTAATATGTGTTTGATGTTCTTGTTGGCGGCCTCAACTGCTCCATTGGTCTGCGGCCAGTATGTGGACGACTTATGAAAAGCCACATTGTACTTCTCCAACAAATCAATCACCTCCTTCTTGAAGTGGGAACTATTATCTGAAATAATCTCGTTCAGGACCCCATAGCGACAGATAATGTTATTCCTGATAAACTTTGCAACATGTGAAGCCTTTAAAACTGCATAAGATTGGGCCTCAACCCACTTTGTAAAATAATCTATCGCGACGAGGATGAACTCATGCCCATTCGACCTCTTTGGAGTAACAACCCCAATCACGTCGATTCCCCATACTGAGAATGGCCATGGCGAAGTCATGTTGTATAGCTTTGACGGCGGGATGTTCATGCGGTTTGCATGGATCTGGCATTTATGGCATCGTCGAACAAAGCCAATACAATCCTCCTCCACGGTGGACCAATAATAACCCTGTCTGAGGATCTTCCATGCCAGCATTACCCCATTCATATGTGCACCACATTCTCCTCCATGGATGGCCTCCATCAGGCGTTTCGACTCCTCAGCTTCTACACACAGCTTGTGCATTCCCAAATGACCTCTCTTGTACAGTTTACCCCCGCAGATGATGAACTGAACAGCCATTCTCCTGATTGCCATTTTATCTTTGGCATTTGCCCCTGGTGGATACGTCTCCTTCTCCAAGAAGTTCCATATGTCGTAATACCAGGGGTTCTCATCCTGAGCTTCATCTATGGCAGAGATCGACTCATATGCTGGCACAAACTTTTGGTCAATGATGATCGGACGCATCCGGACTCTGGACGGGATGTCTATCATGGAAGATAGAGTTGCTAGTGAATCTACAAACCTGTTGTTCTCTCTTACTAGGTGAGTGAAGTTCAGCTTTTCAAACCGAGGAATTAACAAATCCAAGGTCTGGTGGTAAATTATCATTTTCTCTTCTTTGACCTTCCAATCTCCTTTTGCTTGAGATACAACAAGGTTGGAGTCCCCGATAACGTTCAATCGTTTTGCCCCTAGTTCTAGAGCCGCTTCCAAACCAGCAATACATGCCTCGTATTCCGCTTCGTTGTTTGAGACTTTGAACTGGAGCTTGAATGCTAAAGGGATACGGGAATTGTCGGGCGCTATCAGCAACACTCCTATCCCATACCCATACTGGTTTGACGCTCCGTCAAAGTACATTGTCCAAGTTTCGTCTTCGACATACAAA
This sequence comes from Camellia lanceoleosa, assembly GCA_025200525.1. Lineage (NCBI taxonomy): Eukaryota > Viridiplantae > Streptophyta > Magnoliopsida > Ericales > Theaceae > Camellia > Camellia lanceoleosa. Next base: position 68,763,230 of record CM045765.1, read on the forward strand.
ATGGCTTCATCTGGGAATAGATACTCAACTGCTTCATCCCCATCAACCGGGTGGTCGGCAAGGAACTCCGCTACTGCTCTCCCTTTCACGGACTTGCACGTCACATACTTTAGATCAAATTCGGAAAGCAACAGCAGCCAACGAGCTAGCCTACCCGTAAGTGCCGGTTTATCGGAAAGATATTTGATAGGATCGAGTTGTGAAACCAACATTACAGAGTGAGCTAACAGGTAGTGCCGCAGCTTCCTGGTAGTCCATACCAAAGCTAAGCAAGCTTTGTCCAGCGGAGTGTAGCGGGTCTCGTAATCCAGCATCTTTTTGCTCAGATAGTAGATGGCCCTCTCCAACTTATCCTCTGATTCTTGTGCGAGCATACAGCCCATTGTAGTTTCGGTTACTGACAGGTACAATATCAACGGTTTCCCCGGCTCTGGCGGTGACAACACAGGTGGGTTCTGTAAATATTCTTTGATCTGTTCAAAAGCTGCTTGGCATCGGCCGTCCCATTGGAATTTCTTCCCTTTCTTCAGGAGACCAAAAAGTGGTTCACAAGTCAAGGTTAGTTTTGAGATAAACCGCCTTATGAATTGCACTTTACCTAGAAAGCCTCGCACCTCCTTTTCAGTCATGGGTGGTGGCATTTCTAAGATGGCCTTGATTTTGGGAGGGTCGACTTCGATGCCCCTCTGCGTAATCAGAAACCCTAGCATTTTTCCCGCTGTCACACCGAATGTGCATTTCTGAGGATTCAACCGCAGCTGAAATTCTCTGATCCTTTGGAAAAACTTTTGCAAGGCGGTGTAGTGACCTTCTCTTTCTTTGGATTTGACAATCATGTCGTCTACGTACACCTCAACCTCTTTATCGATCATATCATGCAATATTGTGGTCGCTGCCCGTTGATAAGTAGCCCCGGCATTCTTCAACCCAAATGGCATTACTCTGTAGCAGTATGTACCCCACGGGGTGGTGAATGCAGTCTTCTCCAGGTCTTCGGGTGCCAGTACTATCTGATTATAGCCTGAGAAGCCATCCATAAATGAAAGCAAAGCATGCCCCGCTGTGAAATCTACCAACTCATCAATGTGTGGCAAGGGAAAGTCATCATTCGGATTGGCTCTGTTCAAATCCCTGAAGTCTACACATACTCGAATTCTGCCATCCTTCTTTGGCACTGGAACAATGTTGGCCAACCAAGTCGGGTATTCGGATACCAGCAGGAAGCCTGCGTCGATTTGCTTAGTGACCTCTTCCTTGATCTTGATGGCCCAATCAGGGCGGATCCTCTTGAGTTTCTGTTTGACAGGTCGGACCTCGGGATCGAGAGGGATCCGGTGCTGTACAATCTCAAGATTGATTCCAGGCATGTCTTTGTAGGACCACGCGAAAACATCTTTGAAATCTTTTAATAAAGCGACTAAGCGCTCGCGTTCCTCTGAAGACAACGTGGACCCGATCTGGACCAACCGCGGGTCCTTCTCAGTATCAACATTCACATTAACGATTTCATCAACTAAAGGTTTGACAAATCTTTCCTGCTCTTGTTCAATTAAACGTTGTAAAACTGGAGGAATTTCGCCCTCGTCGTTTTCATCAAAATTTTGAAAGTCCTGATTTAAGCAATAAATCAAAGGCACAGAAAAGTACTCGGAAACCACATTCATATCATTCTCATTATGTACTTCCAAACCGTCCGATTCTTCTGTTACAACAGACTCAAAAGAGAAAGAAAAAGACGACCTGGACAGGACTGTGGCATCCGGGTTATCACCCCCAGGAATACCGGACTCAGACTCAGTCGAGCTGGAACCTGATTCCGACTCAACAGATTTGGAGGAATCAGATTCCGGCTCACTACCTGACCCGGTCTTTGACGTAAATCCTCTTCGTCTTTGCCAGTGAGGGAGGGTGCGATGGGTGCATCTAAAATGGTTGATGGTAGGCCCGCAGCCGTTTCATTCCCAATCATGGACATCGAGGAGTTATCCCCCATGCACAACTGGTCGATCAAAGGATCTGAAAGTAGACACGCCGGTGCTACCCCCATTTCAAGTTCGGCGTCCTCAGACTCTACTTTCCTGTTCTGTCCAACCTCAATTATTGGGTCTACCTGCTCTTTAGCAACATCATCCCCAGGTAACTGTAGGTCAAAGAAAATCTTGAACCCTGGTACACGTTTCCTCTCCGCATTCAACCATGGCTCCGGAAAACCACAAAATGGAAAGTCTTCCCCCTCCCGGACAAAGCGTCCGTTTAGGGTACCCTGAATGGGCCGGTGCATTAAGTCGAAAGGTCTCCCCATTTGTTTTGCTCTGGCTCTCCCAGCCATCTCCTTTCCTTTCCTTGCCCAATCCTCCTTGGTGGGCAGATAACCCAAGCCAAAGGTATGGGGATTGTGTGGCACTTCGGCCAATGCTGCAACGCCCTTGCGGCCGCTCTTTCCTAATCCCATCCCGGGGATATGTTGGAGCTTGTTCATGAGATAGACTGCTTGGGCACTGACATAGATCCCTTCATTAACAGCCATGATGTTCTGCACAACCTGAGCCTCAGCCAGGGTAAAACCTGATATGAACACATCCTCCATGCCATGCTCGATTTCTAGAACAGGCGTGGATACTTCCGGTGGCGGATGGATTGATGAATTCCTAAAAACAATGGCTACTCCCTTCCCATAGGGGTATTTCATCATTTGATGCAAAGTGGATGATACTACCTTCACCTGATGCAGCCACGGCCGCCCCAAAAGCAAGTTGAAAGTTGCAGGCACTTCCAAGACATGGAAATCTATCTCATCTTTGTCCTACCAACTTTAGTCTGAACTTTAACTGTTCCCATCACTTCCCTACTTGTATTGTCGTACGCCCGGATGACTTGGGCTGTTGGTACAAAATCTGCGACTTTTAAGCCAATTGCAAACGCCGTCCTTGCCGGGCTGACGTTGATAGCGGATCCGGTATCGACGAGAACCACCGGTATCCATTTATTCTTACATTCCACAGAAATGTAGAGGGATTTATTATGCTCTGCCCCCTCGGGTGGCAATTCCTTGTCAGAAAAAGTCAGCGTCAGGGTAGCTCCCCCCGGAAAGACCAATCCCACCAGCTGCTCTGGCGTGCTTTCTATTGAAAGCTTTGCTTTGTCCATGGCTGATAAGACAACCTCTCTATGCACCCGTGATGTCATGAGCAGTTCCCATATAGAGATGTCTGCTTGTATTTTTTTAAGCTGTTTGAGTACAGCCTCCTCTTCAAGTTGCTTCTCTTTTTGCTTCTCGAACTCCCTATCCTTCCCCGAGGCCTCTGGTTGATCTAGGTGTGGGGGTTTGAAATACCGCCCACTCCGCGTCATATGGTCGACCTCTCCAAGGTACCAGGTGTTATCGGGTTGGTTGTTCCCCCAATCTTCATCTGTGTGGGCAAGACACAGATCCTCATCTTCCCACCACATTCCATCAGCTGTTGACAAACATCTGTCTGGCTCTGGTATGGCTGTTCTTGTACTCGCAGCACCTTCCATCCAGATGTTCGTGGCATTCTCAGTTTCTGTGCACACAGCAGTTTCAGTCCCCATATGGGCCATTGCCTTCCTGATTCTCTCGGAGTCTTCGAATTTCTCCTGTTCTAGGTGTGTCAATGCAACCGACTGTTCAGTTATTCCCATATTTGAAATGCCCCAATCCTGAGCGAAATTCTTGACACCGGCGCTCTCCGGCGATGCACTCTTTTTTTCGACCTTTCCGGTTGTTACTGACATTCTCGCCCCTGTTGGGCCCTGTTGAAATTCTTCTACCACATCTGATTGATCGTCTAACCACCCTGTACCCTCTGTCGACTCCTCATAATCATACCAGTTGGCTGCCACATCCCTTGGATCTTGGTCGCTGTAAAATCAGAGATTGGCAAGGTCCTCTTCCATAGCTGTTAAATCATCTGTTCCCTGTCCCAGACTATCCCCTTGGATTACACACAGTTCTCCTCCTGCTGGAAATTCCACATCTGGCGCATCCTGGCCTATCGATGAAATGTAGTCACCCAGACTATACATTTTCTCAACACAACTTCCAGATTCTGCAGACTCTGACCCAGCAATCCTCTTCTCCTTTGGAACCTCTTGTCTCTTGTCTTCGACAGTCACCACCATCGGTTTAGGTTGGGTTATGGAGATGTCCATCATGCACAAATCGGTGCAATCGGGAAGGAACACTTCCAAATTAGGCAGGTGGGAAGGTGTGATATAGATACTAGGATCGTAGGACACGACCCTAGTATAGATGAAATTGATTCTTTTGGGTGGTGGAGCTTGGTTATGTGTGGGGAGGGGATTTGTAGTAACATTGGGTTTTTCGGGAGGCAAGATCACCCCGTTATCGATGAGATCTTGAATCTCATGACGTAATTGGAAGCACAGATCGGTGTCGTGACCGTGCTGTTGGTGAAATGCACAATACTTGGCTGGGTTGTGGGTAGCGGGGAGTCTTTATGGTAAGGGCCGCGGCTCTAGGGGCTTCAAGTGCACTTTTCTGATTAAAACCCCCAGAGCTTTGGACAGGAGCATATAAAGTGGAGCGAAGGTTCGGGTATTTTTGGGTCGGTATTTGGCTGTTGGTGGGTTGCTTCTGGACGCAACGGAGAATGGCGTAGCTGCCGTGGTTCTCGGAGGGGGATTGGTGGTGACCATGCTCACTTCGGAGGCTCTTGTAGTTTTGGTGCCGCTCGGGCCCGTATTAGTGTTGCGGTTAAAAGTCCTTCGGGGTTGCTCCCGGTCATTGTCAATTAAGCCTTGCTTCAAGGCATCTTCAAGCTGCACCCCCATTTCATGCAGGTCAAAAAAAGTAGGAAAGGGGAGTACGATCATCTTTTGCATCAACTTCGGTTGAAGATTGCGCACAATCATCCGAATTTGATCTTTGTCTGTAGGTCTTAAGGTCATCATCGAAGCCTTGGCCCTCCATCTGGTTATGAATTCTGAGAAACTCGCTTTAGGTTCCTGTCTTGTTGTCTCGAGATCACGGGATGTAATCTCGATCTGTGTATTGTATGAGTACTGTGCAATGAAGGCCTCAGCCATCTCGTCCCAGTTTCTCTTGACATCATCTTCTAACTTGGCATACCATATGGCCGCCACACCTGACAAGGTCCGACCGAACAAAGACATCTTCTGTAGTTTGCTGAGGCCCATCGGCCTTAGGACATCTGAAAACAGTGTCAGGTGCACCATGGGGTCCCCGGACCCGTCAAATCGATCAATATGGGGCATTTTAAATCTGTCGGGCAGCGTCACAGCTGCGTCAGTGTAGCCCTCTCCAATGTCGGGGATGGTCTTGGCTCCTTGGGATCTCTTAAACAGCTTTTCAAGCTTGTTGAACTTCAGAGCGGTGGGATCTGTCTCAAATTCAAAGGGAGAGTCTGGTAAGTTGGTGGGTGTCTTTGATAGTTCAGGTTGGATTTGGGGGAGGATCGGGGGTGGAGGTGGCCCTGTGGGAAGTTCAGATCATTCGAGCATTGGCCGTCTCGAGGTTTGGAACTCTGGGGGAGGAACTTGTTGCGGCGGAGGCTCGACTTCTTGTAAGAATCGACAATTAACTCTGCTTGTTCATTCATAACCGTGGCCTGTTGCTTGGCAAACTCTGCCTGTCGGACAGCATCCTACTGCATCATTTTCATGCTTTCCTGAAGCTGGCGCACCATCTCTTCTAAGCTAGCCATACTGTTCTGCTCTGACTGAGTTATCGGTGTATGTTCCCTTTCTGTGAGAGGAGCGGAGTCCTGATCTCTAATGTACACGGGTGGGGTAGACAAAACCCTCTGTACTGACTGCTGAATTGATGCCTTCTGCCTAGCTGACCTCCGTCTAGTAATCGGGGGTAGAGAGTAGTACACTGGTTGTCCGTCCACCAGATCCTCAAATCGATGTAGTCGACGACCTCTAGTCCAGAGTGCTTGGGGAATGTCTACTGGGTCAGAAGCAATCGTGCTCAACTGCCCTAGTAAAAAGATAAATAAAGCGTATAAATAAACAGACAATCAGACAGCAAAACGACGCAAAATAAACATACAACACACAGTTGGATATCATAACACACTGCTAGTGAACTGGATACACTGTTCCTCAAATACTGATCCCTGTTCCTTAAACAACTGTCCCAAAACTGATACCCACAGGTAGAACTGATTCCCCAAATACTGATGCCCGCAGGCCTGATACTCAGACTTGCAAACTGATACATGCATTCCCTGTAGAGATTCACTCTAAAAGCACATAGCATGTAAAAGAGAGCCAAAACACCCCTATGTTGGGGTAGGGTTTCCCTGTCCTATTTTGTCAGGAGCTAGGGTTTCATTACGCATGCAGCGGTTTCAAACAACCTACATCAGGTAAGGAACCTATCCTAATTCGGAATGGTCACTATGGATTCCGACTATGCACTAGGTCGAATGGTCAAAAAAAGGGTGCCCCAGTAAAATCGGGGTTTGTGTTCCCATACTGGCAGAGCCCGCAACCGGTTAGCCTTATGGCATGCTTTGACAAAGTCATGCCTCCGGCAAACCGCTCAGGAATAGCAGATGGCCAACACGGTGTCCTAGGCGCACCAATGCACATGTAATGCAAAGAGACACATAAATGAAATCAAAACAGGATATCACGAGTTCGAGTCAAGCTCTCTAAACTCTCCAATGAAGTCGCGAAAAGAATAACGCCCACGAGGACCCGCTTCTGACTCGGACTCGATTTGTTGTCACGGTTCTTAATCTTGAACCAAAGAGTCCAAATCCAGCAAATCGTTTTGAGAAACAGATTTTTGAAAAGAAGTGCCAAACATGGACTGTTTTTCTAGATACAGAGTCGCCACCTAAATATTTTATTTCGGGAAATTTAGAAAACCCTGACTCGGTGCCAAAGGCCACGTATCCATCATCACCAAAGTTGCCTCGGCTCGGGAGCTTGGGTACGATTGGGGAAGGTCAGCTATGAGCACCCCCTCTCGCCCGGTCCTAAGACCGGCCTCTACTAACCGTGATATCCGTTTTTGAAAACGTTATGTGTTCTTATTTCAGTTATTAGCCTAGAATTACTATGTTGTGCGCACAGCAAATAAGTATAGACTAAATTGCCTAAGTTGGGACAAAACATCTCATGTTTGTTTTGAAAGTGGTTTGCTACTCGCAAGTAGGCTAAAATGCAAGTTTTGCCACCCTCAAGTGGGCTTTTAGAAAAGACGGTTTTGCCACTGTCTAGTGGGCTTAAAACTCACAGTTTTAATGCATTATCCCAATTTAAGCAATTCGACCTCCATCCGTAGGCATTCAAGCAGTTATATCACATAAGCAACTAGCCTCATGGTAATCATGTTGTCATGGCAACACTCACACGCATGTAAGGATGCTAAAGCATAAAAGCTTACTTAGTACTCCGTGCCAAAACAGAAATTAGTTAGTAATCATGCATGATCCTAGCTCATGTTAGGATGGCTAATGCAACACATGCAAGATGCAACTAGAATAGGCTCGACTATCCTAAACATGGCATGTGAAATGCTACAAGTAACACGTATTCAATTTGGAAATTGAAATACAATTCAGTTAGCGTGATGTACCAAGCCCGGTGCATGTAAACAAATGCATGGATGCAAACATGCCATCATACTGTATGCTAATTTAAATATGCCCTAGTCTACCAACGTATGCAGGTAAATAAAAGGGAAGAAAGACGTGGGGTTGGAAGACATGCACACACTCACGCACACTTATTACAAATACGCCCTCACACGAAGGAATTAAAAGAATATGCAGTCCTGAATAGCACAGTCCAAGTACAGAATAAATTATTACAAAAATCCTATTTATCAAATTAAATCAAATGTAAAAGAAGGGGGGCCTCAGCTCTGCCTCGGGATGCGCGAATGATGCATGCTCGATCCTTCTTGCCCGGAAAACCCGCACCGTACCACTGCCGCCTCTGTTTTCACTGTCCTGCCTCTCCAAAGACTGCTAAAGTCCCAGGATATCTTCTATGCACACTGCTTCACACCATCGGCTGGATGAAATGGCCACCGGCCATGTAAAATGTCTATCGGCTACTCATGAGGTCATCGTCCACACACCAATGGCCGGTCGGCACTCTATACTGCCGGTCGGCAGAAAATTCCTATAGAAGACAGTTTTTGACAGCAACAAGGACAGACAATGTATGGCATGGAATCATTGGGCATATGTAAGCATGGCCATGTTTCCTGTCATGTATGGGACTCAAGGAAGCATGGCCCTTGGTCCTTGGGCCACCAATTATGCATTTTGATGCATGATGGCCTAAGAGACCAAGATTGCAATTCAATGGAAATGTATGCAACACACAAATGGGGACCAAGACCCTATCATGTCAAAGTCAAGGGCCTCGGTGACATGAGAATTGAGATGTGTTTTGTCACTTAAAATACAAACACCTCTCATCTCTCACACTTGGTTTGACACCCCAAACCAAGTAATGCAATGCATGTTATCCAAACATGGCTCAACAATGCATCCTAAGGCTAAGAGGCAAGGCATGCCAAATGCAATGCAACCTATCATGGCAAGCATGTAATGCTAAACATGCAAGATGCAAGTGCAACGCAAACAAGGACAATCTAAGCAATAGGATCATCATGCTACAACACCTAGTGAAGCAATCATGCAAGGAACATGAGACAAGCATGCAATAGTGGGCTTAAACCGTAAAGGGGCAGACCTCAATCCACCCCAAAACAGTGGCCAAAAGTGCCTAAAACCATGGACAAAACGCTCAATAAGCATGCAAGTTAATGGGCCTAAAGCTAAGGCACAAAAGAGGGTACTCCACTACCGCTAACAAGACCACCCATGGCATGAACCAAGCCACCAAAAACAGATGTTTAGCATGCAAAACGACCCCCAAAACCCCTGATATGGCAGCCCAAATGCCTTAAACATGCAAGCATGCACAATGTCCATTTCAAAGCACAAGAGACCAATATTTCAAAGCATGAAACACATGACAAATGGAGACATATAAGCATGGCATGGGGACTGAAATAGCATGTTGAATGATTTCAAATCACCTAAACAGCCTAACCAATGCATGTTCATGGATCACATACTCAAGGCTTACAAGCCGTAATGCAAAGCAACTTCATCAAGCATGCCAAACATGGCAAAATCAGTGGCCAACAGACCTAAAACATGACAAAACAACACTAATACCTTCATGAAGCTAGGCTAATACATACAAGAATCATGGCCTAAACACAAGATGCATTTCTATGCCAAATAGAGGAATGCAAAGCAAGTATAATATGCATGCCAAGGGTTACAAATCCAACCAAGGACAGAGATATAATATGACCCAAAACACCCAAACAAACTCTGAAATGGTACCCAAAACAACCAAGCATACATGTTGCCTTTTTAAGCCAAAAACCAAAGTAAAGAGGGGCAAAGGGGAAAGGGGTGTCCATCCCCTATACAAGACTTCAAACCATCTTCTTCACCACTAAAAATCCACTGGATTTCAGTGGTGAGAAGGCTAATACAACAAAGTAAACAAGGCTTAAGGAAAAGGCACCAATAGGGGCCAAAAGAGGCCTAAGAGGGGGATTTCGACCCCCAATGCCAAAACACCCTTAATGAAAGTTCTAAATCATGAAAATACAAGGCTTTTTTATGTTATACACAAAGTTCAAATCAGCATACAAGACAGGTAGAAATCTAGTGCAAGTTTGGGGAAACTAAAGTAAAATGCTTACCCTTGAAGAACACCTCAAGAACAGCCAATGCAACCCTCCTCTTCTGATCAAAATCAGTCCAAAAACTCAAGAATCAACCCTCAAAGCCTCTCAAACTCGAGCTAAGGTGTGATAGTGTGTGTTAGTGCAAAAGTAAGGTAGAACTACACTTTTAGGCCTAAAAACACACACAAAAGAGAAGAGAGAGAGGAATCTAGAGAGAGAGGATGTATCTAACAGATATATAGATATAAGCTCTGGTTTTTGTTCAAAAATGGCTAACCCCTTGCAAAGGGAGAGGCATGATGCTTATATAGGCAAAACAAAGCCAAGAAACTTAATGGCTAAGCTAAAGAGAAAGGGTCAAGGGGTGCAAAGGGGTCTTGGCTTCTTGGAGAAGCTAAGACAGCTGGCCAAGGTTTCCCAAGAAGCTTGGCCAAAAAGGGTCAACCTTCTAGAAGGTTAGGGGGTTCAAAGGCTCACAAGAGTCATCCCCGCGCATGGGGAGTGGTGTTGCTGCATTCCAGCGGGCACAGCTGGCATGCACCATGCCCCAAGGGGTGCAGAAGGCTCATCGGCCAACCAAATAGGTCATCGACATAATAAAGTGCCGGTCGGCCAAACATAGTGCTGACCGGCCATTGTTTTTAAGAAATCATGGCCGGTGGCACACATATGCAGCCGGTGATGGTAGGGGAGGGCCAGTGGGATGTGGGGATGGCCAACAAGCCATTCCCTGCCCTTCAAGGCAAAAACACAAGTGTTTGGTGCCAAAACCGAACACAAAACAGTCGAGTCGAGAGATCCTGAGGCAAGGCGCGTAGCCAAGACCTCTGGGAACTCAAGATAAACACAAACAAGGGTGATCACTCAGTGCTCAATCAGTGACGTCCAAGTCTTGAGGACGGTCAAAAATGGGGTGTCTACAGTAACTTTGTAACGCCCCGACCCTCGTATCTGATTCTGTTATCTTTTCAAGCGCCTGTTTGATGTTTTTGAATGTTTATTGTGGAAACCTATGTGAAAATGTAGTAAAAGTGCATGAGACTTAGCAAAATGAATTTCCATCTGTTGAATTAAAACTCTATCTGTCACATTTGAATTACTTAAATCCGAAACTGAGCACCTTAGAGATTTAATTTGCAGAAATTGATTTGGTATTTGGAATCTACATGATTTTTAAGCTATAATGGGACTTTCTGTAGAATTTTCATTTCGGCACCATAAAGCGATTCGTTTTTGTCTTTTATGCACTTATATATATAGTTATATGTTTGTCTAAGTTGTGGAACTTTGAAAAAAAAACGTGGGACTCTTTTGAGAGAGGAAAAGAGAGAAAACCGTGGGAGAGGAATTGGGGGGAACTCACTTGATTCATCTAAGGAACTAATTGTTTGGTAGATTTGGAAGATTGAAGGTAGGGAACTCTAAATCCTAGTTTGATTTCCATGAATTTCATCTTATACTTGTGTTGGTTCATGAATAATCCATGTTTGATTTATTAGGGTTTTTCACCCTATAAGCTTCTTGGCAATAATTTGAGGGTTGTATGCATCTAAGCTTCAAATCCTTGACTTTGTATCGTCTCTTTTTACAAATACGTTGAGATCACATGACATGTTGGAAGAACTTGAATCTAAGATGAAATTTGTGCAAGTAATGAATTATTAAAGCTTCTAACTTGGTTACAATTGAGATGGTTAAGCTTGGATGCATGTTTTGGTGCTGTTAAGTGAGTGTATTGCATGAATTTGACCCTTGATTTCATGAAAATTGAGCTTGAATGATGAAACCTTGTCTTGAAATCGAGCTGCCCTAAATCTGCTTGATCGTCCGCTCGAAAGGGGTCGAACCGCCGGCGAGAAATGCACCTCCCGAAGTTTCTGAAACATTACACTGTCCGCTCGAGCGTGGAAAGGTGCGCCCGAGCGGAGAAATCAACCATCCAGTATTTTTGGCAGCATTGCACTGTCCGCTCGAGCGGACAAAGCTACGCTCGAGCGTAGGACTGTTCAGCCAGGAAAATATGTTTTGTTCTGTTCTTCATGCTGGACTCTTTGGTGTTATTAGAATATTCTTTTCTGATGGGTTTTAAGAGATTATAACTTTATAAAAGTGTGGAGGCATATGAAACGATTTCTAAAGAAAAGAATACTAATTTATTAGCTATGTTGTGTCAGGCACACTCGGAAGAACTCATACGCCATCTCAACACTGTGAGTAATAGTGCATTATACATTCATTTATGTATCTGCTCTGTAAGACATAATTGTAATTATGTACTAATCTGGGAATGAAAAGTAAGAACTGTATCTATATATACATTGTGTCGAAAGGCTATCTGTCTTAGTAAGGCTACACATGTGCCGAAAGGCTACACATGTGCCGAAAGGCTATCTGTGCCGTAAGGCTACATTGTGCCAAAAGGCTATCTGCCACAAGGCTATCTGTGTCTTAGCCGTAAGGCTACATTGTGCCAAAGGCTATCTGTTGTGCCGCTTAAGGCTACAGCCGAAAAGGCTATCGTGCGCCAAGGCTACAGGGCCAATAGGCCACTCTGTTATCTCGGATTTGATTTTGGTACATATGCTCACAGACATTATGATTTTATTATCTGCGTACTATTATTCAATTGAGCTTGTCTCATTACGTAATTTTGTCTGATTACAGAGGAACCGACTTGAGGAGCCGTTCTAGCATACTTTATGCATTTTTGTCGACCTAAGGATAACCAGCAATGAAGGAACCCTTTAGATTAGACCGATTCGCTTTGTATCACGGAATTTTTGGTATCTACACCTTTGGTCGTGAAATTGTATCTATTGTTTTGTGTGCCTAAGTCCTAGGCTAATTTGTAAATGTTTTTGTAACCTCATTTTGTGTGCATTGTACTTTATGTTAAATGTTAAGTTGATCTGGTTTTTGGTAGTTGCTCAATGGATGCGTCGTTCTTTATTAATTAAAATTACAATGCTTCCGTGACAGCCCTCAAATGTTATACCAAATAGGTTATTCTGTCTGTTTTTGTTAAGGTCACGCGCGGACTTTTAGGGGGCAGGTTCGGGGCGTGACAAGTGGTATCAGAGCACGAGTTGCTATCTCACACACTGATCCATTGAGCGTTAGGGTGTCTAGAAAGTAGTAGGCATCATCAAGAAAAAAAAGAATTGATAGCAACGTGATATGATTTTGCTAACACTAATGCTGATGATTGCATTTTGTATACTTTTGTGTATGTTGGCATGATTTGTTTTGTAGATTATGGTGAGAACAAGGGCTGACGAGCCAGAGGATGCTACCTCAGTGCGGTTGGATAGAATGGAAAGAATGATGAGAGATATGGCTGAAACTTTACGGCAACAACAACGACGGCCACAACAGCCTCAGCCACCACCCCCACCGGTACCTCCACCTGCAATGCAAGACATTCATGCCGAGGACCGCACGATTACACTGACAAGGGAGTTTAAAAAGATGAAACCACCTTCGTTTAAAGGGGGGATTGAACCAATGAAGGCGGAGGCATGGGTGTTAGGGATAGAGAAACTATTCGAAGTCTTTCCTTGTACTGGAGTTCAGAAAGTGCAGCTTGCCGCTTTCACGCTTGAAGAAGAGGCGCGGAGGTGGTGGATGCTTACCAGAACAATGCACCCTGAGTTGACTTGGGACAGGTTCTTAGTGTTATTCTATGACAAATATTTTCCCCAGAGTATGCGAGACAAGAAAGTAACGGAGTTTGAAACATTGAGACAAGGAAATAAAACTGTAGCTGAGTATGAAGCCCAGTTTGCAGAACTGGCCCGGTTCGCACCTCACATGGTAGACACGGAGTACAAAAAGGCGCGGAAATTCGAGGGAGGATTGAGGAATGCCATTCAGGATCGGATCAATGTGTTGAAGTTACCGACGTATGTTGATGTTTTGGAGCGGGCTGTTATCGCAGAAGGAAATTTGGCTACTCAGACTCGGATTTCTGAATGGAAGGGGAAGAGGCAAAATACTCAGTGGTCTAAGGGATCAACCACTTCACCAAACAAAAAGCAGAATTCAGGAAACTTTTCCAATACAGCTTCTCAGAATTCAACCCCTGTGTGTCTAGAATGTGGGTTGCAGCATCGTGGGGTTTGTCATCGGTTGACTGGAGCATGTTTTCGGTGCGGTAAAACAGGACATCTGATTAGGGACTGTCCACAAAGGAATCAACAACCCGGTAGTAAGACTGCCACAAGTTCAGTTGGGTCTACACCGACTCCAAGTGCCAAATCAACTGTTAAACCGACCAATGGTAAGGATGCCATGAGGCAGGGTAGGGTATTTGCGTTGGTTCCAGGAAATGTACAGAATGCAACAACCGTGGTGTCAGGTACATTTATGGTTTATGGCCATTCTGCTTATGTTTTGTTTGATTCTGGCTCTACCTGTTCTTTTGTGTCAAAACAATTTGCAAAGAACTTAGAAAAACCTGAAGTAGAATTAGCCTATGTGTTGTGTGTTACATCACCTATGGGGACTTCTTTGATTTGTACTGCTTATCCTATATGTGAAATTCTCATTGGAGATGTACGTGTATATGCTAACTTAGTTCCCCTTGATATGACTTCATTTGATATTATTTTGGGGATGGATTGGTTGGGTGAATACGGGCTACTATAGGCGCCTAGCAAAACAAATTAAATTTCATCTTCCGATCGGAGACTATTTTCCAAGGTCAAGAAGTGACATCACCACCATATGTAATCTCTGCCTAAGGCTTGCAAATTGATTCGAAAGGATGTCGGGTATTTATGTAGTGTTCAGGAAGGCCGCAGAGAATAAAACTATTGATGCAATTCCATTGTTTGTGATTTTGGACGTCTTTCAAGAATCGCCAGCGCTTAATAGACCGTGAAATTGAGTTTCTTGTTGAAGTGGTACTAGGCACTCAACCCATTTCAAAAACTCCCTATAGAATGTCGTAGGTTGAAATGAAAGAACTGAAAATGCGATTCGGGATTTATTAGACAAGGGATTCATCCGTCCGAGTGTATCTCCGTGGGGTGCACCAGTGTTATTTGTAAAGAAGAAAGATGGAACACTCGGCTTTGCATTGATTACCGAGAGCTTAATAAGGTCACAATTAAGAATAAGTACCCGCTACCGAGAATTGATGATTTATTTGACCAGCTCCAGGGGACTGAAGTCTTCTCCAAAATTGATCTACGGTCTGGATACCATCAACTAAAGGTCAAGGCTGAAGATGTTGAGAAAACAGCTTTTCGGACCCGGTACGGCCACTATGAATTTTTGGTTATGCCATTTGGAGTCACTAACGCGCCGGCAGCTTTCATGGATTTGATGAACCGTATTTTCAAGCCTTATTTGGATGAGTTTGTGGTTGTTTTCATTGATGATATCCTCATTTATTCGAAAAATATGGAAGCTCATGAGAATCATCTTCGTTTAATCCTCCAAACCCTCCGGGAAAAGAAATTATATGGAAAACTGAAGAAATGTGAATTTTGGCTATCAGAGGTGACATTTTTGGGACATGTTATCACTAAAGAGGGAGTTTCCGTTAATCCGAGCAAGATTGAGGCCATCGTAAACTGGCCAACCCCGACCAATGTAACTGAAGTGCGCAGTTTTATGGGACTGGCTGGTTATTACCGGAGATTCGTTCAAGATTTTTCCAAAATTGCTGTGCCTCTTACACAATTGACGAAGGGAATTGCATTTGATCGGTCGAGGAACGAGAGTCTACTTTTCAGAATTAAAGACAAAGTTGACAACGACCTGTTTGGCCTTACCATCCGAGACGAGAGGATTTGTAATTTCTGATGATGCTTCACACAAAGGGCTTGGTTGTGTATTGATGCAAAACGGAAGAGTTATTGCTTATGCTTCTCGACAATTGAAACCCCATGAGAAAAAACTATCCACGACGACCTTGAGCCGGCAAAGATGAGTGTTTGCTTTAAAAATATGGCGGCACTATCTTTATGGTACAACCTGTGAAGTCTATACGGACCACAAGAGTCTCAAGTATCTTTTCACCCAAAAAGAGCTGAATAGCGACAGCCAAGGTGGCTAGGGTTGCATAAAGATTATGATCTACAAATTCATTATCATCCTGGTAAAGCCAATACGATTGAGATCGCTTAGTCGAAAAGTGAGGATTTTGGCAAGTTTAGTTCTGAGGAGAAAGGAATTGATGCTTGAATTGGATAAAATGGGAGTGGACTTAGTACTACAAGGACAAGAAGCTTTAATGGCAAATGATGGTCCAACCGACCTTACTCAAGAAATTAAATTGCATCAAGCAGAAGATGAAGCTCTAAAGAAGATTTGTGATGAACTGGGAACAAATCCGAAGGTGGGATTCAATTTAGTAGATTCGGTGCTTAAGTTCCAAGATCGAATATGTGTCCCCAACGTGTTAAACCTTAAGCAGAAATTAATGGAGGATGCACATACCTCAAGGTTCACAGTACATCCAGGGAGTACCAAGATGTACCGAGATTTGAAGTGCAACTTTTGGTGGCCGGGTATGAAAAGGGAGATCGCGGAATTTGTTTCTAAATGCTTACAATGCCAACAAGTAAAAGCGGAGCATCAAAAACCTGCCGGTTTATTGCAGCCTCTTCCTGTACCGGAGTGGAAATGGGAACATTTGACAATGGATTTTGTTGTGGGGTTACCACGAACTCCCCGAGGTATGAATTCAATTTGGGTCATTGTGGACCGATTAACCAAGTCTGCTCACTTCCTGCCAGTAAAGACTCAGTATAATGCAGATAAATTGGCGGTGCTTTATATAGATGAAATTGTGAGACTTCATGGTATTCCGGTCTCCATTGTATCAGATAGGGATCCGAAGTTTGTCTCCAGATTTTGGCAAAGCTTGCAAGAAGCAATGGGTACCGAATTAAAGTTCAAGATCTGACTTTCCACCCCTGCATCGACGGTCAATCCGAAAAGAACGAGACTCTAGAAGATATGCTCTGAATGTGTGTGCTGGATTTTCAGGAAAGTTGGGAAACTCATTTATCGCTGATTGAATTTGCGTATAATAATAGCTACCATTCGAGTATTCAAATGGCACCTTATGAAGCCCTGTACGGGAGACCGTGTCGCTCACCTGTGTGCTGGGCCGAGGTGGGAGATAGGCCTTTGTTAGGGCCGGAACTTGTTCAATTAACTACTGAAAAGGTGAAGATTATTCGGGAAAGGCTGAAAACTGCTCAAAGCAGGCAGAAGAGTTACACTGATAACAGGCGACGAAATTTAGAATTTGATGAGAGCAGTCATGTCTTTGTGAAAGTCACACCAATGAAAGGCCACCCAAGATTTGGAAAGAAGGGTAAGCTAACACCCCGATATGTCGGCCCCTTTCAGATTTTGCAGAAAGTTGGGTCAGTAGCCTACCGAGTCGCCCTCCCGCCACACCTGAGTCAGGTTCACAATGTATTTCATGTTTCTATGCTCCGAGAGTACCTTCCGGATCCATCCCATATCATTGACTATCATCAGATTGAGTTAACCGATAAGTTAACATACGAAGAAAAACCGCTTCGAATTCTGGACCGTCAGGTGAAACAGTTAAGGAACCGGGAAATCCCAATGGTGAAAGTGGAGTGGCAAGAGCACTATGGAACTGAGGCAACTTGGGAAAAAGAGGAGGAAATGCGAAATCAATATCCGTATCTGTTTCGCCCTATAAAAAAACAAGTTTGGAGGACCAAACTTAAATAAGGGGAGAGTGTAACGCCAGACCTCAAATTCTGATTCATTATCTTTTCAATCGCCTGTTTGATGTTTTTGAATGTTTATTGTGGAAACCTATGTGAAAATGTAGTAAAAGTGCATGAGACTTAGCAAAATGAATTTCCATCTGTTGAATTAAAACTCTATCTGTCACATTTGAATTACTTAAATCCAAACCGAGCACCTTAGAGATTTAATTTGCGAGAAATTGATTTGGTATTTGGAATCTACATGATTTTAAGCTATAATGGGACTTTTCAGAATTTTCATTTCGGCACCATAAAGCTTATCTGCTTTTTGTCTTTTATGCACTTATATATATAGTTATATGTTTGTCTAAGTTGTGGAACTTTGAAAAAAACGTGGGACTCTTTTGAGAGAGGAAAAGAGAGAAACCGGGGAGAGGAATTGGGGGGAACTCACTTGATTCATCTAAGGAACTAATTGTTTGGTAGATTTGGAAGATTGAAGGTAGGGAACTCTAAATCCTAGTTTGATTTCCATGAATTTCATCTTATACTTGTGTTGGTTCATGAATAATCCATGTTTGATTTATTAGGGTTTTTCACCCTATAAGCTTCTTGGCAATAATTTGAGGGTTGTATGCATCTAAGCTTCAAATCCTTGACTTTGTATCGTCTCTTTTTACAAATACGTTGAGATCACATGACATGTTGGAAGAACTTGAATCTAAGATGAAATTTGTGCAAGTAATGAATTATTAAAGCTTCTAACTTGGTTACAATTGAGATGGTTAAGCTTGGATGCATGTTTTGGTGCTGTTAAGTGAGTGTATTGCATGAATTTGACCCTTGATTTCATGAAAATTGAGCTTGAATGATGAAACCTTGTCTTGAAATCGAGCTGCCCTAAATCGCTTATCGTCCGCTCGAAGTCAGAACGCCGGCGAGAAATCCACCTCCCAGAAGTTTCAGAAAAACTACCCTGTCCGCACAAGGGTGGAATGGTGCGCCCGAGCGGAGAAATCAACCATCCAAGATTTTTTGGCAAGATTGCACCGCTCGCCGAAGCGGACAAAGCTACGCTTCAGCGTAGGGACCTGTCAACCAGAAAATATGTTTTGTTCTCATTCTTCATCTTTGGACTCTTTGGTGTTATTAGAATATTCTTTTCTGATGGGTTTTAAGAGATTATAACTTTATAAAAGTGTGGAGGCATATGAAACGATTTCTAAAGAAAAGAATACTAATTTATTAGCTATGTTGTGTGCAGGCACACTCTGTAAGAACTCATACGCCACCACAACACTGTGAGTAATAGTGCATTATACATACATTTATGTATCTGCTCTGAAGACATAATTGTAATTATGTACTAATGGGAATGAAAAGTAAGAACTGTATCTATATATGTCTTGTGCGAAGGCTATCTCACAGCCGTAAGGCTACTGTTGTAGCCGAAGGCTACTCACAGTGCCGCATAAGGCTACGAGCCGAAGGCTATCTGTGCCGAAAGGCTACCTGTTGTGCCGAAAGGCTACACGAGAAAGGCTATCACATTATACAAGGCTATCTGTTGTGCCGTAAGGCTACTTGTGCCGCAAGGCTATCTGTTGTGCCGCAGGCTACCCGAGCGAAGGCTATCTGTCTTAAAGGCTACACAGGCCAATAGGCCACTCTGTTATCTCAAGATTTGATTTTGGTACATATGCTCTCAGACATTATGATTTTATTATCTGCGTACTATTATTCAATCGAGCTTGTCTCATTCTGTAATTTTGTCTCGATTACAGAGGAACCGACGAGGAGCCGTTCTAGCATACTTTATGCATTTTTGTCACCTAAGGATAACCGAGCCTTTGAAGGAACCCCTTTAGATTAGACCGATTAAACTTTGTATACGGAATTTTTGGTATCTACACTGCCGTCGTGAAATTGTATCTATTGTTTTGTGTGCCTAAGTCCTAGGCTAATTTGTAAATGTTTTTGTAACCTCATTTTGTGTGCATGGTACTTTATGTTAAATGTTAAGTTGATCCTGGTTTTTGGTAGTTGCTCAATGGATGCGTCTGTTCTTTATTAATTAAAATTACAATGCTTCCGTACAGGCCCTCAAATGTTATACCAAATAGGTTATTCTGTCTGTTTTTGTTAAGGTCACGCGCGGACTTTTAGGGGGCAGGTTCGGGGCGTGACAAACTTAGTGAGATCCTCAGGAAAATCATTTGCAAATCTATATGGTGACATAGAGATAGGTGTTGTACCGGGAACTAAATCTATATAAAATTCTACATCATGATGAGGCGGTAACTTTGTGAGATCCTAAGGAAAAACATTTGTATACTCACAAACTACCTTAGGAAACATCCCCCGAACGACATTATTCTCGTCATCTATGATGGTTACAAGAAGAAAACTGAGTTTGCCCCGAGCTCGCGGGTTATACAATGGTGACAACCCTCTGTTAGCTCTATCTCCCAGAAAATAAAAATAGTCCCCTCCTACGGTACACACCGTAACCCTTCCACGGTAGCAATCTATAATAGCACCATAAGAGGACAACCAGTCCATACCACGAACGACATCAAAGCCTGACATTTCTAACAACACCAGATTAAAGGGGAGTTGATGTTCAGCTGCCTCGATTATACACCCAGGACACCCTCAATCCAAAATGGCTTGACCCCCAAGTGGTGACTCAACCATAAGGAAGGATTCTAATTGTTCTACTTTTAGACCCAACGTGGATGCAAATACAGATGCTATGAATGAGTGCGATGCATCGTTATCTATCAATACGTTGGCCCATGGGTTATACACGAGATAAGTACCTTTCATTACCGATGGCCCGGATGACTGCTCGGAAGCAGTAACGACATAGACTCATCCTTGGGTCCTCTGATCACCCTGATCATGTCTCGAAGTACTAGCTGGGTGTGTTGACTTCACTGAAGTAACACCTTGCACTGCCTTCGATGTCTGCCTATACTAAACTGGTTGATAACTCTATCATTGGCCTTGGCTCGACTGATGCCCCCCAGAATTTTAGGACCCCAAAGTACTCCCCGTGCCAACCAATTATGGACAAGATCTTTTCATATGACTCGATTTCTTGCAATGGTAACATGCAGGCAGTTGCCCCCTCCCTTGGGCTTGACTTTTAGAATGAGCTAGTCATTGATAACTAAGATTCTGTTTGCAATTAGATGCCTTATGACCTTGTTGGCCACATCTGAAACAAGTAACACGATTGGGACCTACACTCCCTGAACTTCTTATAGAAACGGACCCTGATGATTTGGCATGTTGGAGTGTAGAATGAGAAGATGAAATAAAAGAACCCCTAGATCTCTTAGAAGATTTCGTATCACCCTTACACTATGTTTGGGAACTTAGGAGAGAAAAGAAAAGAAATGATTGCTTAAATTATAAGAGAAAAGAAAAGAAAAGAAATTATTGTAATTTCTTTCCTTCTTTTTTGCATAAGTAAGAAATAAAAGAAATTAAATGATTGTGATTTCTCTCCTTCTTGTTTGGTTAGATTTCATAAGAGAAAATAAAAGAAATTGTTTTATGTTATATTACCAAAATAATCTTTTTATATTTTGCTTGGTTAGATTTCTTTTATTTTTACAGGGATAAAATTGGTATTATGAAAATATAAGAATTCGTTGGTGTCTTTTCTCTCCCAACTCTCCGCTTTTGCGAAGATTGAAAATGAGGGTTACAAGAGAAACGAATTTCTCTCTATTTCTGTCTACTTAAGTTATCCAAACAAGTAAGAGAAATACATATCTCTCCATTTCTTTTCTTTTCTTTCCAAATCACTCAATCCAAACATAGCCTTAGATTCGGCGTAACTCAATCTCTTGTGCTTTTGTCTCGCTTCTTCGGCCTCTAACATAATCTCTACATGGGCTGCAACCTCTGCCAATCAATCATACTCCTGGTATACATTACCCATTACATTCATCAAAATTTTGGGCCTTAATCTCTTCTCAAATTCCATACACTGACGTTCCTCAGTCGCTACAAGCTCATGTGGAAAACGAGCTCATGTCGCTCAAGACTCTCTTCTCATGTCGCTCAAGCAATTCGAATTTTGGGCCTTAATCTCTTCTCAAATTCCATACAAGCTCATGTCGCTCAAGACTCTGACTAGTCCCATAGCACTCAAAGATTTGGTAGTGGAAAAAGCATTGATCAGGTTCCTTTCTAAAATGATTACAATGATTGCAATAGGTACAAGTCATATCCTAGGAGCTTAACTCCATGTCCACATCATCACATAAATAGATCAGACACACAAGACAAATTAAAGTCCTCACTAACATAATAGCCCTATGCGGTAAAACCGTTTCCCACAAGCTCCAAGTATTCAACACGGTTAGCTCTGATACCAATTTGAATGCCCTGGAGGAACCTTTCTGAATTCTATCCACTTGGCATTACTACCATACAACCCATGCAAATAAAAGGAGTGATGGTTAAAAGAAACTAACATGCATAATATTTCTATCCCTTTGAACCATTCTTCAACAATTACAATATTGTTCCATGACATCCCAACTAAAATAAAATAGTTCAAAAGGCAAGAAACGTCTACAGCAACTACGTCCCAATTGAACTCCTTACAAAAGTACATCTTCAAAATACAACATATAATTACAACCCTTGTAAACCAAGTTCGACAACATATGAAAAAACATGCCATCAAGCTCCCAAAAAGTTTCCTTGTTATCAAAACAATTACTTGATGGGCATGTCATCTTCATTTCCTGAACATTGTTAGCTTTGGGGTAAGCTTAAGCTCAGTAGGTGATGAATTTAACAAGTTATATAGCCAATTGAAAGACTTATGATCATGCAATGCAACATTGGAAATTATAGAAATGTAGTTGGGTACAAATGTCTAAGTATGTAAAAAAAAGATGTGATATATGAACTTTGTTCCGTCTTTCCACATTCACTACGGGTGGTAAATGTGCTATGACATCCCAAGTAAGAGCCAAAAGTCAATATATATATATTTATAGTCTTGTATACTAAAAATAGTCACATTTACTGGCTCCATAAACAATGGGGTGATGGCACCCAAAAACACTTTCCCTTCCACATTTGCCGGCTCCATAAATGGCAGGGACGTGGACACCCAAAACTATATTTTTCCACATTTTTCGGCTCCAAAAATGGCAGGCTCGTAGAAAGTCAAAAACATTTTCCCGCATTCGTCTAGCAATATGCATAGATAGGGCAAGTTGCATGAGCAAAGTGGGTTAATAGCCACCATTGCAGCCCAACCGGCAATTATTGATGAAATCAAGCTAAAACAAAAGGAAGGATGAGTTCCTCAAGAAAGCAATTAATGAATTTGAATCAAATCCGAGATCAAGGTTTAGTGTGGAGAATGAGGTGTTGAAATTCCCAAATAGATTGTGTGTTTCAAACATCTCTATTTTCAAGAAGAGAATTCTGGATGAAGCTCACAAGTCAATGTTTGCAATGCATTTGGGCAATAACAAGATGTATCGGGACTTGAAACAAAGTTATTGGTGGCCTAATATGAAACGAGATATCGTAGAATATGTGTCTAAATGTCTTCAATGCTAGCAAGTTAAAGATGAACATCAAAAACTGGTAGGTTTACTTCAACATCTCCCTATTCTAGAATGGAAATAGAAGCACATAACCATAGACTTCATTGTCGGAGTACCTTGAACCCCGAGAGGTATGACTTCTATCTAGGTTATAGTTGATTAACTGACTGTACATCTGACTTTCTTCGCGCGCCCCCCTTTCGGAGAGGGCACGAATTGGTCTTACTACAGTTCGGACTCTTGTCACGGTTCTGAATCTAATCTCACAAAGTGCAATGTGAGACTAATAAACACGAAAGAATCCCAATTTGGCAAATCGTTTTGGAAAATCGATTTTGAATCAAAAAGCTTCAAACATGGACTGCTTTGCCAGATTACAGAGTCGCCACCTAAACATTTTATTTTGGAAAATTTAGGAAACCCTGACTCGTGCCAATGGCCACGTGTCCGTCATCACCAAAGTTGCCTCGGCTCAGGAACTTGGATACGAGAGGGGAAGGTCTTGAAATGAGCACCCCCGCTAGCCCGATGAAAGGATTGACCTCTACTAAGTATGATACGTTGTTTTATAAACCATGTGTTCTTATTCTGATTATTAATCTAGCTTTACTATGTGATGTGCACAGCATACATGTATAGACTTAACTGCGAGAATTGTAGCAAAACAACTTATGTTTATTTTTGAAAATGGTTTGAAAGTGCTACTCGCAAGTAGGCTAAAGCACGGACTTGCCACCCTCAAGTGGGCTTAAAAAAAACATGATTTTGCCACTTCGCAAAGTGGGCTTAAAACTCACAATCATCGAGTTGTTCCAATTCAGGCAATCAAGCTGTCACCCATAGGCATTCAAGCAGTTAAGCACTTAAGCAAATAGCCCCATGAAAAGCATGCTATCATGGCACCACTCACATTCATGCAAGTATGCTAAAGCGTAACACTTACAGTGTACTCCGAGCCAAAACAAATGATAGTTAGAAACAATGCATGATCCTAGCTATGTTTAACATGCCTAATGCAACACATGCAATAATGCAACTAAATAGGCTCGGCTATCTAAGATGGCATATGAATGTAATGATTTGATTCACGTATTCAAATAGGTATTGAAATACGATACAGTTTGAATGATGCGCCGAGCCTGGTGCATGCAAGACAAATGAATGATGCAAACATGCAAGCATAAGGTATGTTAATTGAAAAATGCTTTAAAACTAACCATGGAAAGCAGTTAAGTAAAAAGGAAAAATAACTGGGGTTGGAAGACATGCACACACACACGCACCCTTATTACAATAATGCGCCCTCTTGAAGGAGGGTCCGAATAAGTAAGCTAAGCTAATTTATGCTAAGCTAATCAACTAATCTAATTAAACTAATCAGACTAATTATTACAAACCAATTGAATAACTAGTAAACTACTTACTAATTATTACAACGTTTTAACTAATTAACAAATTAATTAAATTACAAAACCAACTAAACATGCATGATATTTAAATTAGGCTGCCTCAGCTCTGCCTTGGGAATTAGAAGATTCATGCGCTCGGTTGCCGCCTCGGAACACCTTCCGGTTTGCTCTTGAGAGGCACTGTTTACAGGATTGCCCAAGAACTTTCTGCTCTGCCTTACCAAATCACTACTGGGGAGTGCACCACTGGCCTACCGGCCATGAGAAGCTGCTGCCGGCCATCTACCGGCCAAGGATATACACTGCCTGCCCAGGATGAAGACTTGCCAGCCATCAGTGAAGCACTGCCAGCCACTAGTGTGCTGCATCACCAATCTGCAATAGAGCACAAACTAGAGAAAAATGGAGGGTCTCCCAAGGGTATGTATGTACTGTGCTACTCCTTATCATATCAAAACATCAAAGAAGTTGCACCATTGGATCCAAAACCATCAATCAAGCTTCTCAATGCATGATGGCCAAAGATCCAACTTGTACTCATTCAATAAATGCAAAACAAACAAGACTCTAGGACCACTACCTTATCATGGGTGATCAGAGGCAATGGAGACAAAGGAAGATTGGCTCATTTTCATCACCTTGAGTATGAAATGGACCAATCCACCTTGTGTTTAATATAATTTCCGATTGAACCCAATGCAATGCACACATAACATGCTTATCTTGGCGTGTTTTACTTGATTCAATTCTTGTTTACTCATTTTAAGTTACCAAGCCATTCATTAATTGATTTGTCCAAATGTGGAAGTCCTCTATTAAGGGAGAGGTCAATCAAAAGAAGGCTTAAGACATGAGAGAGACCATGCCTTTGACTTGGAGGAACCCTAAAAAAAAAGGGTTAAAGTCATTCAAGCATAGGCCTCAATCTCAAGCTTAAACACAACTTTAGGACCAACCAACCCCCAAAGCAAATCAAAAGTGAAGAAATGAAGGAGATGGCAGACATTCAGTGCTGAAATGGCATGAAACACAAGACTCTAACATGCAAACAACTCATGTTTAAAATATTAAGAGACTTAAGCATTAAAGCTAGTGAAGAGCTTTACAGTAGAACCATGCAACATCAATCCCAAATGGCCAAACCAACTAAGGAAAGACCTCAAACATGCCAAAACAGTGGCTAAATTGTGGTGAGATGGTAGCATGGAAAGCAAGAAAGACATGCTCATTTATTGGCTCATAAACAAGGCACAAAGCACACCTCTCAAAAGTAATGAAAGAGTGGAATATGTGAGAGTGTGACAAGGTTACATGCACTGAAATCATGTGTGAAATGATGCTATGACATGCAAACAACCCAAGCAAAGCTTGCTTAAAGACCTTGAAACTCAAAACTAGTTAAGGGCATTTACACTATAGCTATACAAAGCAAGCCTCATATGATCAAGACCATTAAAAACTGAGTTTAATCATGTCAAAACGAGGCCAAAAACATGCTAGAGTGGAGCCAACACATGCTAGAATAATAGGTTAAAACATTAAGTATGTTAAGATAGTAAGCATGATTACACTACAAGTGTAAAAAGCAAGCAAGGAGTGACTCAACCAGCCAAAAACAGAGCTCAAGCAGGTCATAAAAGTCACAAAAACATGCTGAGATCAAGCCATGAGATGATAGAAAAACATGCTCGACTATTAAGCCATCAACACATGCAAACATGATATGAAGAGGGGGGACCACCCCCTCCTATTTTGGTCCTCAAAACCAACTTTCTACCACTGAAAACCATTGAGTTTCAGTGGTAGAAAGGCCAAATAAAGGGTTGTTTTAAAGGCTTTGAAAGATGGCACAAAGCTTAGCAAATAAGCCTTAAAAGAGGGGGGAAAATCCCTAACCCCAAAAGGGCCTCAAACTACCATTTTCAACAATTAAAGATAGAGGTTTTTGCAGGTGACAACTACGCCAAAAAACGGCATGCAAGGGTGGCCAAACCAATGTACAAAAATAAGCTTAAAAGGGGTAACTCCTCACCCTTGAAGCACATCAGCAAATCAGCAACGAAGACAAGCCAAAACCGAGCTAAAACCTTCTTCTAGGACTCAAACAAGATCTTAAGTAACCTCCACACCAAGATGATCAAGTTTGATCAAGAACACCCAAGCAAAAGTGTAGAGAATTGAAGCTTCAAGGCAATATATTTAGAGAAAGAGAGAATTCTAGAGAGAGAGAGAGAGAGAAAAAATTTGGTCACAAAATTTTGTAACCCTCTCCATGCAAGAGGGGGGCTTCTATATATAGAGGATGCAAAATCCTCTTGAATATATCCAGCCATCCATGTGGGTGTAGATGGTCCATCCTGCAAACAACTAGCTCAAAAATATCAGAAAAATATCTATTGAAATATTGGTGGCCGGCCGGCCATCAGTCATGGCCGACAGTGGCTCATTGGTGGCTGGCAGGCCAAAGTGAATGGCCGTCAGTGCACCAAGAGAAGCATTCTGGAGGGACCAAAACATGGTCCCAAAATGGGGCAGAAAGGATACAAGGTTTGGAAAGCTCAAACCTGTGACGTTCTGTCGCAAAATTCGATTACTCGGTGAGCCACGAAACTTGTCACTGGATGTACCTGCAAGGACACCCAAGTCTTGAGGACAGTCAAAAATGGGGTGTCTATAGTTGTCCCTCTTTGACAGAATTTAGAAGTCATGAAATGACGGGAGTGAATGTGAAAGCCCAGAGATGACCCATTTTTGACAAGGCCGAAAACTTAGACAGACATTAAAGATAACAATATAGATGTGCGCCCGCAGGCTGGGGCAAAATGCAAATGATATGCACGATGCCGAACATAACTTATGATCATGCCAAGAGGACCGTAATGAAGTATTTATGCAAAATAAATACAACATTTTAAGCAAACCGACAAGTTACAGCAATCTCACACATGAGAAAACAAAAACAAATACACAAACATGCCACGCACGAGACTCACAAATCAAACCACATTTCATATAGAAAGGATGTAAGAAAATTAGGCAATCTTCACTCCGCCTCACGCAGGAAAGGCTAAAAGCGACTATCGGGACTACCTGAAGTCTCAAATGAAACACCTATTAGCGTATCACACGCGAGTGGCGAAAAGGAAGCATCTCTTAGCGTATCACACGCAAGAGGAGAAAATGAAGCACCTCTTAGCGTATCACACGCGAGAGGGAAAAAGGAAGCACCTCTTAGCGTATCACACGCAAGAGGAGAAAAGGAAGCACCTCTTAGTGTATCACACGCAAGAGGGGAAAAGGAAGCACCTCTTAGCGTATCACACACAAAAGGAGAAAAGGAAGCACCTCTTAGCATATCACACGCGAGAGGGAGAGGGGAAAATGAAGCATCTCTTAGCGTATCACATGCGAGAGGAGAAAATGAAGCACCTCTTAGCGTATCACACGCGAGAGGGAAAAAGGAAGCACCTCTTAATGTATCACACCCGAGAGGGGAAGAGGATGCACCTCTCAGCGCATCACATGCGAGAGGCAAAAAGGAAGCACCTCTTAGCATATCACATGCAAGAGGGGAAAAGGAAGCACCTCTTAGCGTATCACATGCGAGAGGAGAAAAGGAAGCACCTCGTAGCATATCACACGCAAGAGGGGAAAAGGAAGTAGCTCTTAGCGTCTCACAAGTGAGAGGGGAAAAGGAAGCACCTCTTAGGGTATCACACGCAAGAAGGGGAGGGGAAAAGGAAGCACCTCTTAGCGTATCACACACGAAAGGTGGAGGTGAAAAGGAAGCACCTCTTAGCGTATCACGCGCGAGGCGGTAAAAGGAAGCACCTCTTAGTGTATCACACGCTAGAGGAGAAAAGGAAGCAACTCTTAGCGTATCACACGCGAGAGGGGAAGAGGAAGCACCTCTTAGCGTATCACGCGCGAGAGCGGAAAAAGAAGCACCTCTTAGCGTGTCACACGCGAGAGGAGAAAATGAAGCACCTCTTAGCGTATCACATGGGAGATAAGAAAAGGAAGCACCTCTTAGCGTATCACATGCGAGAGGGGAAAAGGAAGCACCTCGTAGCTTATCACATGCGAGAGAAGAAAAGAAAGCACCTCTTACCGTATCACATCAGTTGCGAGAGGAGAAAATGAAACACCTGTTAGCGTATCACACACGAGAGGGGAAAATGAAGCACCTCTTAGCATATCACACGCGAGAGGGGAAAAGGGAGCGGTGCAAACACCGAAGGGTGGTGTAAACATCGGAGCATGTCCCAATGTTACTAACCAAACAAAGTGGCATAAGTGCCGGACATATGTCGCAAACACTTCTTACCAAAGGGGAAGGTACATGCATCGGGCACATGACCGAAACGCTTTCAACAGAGTGTTGGTGTAGACATCGGGTGTACCCGGGTGTCTTTAACCAACGGAATGTTAGTGTAGACATCGGTCGTACCCGAATGTCTCTAACCAACTGGATGTCAGTGTAGACATTGGGCGTACCCGAACGTCTCTAACCAATGAGATGAGGGAGAGGAATGGTTTTACTTGGAATTCCTCTAAATGAACCGTATATACAATATTGTGCATGTATGAGAAAGAAACTTGATAGGTGCAATGCATTACAATGCATGCCTCATGCAAGACGGATGACCCTAACATAATATTTAAAGATATGTTTCATGCAAGAAATGAAACAGGGGCATACTCCATGCAAGATAATCAAAGATGCATATTTTATGCAAGATAATCAACGATGCATTTTTAATGTAAGACAATCAACGATGCATATTCAACGCAAGATAATCAACGATGAATTTTTAATGCAAAACAATCAACGATGCATATTCAATGCAAACATGGTAATGCATGCTCTATACGACAATTCAAAATGCATGTTCAATGCAACGATAAAAACAATGCAAATTCTATGCAACAACAAAAGCGAGTGTGCTAAAGACGACTCAGAGGCAACCTCCGATTTACCTCTCGGAAGAGTTGTAACATGTTAAAAAGGATACACCTTGTTCGTGCTGATGAGCGACGACCGCCGCACATTAGAAATGCGATCATGAGCTTCCGCGGAGGCATTTTGAATCAAACTTTGAGCATACCTTGCACTTCTCAGAATCCAAGGACACCAATCAAAGGGAAAGAGGCATATAAAGCTTGTGGAGGCATGCCGGCCATCAAGGGAGGCTGCTGGCCCCCTGCTGACCAACACAACATTTGCGGCCATCAATGGTAGACTTAGGCAATTTGGTCTTTTGAGCCGTCAGTCTTTAAGTATAAGTGGAGACACTTCATTTCCTTACAAACCCTTGCACGAAAATCATTTTCCTTGCTCTCTAGGTGTACCTTCTCTCTAGATCCACGCGTTCAATGCATTTTCCAACACTCTAAACAAACTTTATTCGCTAAAACCCTCTAGTTCTCTTCACTATGAACCGATCAGAATTTGATTTTGACACTTCTTTCTTCATTTCCACCATTCAAGGCTCATTCCCCTCAAGTTTCTCCCAAGGTTAGTACCCTTTTCCCATATTTTGACTTTCTTTGACTTTTCTTTCTCTTAGGGTTTGACTTTTGCAAAGTTTCACGATTTTCTCCATTTTTCCTCATTTTTGATTCTTTTGCATCTATTTCAGATAGCTGATGATGTCCCTCATGATAGGGCTTTCCCCGCGCTTCCTCCGGTAGAGTTTGAGGCAGACTTCGCGGCCGTGCCCGAGGCTGAGCCTGAGCCTTTACCACCGAGCATACGCCCATTTGATCCAACGAGGTACCATCCTGAGACACACTTAGTACCTGTTGCGGAAGGCATCAAGGCCTTCCCTGATTTTGCTGACGGTGTGCCAGATGACCTTTTACTAAGAGAGTCTGCGTCTCACTTATCAGCCATCACCGTGGAGGTACGAACTTCGCTTTTTAGCAGTACTATCTTTAATTGTTTGCATTTCTTGCACTGTTCTGATCTGATTGCCTTGACTGCCTTGATCTTACTGTATCTCATACATTACTGCTTCATATTCAACGGTACTTTCATCTATACTTTTCACTGCATTCAACTGTACTCTCCACTGCACTTTCAACTGTAATTGCAACTGTACTTGATCAGATTGCATTTGATGCATTGCCACAAGATAGATCCCGCTCCTTCAGAGGCTATGGCATGACGACAGCCTGGGACTGCGACGGGAGCTCCCATATAGGGCCCGTGACATCATCGATGAGACAGGCTTTGGTCTATTCTGCTCCAGCCTGACACGGGTTATAGCGAGCCGCCCTCTCTTAGGGGCTTTGGTGGAGAGGCGGTTGGACACCACCAACTCCTTCAATTTCTCCACCACGCGGGAGATGATGATGACCCTTTAAGACTTCGCCATGATCACTGGCTTAGGCATGGGAGGTGATTCGATCCCTCTCGACCCTGACATGGGAGAGTGGGAGGCTGTATGGATCGCACTGGTTAGGGCACGCCCTCCGATACTTCGGGCAGGCATGGTCAGATATAGTTGGTTGGAGGAGCGGTTTAGAGGAGAGAAGCCCGAGACATTTGAGAAGGCAGAGCAGTATGCCAGGGGTTTTCTCATGTTCTTTTTTGGTATCACCTTATTGTCACGCCCTAGACTCGCCCCTAAAAGTTTGGGCATGAATACTTTAGAACGGACACCTAACCTGCTATATATATCATATGGGGCCTGAACGGAAGCACTAAATATCAAAATTTGACAATAGAAACAAACTCTATTGAGCTACTTCTACATGCCAGGATCTCATTCATCACATGCATTATAGTGGATAGATAAAATTCCAAACTATAACCCGGAGCTTACGCATACACATTTACATTCCCTGCCCTATAACTGGGCATATACAAAAGTAAATATGGAAATTATATACATCAACCTTAAATGGACACTCATAAGCAAACCAACATCTTAACTGCTTAACAAAGTGAATGGCTGGTATAGTGCCTGGACATATGAGGGTTGACAAAGAAAGCGGCGTCTTGGCTAGAACTGACCACCTGTTTGGTGACCTCTGAAGCAGACATAATGAGATAGTGAGCAGACTCAAGAATAGTAATACATAAATAAAATGACGCCTAACTTGAAACATAATACATATCAATGCATATAAGAATGTAGAGTTCATATAGTTAGTCTGAATCTGTGTTAAGTACATGACGGCCTCAGGCCCAATCCTGTAACATAAACATCATAAACATAATGGCTATAAGCTCTTAATCCTGCAACATAAACATTATAACATAATGGCTATAAGCTCGTAATCCTGCAACATAAACATTATAACATAATGGCTATAAGCCCTTGAAATATGGTGGCACAAGGCCCTTGAAACATATGGCACTAAAGCCCTTGAAAGTTGGCATATAGCCCTTGAAAACATGTGGCATAAAGCCCTTGTAACTTGTAATGGCATAAAGCCCTTGAAATGGCATAAAGCCCTTGTAACTTGTAATGGCATAAAGCCCTTGAAATGGCATAAAGCCCTTGTAACTTGTAGTGGCATAAAGCCCTTGTAATGGCATAAAGCCCTTGTAACTTGTAATGGCATAAAGCCCTTGTAATGGCATAAAGCCCTTGAAATGGCATAAAGCCCTTGTAACTTGTAATGGCATAAAGCCCTTGAAATGTTATTTAACTTTGAAACATATTTAAACTTGTGACATATACTTGAAACATACCTAAAACATTCTTGAACTTGTAACATGCTTGAAACATACCTGAAACATACTTGAAACATACGTGAAACATATTTAAAACATACTTGAGATACACATGAACTGATAACATATTTGAAATTGTAACATACATGAACTCGTGACGTACTTGAACTTGTTCTTGAGCTTGTAACATTCTTGACTTATAACATACGTAACTTGTAACAGACTTAAACGTACAACATACGTAAACTTGTATATGCTTGAACTTGCAAACTTACTTAAACTTGTTCATACTTGAACTTGTAAAAGCTTCACAAAGACAGAATAATTCACTTCCTCATGAGGAAGGGTTACATAAACATGTTAAACCCTTGCCCTTATGTTGTGGTTTCTAAATAATTTCCCATTCATGCGAAGACACATAGCTTTCCAATTATTCTGATTCTTCGAAAATGTGTACCCTTGTTAACTCATAACTTCTCTCTATTCCTTAAGAAACGTCATAGTTCATTTGATCTATTAATCAGTAGCATCTAAAAGCATACACCTTTGTTTGGTGGTTCATGTGTGGTAACATAGTTGACTGGTAATTAACAGAGCACTAATTGTAACCGTTACATCAGTCACATGAATTAACTTAGCTAACTTAACAGGACATTCCTGATATTTATTAACAAGAAGAGTCATTAATGATCATTAAATGTACAATTACTGTACTACTACTCACTGTCTCGCAATCATAACTTGTAAATTAGTTCTCTTTCCTCTTAAATCATTGAAAGCCAATCCTTGTGTCATTACACTTCACATGAATTTATAATCATCTTAAAGTTATCAGAAAAATATTCTAAAAATACCAGAGAGTCAAGCACACAAAACTGGCAAACAATATTTTCCTGAAAATAAGTCCCCCGCTCAAGCGCCACTTTGGCCGCTCGAGCGAACTGAACAATTTACAAAACTGCTGGAAGGTTGTTTTTCCCGATCGAGCGAGACTTCCGCCGCTCGAGCGGAACAAGCGAAATCCTGAAATTCAGAACTTCCAATTTGATACCCTAACTCCTCTTTCATGCCATTTTCATGCAATCCAAGGTGAAATTAAGACAATATTTTAACCTAACATCACCATAACATGGATTCTACTTGAGCATAACAAATTAAACAAGATTAGAAGCTTCAACAAGCCATTTCTCTCTCAAATCCCATTCTCGAATTCAAGTTCTTCACGCTCTTGAAACATAACACATATATATATAACATAATTCCATGATATACAACCAAAGAGTGAAGTATAATTGCATACAACACTACATATAGTGTCAAATAATTAATTAATGAGAAACCCTCATAAATCAAGCATGAATCAACCATGAATCATTCATAACAAAGTTCATTCGCAAATTTTAAATATACTTTTCAAACATTTCCAAATTCTAATTAAACTTGAACACATATAATTCAACACCTCAATTTCATTATTCTTCTTTCAATTTGGGCCAAATCATTGGGTATCATCATTAATCAAGCTAGGGTTTCAAGAAAAATGAGGATTTTTAACAAAAATCAAACTTTTTAAATCACCACTTTTAATTCCAATTTTTCCCCATGATTCTACATCTAGGATTCATAATCCATCATTTAAACCCATCAATTTAACTTCCAACATCTTCAAACTATAAAACCCCAAATCTCATACTATATACCACATGCTCAAAATATGGAAATTTTTGTATTTAGATAATAAAATGCCACAAATCTATCTATGGATGTAAATATTGATGAGTATTCAAACCCTTACCTCAACAATCAAGCAAAGGGGTGAGCTTGAGAGGAAGCCTTCACAAATCCAAGTTCTAATCGGGTAAAAACATTGATTCTCCCTTATTCTCCATCCTTGATGCCAAAAACCATGGTGGATCGTAATCAGAATAAAGGAATTCCAGGGTTTGGGGCTAGGGTTTCGGACTTAGGCAAAAAGGAAGGAAGAGGGAAGAAGAATAATGTAAGAAATGATCCAAAATCTCGTTTTTAAAGCTGCTGTCCCGAAAAATCCGCTCGAGCGTCCAGATGCCCGCTCGAGCGGACCTGTTCCAGCATAGATTCCAAAACTTCAAACATGCGTAACTCTCTCATCCGGGCTCCGTTTTAGGTTGTTCTTGTGTCCAAATTGAAGCCCCGGAAATAAGCTTTCCAATGGTTCTAACCTCACATTCAAATTCAAAGTGTGGAAAAAGAAAAGGGCAAATGAGTGACGGCTGATTGCGGAATAACTATCCGGATTATATTCCTTGGTCCAATCTTACTTTACCATCATACCACCACCTCACTCAATACCCCAAAATAAGATAAAACATTCTCAATTCCAATAGATATAGGTGAATTAAAACACATTAACCCCTAACTAAATAAGGATGACTTTTGGGGTCAATACACTTATTCTCGAACAGGTGGAATACCGTAGGCTTGTACCTACTGAGCGCATTGGTAGTACTTCAGCGTGTTCAGTTCTACGACTGGGGAGGGGCCAGCCTCACCACTCTGTATGGATACATGAGCTCGACCTCTCGCATGTACGGGACCTTGATCGGCTACTACTAGCGGGCGTAGGAGGTACGCAACTTAGTTCTCCCTTTCTGCTTTACATTTCCTGCTTAGCATTTCTTGCTTTACATTTGTTCAACATATGTATTGTCTACTTTGGATTTTCTGTATTTGCTCATACACTGTATTAAGCACATTTTCCTCACAACTATGGGTGTACGCATACTTCCCAGCTCTTGCTCCAAAGCCCATAGAGGAGACCCCAACGACTGTCCCATTTTCTCGGGTATACGACGGCCAACTTCGTCGTAGGACCCGTGAAAACTTCATGTTTTTTCACTAGTACTTCGACACGGTCGTGGCGCATGAGGTAATTTAAAACAAAATCACCCCACTTTTCAATCAATTTAATGCCCACATTAGCAAATTGACAACGAATTATCATCTGTTCATTTTCTCATTTCAGATCACATGGCAGCCCTGGGATGTCATACCCTTGGGGCTCAGGTTCCCGTATGAGACAGCCAGAGTCGTCGCTCGCTATCATATTCTCCTCGAGGGCCCGATCTGCCGTGCTTGGTTCTTAAGTGAGTGTTTCACACACCAGACCTTAGGACTGTCTGCCTCGTTTGTACTTACGGCACCTACAGTATTGATGAGGGAGACACACAGATTCTTTGCTGACCAGGTGATCCAGTTCATGGTAGGGCTAGCGATGGATTACTTCCGTGCAGAGGGTGACTACGCAACCTTTATCCAGACTCATCTAATGCCACCTCTGACCGGCATTCGTGGAGGTGAGGGAGCGAGAGCTCCAGCTGAGAGAGAGAGAGAGAGAGAGAGAGTCGGCGACCGTGCAGAGAGATCTGGAGAGAGGCGAGGCGGTATGGCGGTAGTCGCCTACTTCATTGACTTATCGGAGACGTTCTGGGAGACTTGTCAGATCCCCATTGAGCCTGCACTAGCTGGGCATGCGCTTGTCGGGGTTCGAGGCCCGATTCCAGTATGTACCAAACTTTGCATTCTGCATATTTACTTCATTTCAATTATGCTTTATAGTATACTGAGCCCTCCAATGCACTTGCAGGCATCCATAGAGTACACAGAGCAGGCCCTTGAGGTAGTGGCTTCCCTGACAGAGATGGTACAAGTGAGCCTGGATCTGTTCAACCTCTATAGGATCCCGGTAAGTTTCTTCAATTTGCACTTCATGCCATAAAAGTCTCTGCCACTGCACTAGCATTACAACTGTTCCATACTTCTCTGATCTGATTCATCACATCAAAACACTGTATAGATACGTTGTTCCCATACACTGCGCATGACATACATACACTGCAATCATACACTGCTCACAACACATTATCTTTTGCATCTAATGCACACCACAACTAACACATTTTAACAAATTGCACTTTTCAGATCCCTTTCCAAACACCGGCTCCACCGGATGTCCTAGCAAGAGCAGCCGCAGGACCTTCGGTACCTCCTCCAGCGGTAGAGAGAAGAGGGAGATAGGCTGAGACACACAGCCGAGGTAGAGGTAGAGGCATCCGTAATGAGAGTGGCCCTTCAGAGCACATTTTGGGCGATGATGACAACGAGATGAGCGAGGAGGCTGAGGCAGCGAGTCCATAGTCCAAGTCATCAGAGGGTGGAGACGACGAGGCTGGCTCGGATTCTTCGATGAGAGAAATTTGGAGAAGCCGAGGAGGTTCAGTTCAAGCTCGATCGACTTGAGCATGTCTTGCCGATGGCGATAGTGCTCCAGAGTCCGCTCCGCCGAGGAAGAGGGCGAAGAGTGCTTCTCAAGCTTGAGCTAGTTGGCATTGATTTAGATGCTTTTTACTTTGTTTTCTTTTTTCTAGTAGTATTAGCCCATTGTATAGCCTTAGGAAGTTTTACTTCTTAAAACTTTTACTCTTTTGCAATAAGAAACCCTGATTGTAATCAAAACTCAACTTTGGTTTAAAAAGTGTTGCATTTTGTATTCTAAGCATCGCACAACATAAAAATGAGATTGATCTTTGCTTGAAAACTGCACACTCAAATTGCATTGTCTTAATCAGGTAGTGAACCAACTAACAACTGAGAAAACAAAACAACCCAATAAACAACCTGAAGCCTTGATAGGCTTACAACTTGATAAGCAAATTGCAACAACTCGATAAACAAAACGAAGATGATTATAACTCGATAATCAAACGAAGACGATTACAACTCGATAAACGAAACGAAGACTATTACATCTTAAACAAAACACACTCAAGTCCAAAAGGACCAAAACAAGACCTCATAAGGTACAAATAACAAGACTCCACTATAGCAAACAACTGAATCTTCACATAGGAGGTCAGGGAGCCTGAAAGAGAGGCTGTCGGCCATGGAAGATGGCTTGTCGGCCATCACTTCCCTCTGTCGGCCATCAATGTGCCTCTACCGGCCATTGATGAGCCTCTGCCGGCCATCAATGAGGCACTGCCGGCCATCGATGACAGAACCTCCGAAACGCTGACACTTGGCCTCCACTGACTGCCTTATCTTCTATAAAAGTTCCAGCTTCGTGATCTCTCCATTCCAACTCCATTTTTACCCCAAATGGAACCATTCTTCGCCAAAAAACTATCCAATTGGATTGTAACTTTGGATGGCTTGGAAAAGTTGAATTTCTGAGGTTTTGGGCTAAACGCACTATTCCCGCTGAGTCACACTCCGCTGTGTTTTCCGTTCCTCCATGCCATGGCTAGATGTTGGAATCCGATTACACATGTTTTTAGCTTTGGCGGACAAGAGATATGTCCCACAATTGAAGAGTTCCAAGCTTTGATGGAATCTTGGCGTGACGAGAAAAACTTGCCCCAGTCTCGTTTTGGCCACATCCAGGCTTTAGGAAGGATGTGCGGGTTCACTTTGCATGATGCCCAAGCTTTGGTTCATAATGGGGAGTTGAACATCCCCAATCTTATTCATTGGTTTTCCGACGCCGGCAACCATGGTGACCACTTTTGGCAAAGTTTTCGGCAACACGCCCTCCGCTTGTGTTTGTTGGCCTATTTTCTACTTGCCCCTGGCTTCAGAGGGTCTGGCATTTGCTTGATTGAAGTTGCCCAAGGCCTGAAAGAAGGCAAAAGTTGCGTCAGGTTGACACTTGCTAAAACTTTGATGGGCTTGGATGCTTTCCATCGTCGGGAGACAACCAAGTTTACAGGAAGTCCACTATTGCTGCAGGTAATGTTTCCCACCCTTCTCATATGTGTTTCCTACATCACTCGGCCCTCAGGCTCTGTTTTTCTCTCAAAAACCTTTCCTTACTTTTCTCTCTACGTACACCTGTCTATTCTTTGATCTCTCTTATTTTTCATCCCTCCCTAGGTATGGCTCATGGAGAAGTTGAAGGTAGTGGACGCTTGTCCTGCGCATTCAGCGTGCGGCTATTTCTTTCGCCCGTGGCTAATTGACTTCCCGAACGAAGGATGGTGGTGCCACTAGATGTGCAGCAAGTTTGCTGTTGACATCGCTTGGCGTTGCCCCTTGTTTGATATACCTGAGATGAGCTACAGCATGTCTCCCCAACCTGGCATTCAGTTGGTTGGTTTGACGCACTGTGCCTTCTACTTTCCATTTCGGTTCCAGTGTTAATTCAGCCACGACCAGACTTGCCTGGAAGAGGGGATAAAATACCCATCTTCATTTTTGATCCGAGGACCACAGCTAGCTCAGTATACCACAGCATGGAGGACGAGAGAACTTCTGGCCCCCGCTTCCACTTACAGTTGTGCCCTTTCTGGCAAATGCATTGCTTGGCTTAAAGATGAGGCACAAACTGGGCCTACTTTGGTATCTGAGGCTTTTACAAGCTCTGGGAAGGGGCGCAGGAACACTTGACTTAACCATGCCCCTAGTTTATTACTTTAATCTGTACTTTCAAGTTTCTTTCTTTTGGATGTAATAAAAAGCAACTACAATTTGTATTGAGAGTCGGAGAACTCTATATTGAAATCAATGAAATTGAAGGTTGTAGGTACTAAAAATTTTCTGTTTTGGTCCAAAAATGCTCTAAGTTGTAAAAGGATTAATTTGACCAAAATCAACTTTTATTAAAACTTTTCAAAACCATTTTCGATATAGATCACAATTGGACATGCCCGAGATCTATCACCGAGATACACAACCCTAGATCCAACAACTAGAAAGTTGCCCTTTGTCTCAATAACACTGCACTATAGCTCACAACCGAACTCTTGGATGAAGAAAAGACAAAGATGGCCAAAACAAACACATGGACACAGTTGATTTGAAAGTGTTTATGGCTGGACTTCAGAATGAAGTTGCCTATGTATCCCGAAGATAGGAATCAAGCCTTACGTAGTTCGGTTCAGGTTCACTCGTGTATTAACACTCTCCTTTTGCGCTCTAACTTTTGTCGAGGCCGCCCTTTCTGGGTTTTCAACCTTGCGAGCTCAGTTTTTCTTATTTCAAAATTTTTGTGCTCTAACTTTTGCCTAGGTCGCCCTTTCGGGTTTTCGGCCTAGCGAGCCACTCAAGGATAGTATTTCTTCAACTTGTCCATGTTAATAGGTTAGGAGAACTTGAGGCCATCTAAATCCATAAGAATGACAGCTCCACCCGACCAGATAGATTTGATGATATAAGGACCAGTCCAATTACATCTGAACTTGCCTCTAGGGTTGTAGATGGGCGCTCGATTTTCTTTGAGCACCAAATCCCCTTCTTTCAGATTTCTAGACTTAACCTTCTTGTTGAAAGCCCTGGCAATCCTACGTTGATAGCCTTGAATGTGGTAGAGTGCTTTTAGCCTTCTTTCATCGAACAACATGAGTTCTTCAAACCTGTTCTGTTGCCAATCTGCCTCTGCTATCTGGCACTCAGCCATTACTCGCAATGACGGAACCTCAACTTTGCTAGGTAGAATAGCCTCCATCCTATAAACCAAGGAATACATAGTTTCCCCAGTAGAAGTTCGAATTGATGTCCAGTAGCCCCGAAGAGCAAAGGGCAACTTATCTAGCCAGTTCCTGTAGGTTTCCACCATCTTCTGCAGAGTGTGCTTGATGTTCTTGTTGGCGGCCTTAACAGCTCCGTTGGTTTACAGCCGATATGTGGATGACTTCTGAAAAGCCACGTTGTATTTCTCCAACAAGTCAACCACTTCCTTCTTAAAGTGCGAACCATTATCCGAAATAATCTCATTCGGGACCCCATAGCGACAGATGATATTGTTCCTGATGAATTTAGCAACATGCGACGCCTTTAGCACTGCATAGGACTGGGCCTTGACCCACTTTGTAAAGTAGTCTATCGCCACCAGGATGTACTCATGCCCGTTCAACCCCTTCGGAGTAACTGCTCCAATAACAATCATTCCCTAGACTGAAAATGGCCGCGGTGAAGTCATGTTATACAGCTTCGACGGCGAAATGTTCATGCAATTTGCATGGATCTGGCATTTGTGGCATCGCCGAACAAAGCCAATAAAATCCTCCTCCATGGTTGACCAGTAGTAACCTTGTCTGAGAATTTTTCGAGCTAGCATCACTCTGCACATGTGCGCTCTGCACTCTCCTCCGTAGATGGCCTCCATCGGGTGCTTGGATTCTTTAGCATCAACACATAGTTTATGCATCTCCAGATGACCCCGTTTGTACAATTTAACCCCGCAGATGATAAACTGAGCAGCCATTCTTCGTATTACCCTCTTGTCTTTGGCATTTGCCCCTGGTGGATAAGCCTTCTTTTCGAAGAAGTTCTAGATGTCATGATACCAGGGGTTTTGATCTTGTACTTCATCTATGGTAGAAATCAGTTTGTAGGCTGGCACATACCTCTGTTCAATAATGATTGGACACATCCAGACTCCCAAAGGAATGTCTATCATGGAAGATAGAGTTGATAAAGCATCTGTAAACCTGTTGCTCTCTCTTAACAGATGGGTGAAGGTTAACTTCTCAAACCTGGGAATTAGAACATCCAGGGTTTGGCGATAGATTTTCATCCTTTCTTCCTTAACCTTCCAGTCTCCTTTCGCTTGAGACACAACCAGGTTCGAGTCTCCAATGACGTCCAACCTTTTTCCCCTAGTTCCAAGGCGGCTTCCAAGCCAACAATACATGCTTCGTACTCTGCTTCGTTGTTTGATACCCTGAACCGAAGTTTAAAAGCTAAGGGTATATGGAAATTGTCGGGTGCTATCAGCAGTACCCCTATTCCATACCCGTATTGATTAGACGCTCCGTCAAAGTACATAGTCCAGACCTCTTCTTCAACCTGAAGAATGGCCTCATCTGGGAACAGATACTCTACTGCTTCATCTCCCTCTGCCGGGTGATCGGCTAGGAACTCCGCTATTACTCTCTCTTTCACAGACTTGCGCGTCATATACTTGAAATCAAATTTGGAGAGAAGAAGCAACCAACGGGCTAGCCTACCTGTAAGCGCTGGTTTCTCGAAGAGTTATTTAATGGGATCTAATCTCAAAACTAATATTACAGAGTGAGCTAACAAGTAGTGCCTCAACTTCTTGGTAGCCCATACCAAGGCCAGACAAGCCTTCTCAAGCGGAGTGTAATGGGTCTCATATTCCAACATCTTCTTGCTCAGTTAATAGATCCCCTTCTCCACTTTGTCCTCAGACTTCTGTGCAAGAATGCAGCCCATTGTCGTGTCGGTTACTGACAGATACAATATCAACGGTTTCCCCGGCTCTGGCAGTGACAACACGGGTGGGTTTAGTAGATACTACTTGATCTTCTCAAAAGCAACTTGGCATCTATCATCCCATTGGAACTTCTTTCCTTTCTTCAGGAGACCAAATAATGGTTCACAAGTCAAGGTTAATTTTGCAATAAACCGTCTGATGAATTGCACTTTACCTAGAAACCCTCGCACCTCCTTTTCAATCTTTGGTGGTGGCATTTCTAAGATGGCCTTAATCTTGGAAGGATCGACCTCAATGCCCCTTTGTGTGATCAAGAACCTCGGCATTTTCCCTGCTGTAACACCAAAAGTACATTTCTGAGGATTCAGTGGCAACCAATACTCTTTGATCCGGTGGAAAAATTTCTTCAAGGTGGTGTAATGGCCCTCTCTTTCCTTGGACTTGACAATCATGTTGTCCACGTACACCTCAACCTCTTTGTGGATCATATTATGCAAGATTATGGTTGTAGCCCGTTGATAAGTATGCCCAGCATTCTTCAAACTGAACGACATCACCCTATAGTAGTAGGTCCCCCACGGGATGGTGAAAGCAGTCTTCTCCTTGTCTTCGAGTGCCATCAAAATCTGGTTGTAGCCAGAAAACCCATCCATAAATGAGAGCAGCGCATGCCCCGCAGTGAAGTCCACCAATTCGTCAATATGTGGCAGAGGAAAGTCATTCTTCGGACTGGCTTTGTTCAGATCTCTGAAGTCCACACATACCCGAATTCTACCATCCTTCTTCGGCACTGGAACTATGTTGGCCAGCCAAGTAGGGTACTCAGATACTAATAGGAACCCTACATGAATCTGCTTGGTGACCACTTCTTTGATTTTCAAAGCCCAATCCGGGTGAATTCTCCGAAGCTTCTGCTTAACAGGTCAAGCCTTTGGGTCAAGAGGGATCCGGTGCTGTACAATCTCATGATCGATTCCACGCATGTCTTCATAGGACCACGTGAAAACATCTTTGAAATCTTTTAATAAATCGACTAAGCGCTCGCGCTCCTTCTGAAGACAACGTGGACCCGATCTGGACCAACTGCGGATCTTTCTCAGTACCAACATTAATTGAAGTGATTTCATCAACCAAAGGTTTTACAAACCTTTCCTGCTCTTGATCAATCAAGTGCTTCAAAATTAGAGGAATTTCTTCCTCATCGTTTTCATCAAAATTTTGAAAGTCCTGATTAATGTAATCTACTAAAG
The DNA here is from genome assembly GCA_025200525.1 of Camellia lanceoleosa. Lineage (NCBI taxonomy): Eukaryota > Viridiplantae > Streptophyta > Magnoliopsida > Ericales > Theaceae > Camellia > Camellia lanceoleosa. The sequence goes on from CM045765.1 coordinate 68,805,829, forward strand.
GCACAGAAAAGTACTCCAAAGCCACAACGGTACCATTCTCATTAGCAATTTCCAGATCGTCTGATTCTTCGGTTACAACCGACTCAAAAGAAAATGAAAAAGAAAACCTAGACAACATAACGGCATCTGAGTTATCACCCCCAAGAATACTGGACTCTGACTTAGAAGAACTAGAATCTGAATCTGACTCCACAAACTCTGTGGAATCAGATTCCGGCTCACTACCTGACCCATAACTACTAGAGAAAAAGCCTTCCTTGTATTGCCAGACGAGGGCGGATGCGATGGATGCATCCAAAATACCGGAAGAAGGGCCCACGACTGAGTTATCTCCATTCATGGAAACTGAGAAATCATCCCTTTAGCACTCTGGTAAGATCTGAGGATCCGAGAGGAGACAGGCCAGCATTGCTCCCAGCTCAAAATCCGTGCCATCGGGCGCATCGTCTTTGCACTGCTCATCTACAGCTGGTGGGTTAGTCTGCTCTTCGGCAACTTCATCCCTTGGCAACTATAAGTCAATGAAGATCTCAAAACCCGGCAAGCACCGCCTTTTTGAATTCAGCCATGGCTCTAGAAAGTCGTAAAACGGGAAGTCTTCCCCCTCCCGGACAAAGCGTCTATTCAGGGTCCCTTGGATAAGTTTATGCACTAACTCATAGTGCTTTCCAACTTGTTTAGCGCTGGCTCTTCTGGCCATCTCCTTTCCTTTTCTCACCCAGTCCTCTTTGGTAGGCGTGTAACCTAGACCAAAGGTATAGGGGTTGTGTGGCACTTCGGGCAATTCAGCGACTCCTTTCCGGCCACTCATTCCTAATCCCATCCTGGGCACATGTTGAAGCTTGTTCATGAGGTAAACAGATTGTGCACTGACATATAGCCCCTCATCAACAGCTAGAAGATCTTGCACCGCCCGAGCCTCAACTAAGATGAACCCAGACAGGAAGACATTCTCCTCGCCACGTACAATCTCCAAGATTGGCATGGTAACCTCTGGCGGCGGATGTATTGAAGAGTTCCCAAAAACAATTAACACCCCTTTCCCATGTGGGTATTTTAACATCTGGTGTAAGATGGAAGAGATAGCCTTCACTTGGTGCAGCCACGGCCGTCCAAGGAGTAAGCTAAAGGTGGTTGGAACATCCAGAACATGAAATTCGATATCCTATTGGCCGGGGCCAACCTGATTCCTAATTCACACTGTCCCTATCACCTCCCGGTTGGTGTTATCGTAAGCTCGTATCACCTGGGCTGTTGGCCTGAAATTTGCGAGCTTCAACCCGATAGCATATACCATTCGCGACGGACATACATTGATTGCAGATCCTGTATCAACTAGGACAACCGGTATCCACTTATCCTTACACTCCACAGAGATATATAACAGTTTGTTGTGTTCAGGGCCCTCAAGTGGTAATTCTTTGTCTGTGACGGTCAAAGTCAGTGAAGTGCCACCCGGGAACATCAGTCCCACCAATTGTTCGGGAGTTGTATCAATAGAAAGCTTCGCTTTGTCCATCACTGATAAGACAGCTTGTCTACGCACCCGCAAGGCCATGAGCGGTCACCAGATGGAGATGTCTCCCTGAATCTTTTTTAGCTGCTTCAGTACAGCTTCCTCCTCTAACAGTTTATCCTTTTGCTTCTCAGCTTCCCTGTCTTTCCCCGATGCGTCTGGCTGGTCCAGGTATGGGGGCTTAAAATACCGCCCACTACGGGTCATGTGGTCGACTTCTTCGGTGTACCACGTATCATTCGGGAGTTTCTGTCCCTAGTCTTCGTCAGTATGTGCCAGACGCAAATCATCGTCTTCCCACCGCATGCCCTCAGCAACCAACAAACAACTGTCCAGTTCTACTGTAGTTGTTTTCATGCTCACAGCAAATTTTATCCCCGCAGGGGCCTTAGCTTTTCTAGCCCTCTGATCAGTCTTGACCCTCTCTTGTTCAAACCACCTGAGTGCGGCCTCTTAGTCTGTGTTTGGTGTACAAATGTTGCCCGATTCCCGAGCAAAATTCTTCGTACCAGTGCTCTCCGGCAATTTTTCCTCACTGTCGACCATTTCGGCCTTTGCAAATGTTCATGTTTCTGACTGCCCCTGTTTCGGCTGTGATCCCTCATCAATGTGTAGCTCATCACTAAGCCACCCCGTAGTGTCTATTGATCTATTTAGGTCAAACCAGTTGACGCTCACATCCCCCGGATCCTGCTCATCAAAGAATTGCAGATTTGCAATGTCCTCCTCAAGCTCTGCTAGATTATCCAGCCCCTGGCTCAAGCCATCCTCCCGGACAACATGTACTTTTACCCCAGTTGGCAACTCCATCATTGGCTTGGCTTGACCTGTTGACACTATATAACCGTACGGGTTGTATGCTTCCTCAGTTAAGCTCATAGATCCCTCAAGTTCTAAACCAACATTCCAACTCTCCTCCAAGGTCACCCCAACTTTGTCTTCGATAGTCACTACCATTGGCTCGGGTAGGGTTAATGACGTGCTCATCATGCATAATTTTGTGCACTTTGGGATGAACAATGCCGGCTTAGGTAGGTGGGAGGGAGTGATGTATATGCTAGGGTCGTATGAGACGACCATTGTTTGGATTAGGTTCACTTGCCTGGGCGGAGGAGGAGGGTTGTTATTGGGGGGAGAGGGTTAGTGGTGACATTTGGCTTCTCAAGAGGTGCAATAACCTTGTTGTCATTGAGATCTTGAATCTCATGACGTAATTTGATGCACAAATTAGTATCATGCCCATGCTGCTGATGGAAGGCACAATACTTGGCCGGGTTATGTGAGGGAGGGAGGTTATTTGGTAGTGGACGTGGTTCCAGGGGCTTAAGATGCCTCTTTCTGATTAGAAAACCCAAGGCTTTGGACAGGGGCATGTAAAGTGGGGTGAAGGTCCTCTGGCCCCTAGGCGGGTACTTTGTTGGTTGTATGGTGGCTTCAGATGTGCCAGTGAAGGGTGTGGTTGTTTTTGGCGTGGTGGTGACCATGCCGACATCAGAAGTCATTGCAGCTGCATTGCTAGTTGTAGCTACATTCGAGCCGCGTATAAAGGCCCTCTTGGGGTGTTTGTTTCTCCTGGTCAATCAGAACTTGCTTCATAGCGTCCTCTATCTATACCCTAATCTCGTGCAAATCAGTAAAGGTGGGGAGGGGTAAGACAATCATTTTCTGTAGCAGCTTCGATTGCAGATTCTGCACGACCATCCTTATTTGGTCTTTCTCAGCTGGCCTGCTTGTCATCATGGAGGCCTTAGCCCTCCACCGAGTAAGAAAGTCAGAGAAGCCCTCCTTTGGCTCTTGCCTGGTTGCCTCGAGGTCACGAGTTGTGACCTCGATTTTAGTATTGTAAGAATATTGGGCGACGAAGGCCTCGGCCATCTACTCCCAATTCCTCTTCACTGAATCTTCCAGTTTGGCGTACCAGATGGCCACAATACCCGACAGGGTCCAACCAAAGAGAGATAATTTCTAGAGTCTAGTCAAGTCCATCGGGCATAGAATATCTGAAAACAGCCTTAAATGGACCATAGGATTGCCCAAGCCGTCGAAGCGGCCTTTGTGAGGCATTTTAAATCTGTCTGGCAATGTCACCGCCGAATCTGTGTAGCCGTCCTCTATGTTCGGGATCGAGTTAACTCCCTGAGCTCGCTTGAACAACTTTTCAAGCTTGCTCACTTTCAGAGCAGTTGGATGGACCTCAAATTCAAACGGCGTGTCTGTTGGGTAGGCCGGTGCTTTTGAAGTTTGTGGTAGGACTGGTGGTGGGACTAGCCCTGTTGGAACATCCGTATTCTCCTGGATGTTAGCTGTCTCCTCGGGTGTTGGAACACTAGATGGGGGTGGGTGCGAAGCAGAAGTTCCAGCTTGTTGTGGTTGCTGCGGTAGTTAAAGCCTTGAAATCAGCTCAGCTTGCTGGGCTACAACCTCTGTTTGTCGAGCGATAACCTCTGCGTGGCGAGTAGCGTGCCGCTGCATGCCCTCGATAGTCTGTTGGAGTTGACGCATCATTTCTTCCATACTGACTGAAAAATGCTATTAGACTATGTGTACCATCTGAAGTAGAAGTAGAAAACTGGTTCTCACTCAGCAAAGGTGAGTGACGAACTGGTGAATTATGCCAAACTCTCCTCCGTCTTGTAACCGGTGGAAGCGAAGCAAACACAAGTTGTCCTCTCACAAGATCCCCAGCTTGATAAAGCCTTCTTACTCTGGTCCAGAGTGCTTGGGGGGTAACTGTCTCGTCGAAAGCAATGATGAAAATACTACCTTGCAAAGCAGAAAATAAAGCAAAAGAAACAAAAATTAGAAAAATGTACAGCACCTTAGCTTAACTAAAGACAACAAATAGTTGAACTCATAAGCTGGACGTTCTGTACTCAAACACTGATTTCTGCCCCCCAAATTTTCTGCCGCAAAACTGATATTCTCAAACACCGATGTCCTCAGACTGATACCCAGACTTGCAATTGATACATACATTAACTGTGGAGACACACCCTAACAGCACATATCAAGCAAATGAGAGCCAAAACACCCCTATGGTGGGGTAGGGTTTCCCTGTCCTACTTTTTTAGGAGTTAGGGTTTCACTATGAACGCATGCGGTTTCATACAATCCTGTATTTGGGTGAGCAACCTGTCCTAGTTTGGAATAGTCTCTAAGGCTTCCAATATGTAACTAGGTCAAATGGTCAAAAAGGGTGCCTCAGAAAGACCACCTAATATACCTCTCGCTCCTAACACCGAGAAGTGAAAGGAGGATCAAACAGTACAGTGGTGATCCAGATCCAAGGTTTGTGTTCCCATTGTGGCAAAGCCCCCAACTGGTTAGCCTTATGGCACACTTTTCCAAGCGAGCCTCTGGCAAACCATTCAGGAATAGCAGATGGCAAACACCGTGACTTAGGTGCACTAATGCAGATGCAATGCAATGAAACACATAAATGTAGATAAAGCAACATATCATAAGTTCGAGTCAAGTTCTTTAAATCCCTAGCAGAGTCGCCGGAAACTGTAGACCTGACTTTCTTCGCGCACTCCCCATTCGGAGAGGGCGCGAATTGGTCTTACTACAGTTCGGACTCCTGTCACAGTTCTGAATCTAATCTCACAAAGTGCAATGTGAGACTGATAAACACCAAAGAGTCCAAATCTAGCAAATCGTTTTGGAAAATCAATTTTGAATCAAAAAGCACCAAACATGGACTGCTTTGCCAGATTACAGAGTCGCCACCTAAATATTTTATTTTGGGAAATTTAGGAAACCCTGACTTGGGCCAAAGGCCACGTGTCCGTCATCACCAAAGTTGCCTTGGTTCGGGAACTTTGGTACGAGAGGGAAAGGTCTTGAAATGAGCACCCCCGCTTGCTCGATCAAAGGATTAGCCTCTACTAAGCATGATATGTTGTTTTATAAACCATGTGTTCTTATTCCGATTATTAATCTAGCTTTACTATGTGAAGTACACAGCATACAAGTATAGACTTAACCACCATAATTGGAACAAAACAACTCATGTTTGTTTTCAAAAATGGTTTGAAAGTGCTACTCCCAAGTATGCTAAAGCGCGGATTTGCCACCCTCAAGTGGGCTTAAAAAAGACATGATTTTGCCACTTCGCAAAGTGGGCTTAGAACTCAAGCCTTCAAGCCTTCACCTACAGTCATTCAAGCAGTTAAGCACTTAAGCAAATAGCCTTATGGCAAGCATGCTATCATGGCACCACTCACACTCATGAAAGTATGCTACAGCGTAACCCTTACAGTGTACTCTGAGCCAAAACAGAAGATAGTTAGAAATAAGGCATGATCCTAACTATGTTTAAGATGCCTAATGCAACACATGCAATAATGAAACTAAATAGACTCGGCTATCTAAGATGGCATATGAATGCAATGATTTGATACACGTATTCAAATAGGTATTGAAATATGATGCAATTTGAATGATGCACCGAGCCCCGTGCATGCAAGACAAATGAATGATGCAAACATGCAAGCATAAGGTATGCTAATTGAAAAATGCCTTAAAACTAACCATGGAAAGCGGTTAAGTAAAAGGGAGAAAGAACTGGGGTTGGAAGACATGCACACACACACATACCCTTATTACAACAATGCGCCCTCTTGAAGGAGGGTCTGAATAAGTAAGATAAGCTAATCTAAGCTAAGCTAATCAACTAATCTAATTAAACTAATTAGACTAATTATTACAAACCAATTGAATAACTAGTAAACTACTTAGTAATTATTACAACGCTTTAACTAATTAACAAATTAATTAAATTACAAAATCAACTAAACATGCATGACATTTAAATTAGGCTACCTCAACTCTACCTTAGGAATTAGAAGATGCATGCGCTCGGTTGCCGCCTTGGAACGCCTTCCGGTTTGCTCTTGAGAGGCTCTGTTTACAGGATTGGCCAAGAACTTTCTGCTCTGCCTTACCAAATCACTGCTGGGGAGTGCACCAGTGGCCTGCTAGCCATGAGAAGCTGCTGCCGGCCATTTGTTGGCTAAGGATATACACTGCCTGCCAAGGATGAAGACTTGCCAGCCATCAGTGAAGCACTGCCGGCCACTAGTGTGTTGCATCATCATTATGCAACAGAGCAGAAACTAGAGAAAAAAGGACTATCTCCCAAGGGTATGTATGTACTGTGCCACTCCTTATCATCTCAAAACATCAAAGGAGTTGCACCATTGGATCTAAAACCATCAATCTAGCATCTCAATGCATGATGGCCAAAGATCCAACTTGTACTCATTCAATAAATGCAAAACAAACAAGATTCTAGGACCACTACCTTATCATGGGTGATCAAAGGCAATGGCGACAAAGGAAGATTGGCTCATTTTCATCACTTTTATGAAATGGACCAATCCACCTTGTGTTTAATATAATTTCTGATTGAACCGAATGCAATGCACACATAACATGCTTATCTTGGCGTGTTTTACTTGATTCAATTCTTGTTTACTCATTTTAATTTACCAAGCCATTCCTTAATTGATTTGTCCAAATGTGGAAGTCCTCTAATAAGGGAGAGGTCAATCAAAAGAAGGCTTAAGACATGAGAGAGACCATGCCTTTGACTAGGAGGAACCCTAAAAAAAAGGGTTACAGTCATTTAAGCATAGGCCTCAATCTCAAGCTTAAACACAACTTTAGGACCAACCAACCCTCAAAGCAAATCAAAAGTGAAGAAATGAGGGAGATGGCAGATATTCAGTGTTGAAATGGCATGAAACACAAGACTCTAACATGCAAACAACTCATGTTTAAAATATTAAGAGACTTAAGCATTCAAGCTAGTGAAGAGCTTTACACTAGAACCATGCAACAATAATCCTAAATGGCCAAACCAACTAAGGAAAGACCTCAAACATGCCAAAACAGTGGCTAAATTGTGGTGAGATGGTAGCTTGAAAAGCAAGAAAGACATGCCCATGTATTGGCTCATAAACAAGGCACAAAGCACACCTCTCAAAAGTAATGAAAGAGTGGAATATGTGAGAGAGTGACAAGGCTACATGTAGTGAAATCATGTGTGAAATGATGCTATGACATGGAAACAACCCAAGCAAAGCATGCTTAAAGACCTTGAAACTGAAAACTAGTCAAGGGCATTTACACTATAGCTATACAAAGCAAGCCTCATATGATCAAGACCATTTAAAATAGAGTTTAATCATGTCAAAATAAGGCGAAAAACATGCTGGGGTGGAGCCAACACATGCTAGAACAATAGGTTAAAACATTAAGTATGTTAAACTAGTAAGCATGATTACACTACAAGTGTAAGAAAGAATCAAGGAGTGACTCAACCAGCCAAAAACAGAGCTCAAGAAGGTCATAAAAGTCACAAAAACATGCTGAGCTCAAGCCATGAGATGATAGAAAAACATGCTCAACTATTAAGCCATCAACACATGTAAACATGATATGAGGAGGGGGGACCACCCCCTCCTATTTTGGTCCTCAAAACCAACTTTCTACCACTGAAAACCTCTGAGTTTCAGTGGTAGAAATGCCAAATACAGGGTTGTTTTAAAGGCTTTAAAAGATGGCACAAAGCTTAGCAAATAAGCCTTAAAAGACGGGAGGGGGGTTAATCCCTAACCCCAAAAGGGCCTCAAACTACCATTTTCAACACTTAAAAATAGAGGTTTTTGCAGGTGACAACTAGGCCAAAAAAACAGCATACAAGGGTGGCCAAACCAATGTACAAAAATAAGCTTAAATGGGGTAACTCCTCACCCTTGAAGCACAACAACAAATTAGCAACAAAGACAAGCCAAAACGAAGCTAAAATCTTTTCTAGGACTCAAACAAGATCTCAAGTAACCTCCACACCATGATGACCAAGTTTGATCAAGAACACCCAAGAAAAAGTGTAGAGAATTCAAGCTTCAAGGCAATATATTTAGAGAGAGAGAATTCTAGAGAGAGAGAGAGAGAGAGAAAAAAAAATTTGCTCACAAATTTTTGTGACCCCCTCCATGCAAGAGGGGGGCTTGTATATATAGAGGATGCAAAATCCTCTTGAAGAGATCCAGCCATCGACGTGTGTGTAGATGGTCGATCCTGCAAACAACTGGCTCAAAAATATCAGAAAACTATCTGTTGAAATATTGGTGGCCGGCCGGCCATCAGTGATGGCTGGTAGTGGCACATCGGCCTCATCAATGGCCGGAAAACCAAAGTGAATGGCCTGCAGTCCCATTTCATGGCTACCTGTGCACCAAAAGAAACATTCTGGAGGGACCAAAGCATGGTCCAGAAGTAGGGCAAAAAGGATACAGGGTTTGGAAAGCTCAAACCTGTGACGTTCCACCGCGAAATTCGAGTACTCGGCGAGCCACAAAACTTGTCACTGGATGTACCTGCAAGGACACCCAAGTCATGAGGACAGTCAAAAATGAGGTGTCTACACTGACTAAATCTACACATTTTCTTTCCCTAAAGACTACTTATGATGCTTATAGACTTGCCACCATATATGCTGATGAAATTGTTCGCTTACACGGAGTGCCAGTATCTGTTATGTCAGATAGAGATCCAAAATTTATATATGGATTCTAGAAAAGCCTTTAAGCAGCAATGGAGATAGAACTCAGATTTAGTATAGTGTGCCATTCGCAAACTAGTGGACAATCAGAACGAACCATGTAGACTCTAGAAGACAGTATGCCTTAGACTTTCAGGGGAGTTGGAAAGATTACTTACCATTGGTAGAGTTTGCATATAATAACAGTTTTCACTCTAGCATTGACGTGGCACCGTATGAAGCCTTATATGGCAGAAAATGTAGATCACTAGTTTGTTGGACAGAAGTCGAGGATAGAGTCTTGCTTGGGCCTGAAATTGTGCAAACCACCACTGAAAAGATCAAAGTTATTCAACAAAGGCTCAAGACAGCACAGAGCAGACAAAAAAGCTATGCAAATGTTAGAAGAAGGCCACTTGAATATGAAGTTGGCAACCATGTATTCATTCATGTAATTCCAATGAAGGGTCAGTTGAGGTTTGGCAAGAAGGGTAAGTTGTCACCCTATTACATTAGGTCGTTTCAAATACTGTAGTGGATCGGTCTAGTTTCTTATAGAATTGCTTTGTCGTCGGGTATGGAACAAATGCATAATGTGTTGCACGTGTTAATGTTAAAAGGCTACCTCCGGGATCCATTTCATGTGATAGACTACCATTGGATAGCTCTCAATGAAAATATGGAATACAAATAATGGCCAGAATAGGTTATTGACTGACAAGTGAAACAACTGAGAAACAAATCCATTCCAATCGTGAAAGTGGAATGGAAAGAACCTTATGGAAAGGATGCCATGTGGGAGAAAGAAGAGGAGATGCGACAACACTACGCACATTTATTTCCAATAGAAGGTAACATAAGTTTGGAGGACCAAACTGCCCAAAAGGGGGAAGAATGTGATAACCCTGTTCCGTGTTATACTGTTAATCCTTATTTATACTTGTGATTGTGTGTTTAATATGATTTTGGATGCTAAGCATGTGATTGTATGTGTTTTTGAATTTATACATGTCCCTTGTGGAGATATTTGTCCTATATGTGGCTATAATCTGAAATTGAAGGCCTTATCAGCTTCAGAAACAAAAAATGATTGAATCATTGTGATCAACATAATTTTTAGAGTCTACAGTGAAGTTTGATTAAAATTTGATTCGGACTAAATTAATTAGATTAATTCAATTAAAATAAGACTTTGATTAATTAAACTAAGCTCCAATAACTTAGCTTAATCAGAGATTAGTGAATTAAGTTAACCTAGCCTATATAGATGTACTAATTAAGGTGCTTAGCTCATTTTTGAGCTCAAGAATTCTACCAAGAGAAGTATAGAGAGAGAGAGAGATATCAATTTAGAGAGAGAAGAACCAAATTCTTGAACACTTGACTTAGTAATTGGAGATTTGGGAAGCTAGGCTCAAGAATTTGCTAGTTGATAGGATTGAAGGCTCCAAGTGAGTATTAGAACTCTAATTCATGAGTTTAAGTCCATAAGTATGTGAATTCAACAAGAGTATGCAAATAAATGCAAGAATTGAGTTGAATATGTGGAAAGTAGGATCAATATGTGTATGCAAGTGTAAATTTGTTTTAATTCCTCATATTTGAGCATGGAACATGGTAATCATGTTAAATTGGCAATTACTTAGCACATGCGCTCATGAATTATGAAGTTATGAAACTCAATTCCATGTTTGAAGATGATAGAATGAGAATTCAAGATAAATTCATATATGGACGAAAGTTTAGGGTTCCATTTTGTCAAATTTATGAAGCCTTGGGCATAAGAGATGTAATTCGTCAAGTATTAATGTTCAATTACATGTTTTAAAGCTTTTGGACAAGTCATGCATGCATTTAAGTGCTGAAATCAAGCTTTGAGCCTTGTTCTTCAAATCCAGAAATTCCAGAAATTCAACCCATTGCTCGAGTGAAAGGGTGGCTTGAGCGTACATTTCGAGCTCCGAGTACTTTTGCAGACATTTGGGGTTGGCTTGAGCGACCAAAAGACCGCTCAAACGACCACCCTTTATTTTTTATCTTGGCTCGAGTGACTAAGAAATTGGCTCGAGCATTAAATGAGAGCATCCAGTACATTTGCAGACCAATGTCGTGCTCGAGTAAAGTACCTTGTTTCAGGAAACTTTGAAAAGTTGTTTTATGTATTAATTTATGTTCTTTTTCATTTCTAAACATTCTTAGGCATACATTGAGCATCCTAAATGAACTAAAGAGTTAGAAAGAAGTCTAAGAAAGATAAATGAATTTGAGAACGGATTGAATTGTGTTGTGACCCGATTTTCGTATGTGCTATGAATTGTGTAGGGTCAATCGCAAGGACGAATCAACCGTCTGAACACTATGAGTATACATGCATGTTATTTTCTAAATACTACCTGTGTGGTAAGTTTTCCAAACTCATGACATTGTATTATGAATGAGTATTCTATCTATCCGATTCGTAAAGACTTGAAACGTGATTGACAAGCACGAAATTATAAGATTGGACCAAAGGTTGTTTTGTATAAATACACAATGGGCCTAAGGCCGTTTGGTGTGTTTGATGAGAATATGAAATGGGCCTGAGGCTGTTTGGTATATTTGACAAGGACACGGAATGGGCCTAAGGTCGTTTAGCATATTGGACAAAATAGACCTACCTAGGGTAATCTGTAATAACCCCGACCCTGATTAACGCTAATTGGAACTTAATTAAGCCTAATAGTAATCAAGGGGAAATCCGGGACTAATTGGCATGTGCATTGCATGCATTATGTGATTTTATCTGTGCAGTGTCGGAATATCTGTTCGTGTTTTGCACTTTAATTTGTAAATTGGAAGCCTTATCGGCGCCCGATTCCGAAATTGATTAGTGGTTTGGACTAGTTAGATTTTATGTAAAATTATGGTAGGTTCAATTAAAATTCAATTTGGAATGTTTAAATCTGATTAATTAACATTTTAATAATGAACCCAGTTTAATTACAGAATTGCCACTAAGTGGACTTTGCTAGGCCATGCTTAAATCTTATATCACTTGCAACATTTAGAGCATCAACTTCATCTCCTTTAGAGACCAAACCGTGGAAGACAATTTGAGAGAGGAGAAAACTTGATTTCAACAAGGTTTAGCTTGGAAATTGGAGGAATTGTAGGCAACTTGGTGGAATTAAGCTCCTAGGCTTGAAATTGAAGAGTTAAGGTAGGAATTCATCCCCTCATTCATGTGATGGAACTAGTTCTTGCATATTTTCATGACTTATAGAAGATTAGAGGCTAGATTTAGCTTGAAATTGTGGAATTGGATAGTATACCATGCATACATGTTTTTACTCTTGCCATTGGCGTTTGTTTTCATCACAACTTGTCATGCATGCCAATATTTTTGTTAGAGTTCATGAATTCATCAAAATTTTGAGTTTAAGTTTGCCTTGGATCATGTTTTGGAGCTTTGGAATGGAATTGAACTCATGCATGTGGTTTAAACTTTGTTCTTAAAGATTTATGGAAATGATGCTCAAATTGACTCACTCTTGGCCCTTGAATTTACAAATTGGCTTTTGAAACTTGATATACTATGTGTTTAAAGTGTTTTTCTAGAATTTGGGCCCAAGAGGTTGAGTTTTTGGATGAAGAATGTTTGGTTCGAACTTGGAAGGCAAATCTGGAAATTCCAGATTCGGCTTCCTCGCTCGAGCGAGCACCTTTGTCCAGGGCTCCGCTCGAGCAAGCATCGAGCGACCATCGCGCGTAAAATCCAAAGATCCGATATTTTTTCTTGTTTGACGGACAGCCGGCCGCGAAGAATTTCTTGCTCGAGCGAAGCCTTTGATTTTGGAAGCTCGCTCGAGCGAAGGAAGGCTCGCTTGAGCGAGGCTCCTATTTTCAGCAACCTTTGAAAAATGTTTTCTAAGGCAATTTTGCACCCTCATTCCATCCTAGGCATTCTTAGGCCATGATTAAGACTCCAAACTAAGGGTAACAGGTTAGGTACACACTTAGAATCGTCATGTAAGTTTTGTACGATTAGAGAGCGTGTTTCAAAGTGTGTATCCGTGATGTGTTATGTAGGTCACGTGCCGCAATCCGTTTGACCATCTTGACTTCGTCTACTCGTATCAACGCCAACTGTGAGTAATAACTTTGTAAAGTTATGTTTAACCGTAAGTATTTTTTGATATGATATGATCGGTTTTCTGGAAAGCTACTTTATGAACTATGAATGAATGTCCAGTTTTTCTGAAAAGTATTTGTGGCACCCTTAGTCCCTATGGCCCTCGCCCAGGGGTAACAATACCGTGGCCTATGGCCCTTGCCTGGGGGTAACAATACCATGGCTACTTGCGCGCAAGATATGGACCTTTATGGTTGTTGGTACCAACTTTGTTGTGGTCTTCGGACCTGCCTGTTGTGGTCTTCGGACCTTCCTGATCTGATAGCTATGGGTGTGCCACATATGATCTTATGCAAAATCTGTATACGAATATGAAATTGAATATGAGCATGTATCTGAATCTGAAATGCATAACACTCTATTTCTGATAAAATTGTGTCTCTGATATAAACTCTGATTTCTAACTCTGCGTTGGACATCATTCATTAAAATCTTTACTCTGTTATTATTCATTGGGCATTCGCTCACAATTTATATATATATATATGTAGGTGAGCCGGCACAAGACCCTCGCCAGAGTTGATGGCCCTCTATTTTGTTTTTGGTTAGCCACCTGTTGCGCCTCCCGAGGAGGTTCCGCCTGAGGCCTGATGTTATGGCAGTTTTGCACCTCATGCTAGTCTTTGCACTTGTTTTGTTAAGTTGAATCTTGGGATGTACTTATGTAAATATTTTGTACATATGGGTGTACCTGACTAGCATGTTTATGTATATAAATAAGTTTTAAAATTTTCTGTCCCATGTATGTCATCACAGCTCATTGGACCTTGTTTATTTTACATTATTGCTTCCGTAGCCCCTTAATATTGTTAATGACTTCAGAGGCTATAGGTAATCCACGGATTACTGGCCAGTTACGTCGCTAAACCTATAGGGGCGGGTTTGGGTCGTGACAGAGTGGTGTCAGTGCACGAGTTGTACTGCACACACAGGTCCGTATGAGCTTAGGATGTCCTAGTAAGAGTGAGGGGCATTCCATTTGCATGTGTGAGTGTGTGGTACAACAATTGAATATTAACATTGTAGTACATTTGATTAAATGAAATGATGGAAAACAATAAGATTATGCCTACACTTAATATCCTCTGATGTTTGTATAGTAAGATGGAGAATTCAAGGGGAAGTGGTGAAGGTGAATCTTCAGAGGCTCGTATGGGCCGTATGGAGCAGATGTTAGCAGCATTGACTGAGACTTTAACACAGCAGCTAAGACAACAACCTTTACCTCCTCCGCCTCCACCGGTACAAGCTGAGGCAGACAACCATGACATCATAAATCTGACACAGAAATTCATGAAGATGAAACCGCCGACGTTTTATGGTGGGATTGAGCCCCTGAAGGCAGAGACATGGTTGCTTGAAATGGAGAAATTGTATGAAGTGTTTCCGTGTTCAGAAACCCAAAAGGTCCTTCTAGCTACCTATACACTGAAAGATGAAGCCCGAAGGTGGTGGTTACTAATTCGAAATGGTCACGAAAATATGACATGGACCCAGTTCAACGCAATCTTCTATGACAAGTATTTTCCCCAGTGCTTTCGGAACTGAAAAGTCTCAGAATTTTAGGAACTTAAACAGGGCAGAATGTCTGTAGCCGAGTATGAGGCCAAGTTCACTGAGCGTTTTGGACATACTGGATAGGGTGGGAGTTTTGAATCTACCCACATATGTGAGCGTTTTGGATAGGGCGTTAATGGCAGAATCCATTCTAGAAGCAAAGAAACAAACTCTGGCTCCACGGACCAATTGGGCAGGGAAAGGATCTGGGAATAGCTTTAAAAAGGGTCGTTCATTTTCCAGGAATAAGAGGCGAAACACAAGGTCTTATAGTAACTCAAGCCAAGATAGTGGCTCTACGCCAAATTGCCCCGATTGCGGGAACAAGCATAGAGGTACTTGTCACCAAACATCAGGCGCGTGTTTTAGTTATGGCAGGACAGGCCATTTGATGAGGAATTGTCCGCTTAGATCTGAGACTACTAGCCGTCCTGCAGTGAGTTCAGTGGGATCTGCTTCTGTGGCCAAAACCAACGTCAAAGCTAATACAGGAAAGGAACTGCTAAGACAAGGCTGAGTGTTTGCCTTAGTGCCTGGTGACGTACCGAACACCTATACCGTAGTGTCAGGTACACTTTCTGTATGTTCTCAAAATGCATGCGTATTGATAGATTCTGGCTCCACACATTCTTTTGTGTCACGTGCTTTTTCTCGAAAATTGACTAGGCAACTAGAACATATGACATGTGTATTATCTGTAACTACACCTTCTGGGGATTCTATGATGTGTACTAATGTTTATCCAGCATGTGATGTTGTGGTTGGCGATATGATGTTGTATGTGGACTTACTACCCTTGGACATTCATCATTTTGATTGTATTTTGGGGATGGATTGGTTGACTAAATACTGTGCTACCATTGATTGTGCAAACAAGACTGTGGTGTTTAGACCGCCGGGTATGCCTAAGTTTACCTTTAGAGGGATTGGGGTAGTTCCTCCCCCATACTTAATTTCGGCTATGAAAGCTGTAAAACTACTTAGGAAGGGTTGTAGGGATTATCTGTGTTGCATATTGACTACACCATCTGACGGTCCTACTGTAGAAACAATCCCTATTGTCTGTGACTTTCCTGATGTGTTTCCAACTGATTTACCGGGGGACTTAGTAGACAGAGAAATTGAATTTACTGTTGAGGTGTTTCCGGGGACACAACCTATTTCCAAGACTCCCTATAGAATTTCTATCTCCGAATTGAAAGAATTGAAAACCCAACTTCAAGAGTTGTTCGACAAGAATTTTATCCGTCTGAGTACTTCACCTTGGGGTGCTCCAGTGTTATTTGTTAAAAAGAAGGATGGGTCTTTGAGATTGTGTATAGGCTATCGGGAATTGAACAAAGTGACTATCAAAAAAAAATATCCTTTGCCCTGAATAGATGATTTATTTGACCAACTTTAGGGTGCCCAAGTGTTTTCAAAAATTGACCTCAGGTCAGGGTATCATCAGTTAAAGGTTAGAGCCGAAGATATAGAGAAAACTGCATTCCGGACTAGATATGGACATTATGAATTCTTGGTAATGCCGTTTGGGATGACTAATGCACCTGCTGCTTTCATGGATCTTATGAATAGAGTGTTCAAATCATATTTGGATGATTTTATTGTTGTATTTATTGATGATATTCTGATATAGTCTAAAGACAGGGAAGAACATGAAAAGCATTTGAGAACTGCCTTGCAGATATTGAAAGAAAAGAAGTTGTATGCTAAATTGTCTAAGTGCAAATTCTGGCTGGACAGTGTGGCATTTTTGGGCCACGTGATTGACAAAAATGGTGTTTCCGTGGACCCTCAGAAAATTGAAGCTGTTGTGGATTGGCCGAGGCCTACAAATGTGACAGAAGTACAAAGTTTTCTGGGACTTGCAGGCTACTACAGGAGATTTGTGAAAGACTTCTCAAAGCTTGCCTTGCCATTGACTCAGTTAACTCAGAAAAACATGCCATTTGACTGGAATGATCAAAGAGAGGCAGCTTTCTAAGAGTTGAAAACCAGGTTAGTGACTGCACCAATATTAACTTTGCCAAATGGTACTGATGGGTTTCAAGTGTACAGTGATGCTTCATATAAAGGCTTAGGGTGTGTACTAATGCAAAATGGAAAGGTGATTGCCTATGCCTCCAGACAACTGTGACCTCATGAAAAGAATTATCCAACGCATGATCTTGAATTGGTAGCCGTGGTGTTTGCTTTGAAAATATGGCATCATTACTTGTATGGGGTAACTTGTGAAGTGTACACCGACCATAAAAGCTTGAAATATTTCTTCACCCAAAAAGAGTTGAATATGAGACAGAGACGTTCGATGGAACTAATCAAGGATTATGACTTGCAAATCTTATATCACCCGGGAAAGGCTAATACTGTAGCGGATGCACTGAGCCGAAAATCTGGTGCAACTGTGTCGTGTTTGTTATCCAGCCGAAAGGACTTGTCAACTGGCTATGAACAAGATGGATTGATATCTGCTATCTCTGCTCAACCTGTTATTCTTGATGAGATTAAACAGAAACAATGTGAAGATGAACATTTGAAAAAGATTATAGAGGAGTTTGATTCGAAACCGATGCCCAAGTTTGTATTTGAAAATGGTGTGCTGAAATTTCAGAACCGTCTTTGTGTGCCTGATTGCTATGATCTGCGGAAACGTGTTATGACTGAAGCTCACAATAGTAAATTTGCTATGCATCTGGGGAACACGAAGATGTACCACAATTTGAAACAGAATTTTTGGTGGCCAAGAATGAAGAGGAGTATTGCAGACTTTGTGGCTAGATGTTTACACTGCCAGCAGGTTAAAGCTGAACATCAACGACATGCCGGTTTGCTACAACCACTCCCAATACCAGAATGAAAATGGGAGCACATCACCATGGACTTCATAGTGGGATTGCCCCGTTCTTCTCGAGGTATGGACTCTATTTGGGTTATAGTTGACCGTTTAACTAAGTCTGCACATTTTCTGCCTGTCAAAACTATTTATAATGCTGATAAATTGGCCAACGTCTATATGACTGAAATTGTGAGATTGCATGGAGTGCCAGTGTCTATTGTGTCAGACAGGGACTCGAAGTTTGTGTCTAGATTTTGGCAAAGTTTGCAACAGGCCTTGGGAACAGAATTGAGATTGAGCAGCGCTTACCACCCATAGACTGATGGCCAAACTGAACAAACTAACCAAACTCTGGAGGATATGCTCAGAATGTGTGTGTTGGACTTTCATGGAAATTGGGAAACCTACTTGCCATTAGTCGAGTTTGTGTACAACAACAGTTACCACTCAAGTATTGGGATGGCTCCTTATGAAGCATTGTATGGAAGAAGGTATCGATCTCCAATATGTTGGGCTGAAGTAGGTGACAGGCCTTTGTTGGGACCAGAACTGGTGCAAGAAACAACTGAGAAAGTGAAATTGATACAGCAGGGTCTGAAAACTGCACAGAGTAGGCAAAAGAGTTACGCCGACGTTCGAAGAAGAGAAAGGGAATATGAGGTGGGGGACCATGTGTTCATTAAAGTGACCCCGATGAAGGGTCAAACCCGATTTGGTGTTAAAGGAAAATTGGCGCCGAGGTATATTGGACCTTATGAAGTTCTTGAAAAGATCAATCCGGTATCCTACCGAATCGCCTTACCTCCAGTGATGGAACACATGCACAACGTCTTTCACGTGTCGATGCTTCGGGAATATTTGAGAGATCCACTCCATGTCATCGAGCCGACGCATGTACTTTTGAAAGATGACTACGCCTATGAAGAAAGGCCTATCCAAATTGTGAATCGAAGGGTTAAAAGACTGAGAAACAAAGAAATACCGTTGGTGAAAGTTGATTGGCAGAACCACGGGGGAACCTATGCAACTTGGGAAACCGAGGAAGACATGAAGAAAAGATATCCGGATTTGTTTCCTTTAGACCTGATGTTGGCTTCGAATGAAGGTAATTTGAGTTTGGGGACCAAACTCTTTTAAGGGGGGAAGACTGTAATAACCCCGACCCTGATTAACGTTAATTGGAACTTAATTAAGCCTAATAATAATTAAGGGGAAATCCGGGACTAATTGACATGTGCATTGCATGAATTATGTGATTTTATCTGTGCAGTGTCAGAATATCTGTTCGTGTTTTGCACTTTAATTTGTAAATTGGAAGCCTTATCGGCGCCTGATTCCGAAATTGATTAGTGGTTTGGACTAGTTAGATTTTATGTAAAATTATGGTAGGTTCAATTAAAATTCAATTTGGAATGTTTAAATCTGATTAATTAACATTTTAATAATGAACCTAGTTTAATTACAGAATTGCTACTAAGTGGACTTTGCTAGGCCATGCTTAAATCTTATA
The DNA here is from genome assembly GCA_025200525.1 of Camellia lanceoleosa. NCBI lineage: Eukaryota > Viridiplantae > Streptophyta > Magnoliopsida > Ericales > Theaceae > Camellia > Camellia lanceoleosa. The sequence goes on from CM045765.1 coordinate 68,824,968, forward strand.
TCACTTGCAACATTTAGAGCATCAACTTCATCTCCCTTAGAAACCAAACCGCGGAAGACAATTTGAGAGAGGAGAAAACTTGATTTCAACAAGGTTTAGCTTGGAAATTGGAGGAATTGTAGGCAACTTGGTGGAATTAAGCTCCTAGGCTTGAAATTGAAGAGTTAAGGTAGGAATTCATCCCCTCATTCATGTGATGGAACTAGTTCTTGCATATTTTCATGACTTATAGAGGATTAGAGGCTAGATTTAGCTTGAAATTGTGGAATTGGGTAGTATACCATGCATGCATGTTTTTACTCTTGCCATTGGCGTTTGTTTTCATCACAACTTGTCATGCATGCCAATATTTTTGTTAGAGTTCATGAATTCATCAAAATTCTGAGTTTAAGTTTGCCTTGGATCATGTTTTGGAGCTTTGGAATGGAATTGAACTCATGTATGTGGTTTAAACTTTGTTCTTAAAGATTTATGGAAATGATGCTCAAATTGACTCACTCTTGGCCCTTGAATTTACAAATTGGCTTTTGAAACTTGATATACTATGTGTTTAAAGTGTTTTTCCAGAATTTGGGCCGAAGAGGTTGAGTTTTTGGTTGAAGAATGCTTGGTTCGAACTTGGAAGGCAAATCTGGAAATTCCAGATTTGGCTTCCTCGCTCGAGCGAGCACCTTTGTCCTGGGCTCTACTCGAGCGAGCATCGAGCGACCATCACGCGTAAAATCACAGTATCCAGTATTTTTACTGTTTCGACAGACCGCTCGAGCGAAGAATTTCTCGCTCGAGCGAAGCCTTTGATTTTGGAAGCTCGCTCGAGCGAAGGAAGGCTCGCTCGAGCGAGGCTCCTATTTTCAGCAACCTTTGAAAAATGTTTTCTAAGGCAATTTTGCACCCTCATTCCATCCTAGGCATTCTTAGGCCATGATTAAGTCTCCATACTAAGGGTAAGGGGTTAGGTACACACTTAGAATCGTCGATGTAAGTTTTGTACGATTGGAGAGCGTGTTTCAAAGTGTGTATCCGTGATGTGTTATGTAGGTCACGTGCCGCAATCCGTTTGACCCTCTTGACTTCGTCTACTCGTATCAACGCCCACTGTGAGTAATAACTTTGTAAAGTTATGTTTAATCGTAAGTATTTTCTGATATGATATGATCGATTTTCTGGAAAGCTACTTTATGAACTATGAATGAATGTCCAGTTTTCTGAAAAGTATTTGTGGCACCCTTAGTCCCTATGGCCCTCGCCCGGGGGTAACAATACCTTGGCCTATGGCCCTTGCCTGGGGGTAACAATACCATGGCTACTTGCGTGCAAGATATGGACCTTTATGGTTGTTGGTACGAACTTTGTTGTGGTCTTCAGACCTGCCTGTTGTGGTCTTAGGACCTCCCTATTGTGGTCTTCGGACCTGCCTGTTGTGGTCTTCGGACCTGCCTGTTGTGGTCTTAGAACCTGCCTGATCTGATAGCTATGGGTGTACCATATATGATCTTATGCAAAATTTGTATACGAATATGAAATTGAATATGGGCATGTATCTGAATCTGAAATGCATAAGACTCTATTTGTGTTAAGATTGTGTCTCTGATATAAACTTTGATTTCTAACTCTGCGTTGGACATCATTCATTAAAATCTTTACTCTGTTGTTATTCACTGGGCATTCACTCACAGTTTATATATGTATGTAGGTGAGCCGGCACAAGACCCTCGCCAGAGTTGATGGCCCTCTATTTTGTTTTTGGTCAGGCACCTGTTGCGCCTCCCGAGGAGGTTCTGCCTGAGGCCTGATGTTATGGCAGTTTTGCACCTCATGCTAGTCTTTGTATTTGTTTTGTTAAGTTGAATCTTGGGATGTACTTATGTAAATATTTTGTACATATGGGTGTACCTGACTAGCATGTTTATGTATATAAATAAGTTTTAAAATTTTCTGTCCCATGTATGTCATCACATCTCATTGGACCTTGTTTATTTTACATTATTACTTCCGCAGCCCCTTAATATTGTTAATGACTTCAGAGGCCGTAGGTAATCCACGGATTACTGGCCGGTTACGTTGCTAAACCTATAGGGGCGGGTTTGGGTCGTGACATCATCTCACATATGAATTGGACCGAAGGTCATTTTGTATGATTATTAAATGGACCAAAGGTCATTTTGAACAAGGAATTGATTGGACCAAAGGTTGTTTTGAATGTAAATACGAATATGAATATGATTATGCTTAGAAATGTAAGCGTGAATACGCATTTGGAAATAATGGACCTAAGGTCATTTTGTATATACGATGTGAAGGACCGGATGGTCATTTGTGCATGGATCTATCAAATATGAACATGACCTTGAATCGGAATATGTGCATGAATATGAATATGGAAATGTTTGGACCTAAGGTCGTTTCGTCCTTTCGGCATGTACTACGTATAATGGAATATTGGACCCGAGGTTATTTCACTATGATTTCTTTAAGTACGTTATGAATGGAAGTTGTGTTTCATATGTACTAAATGCATGTATGATTTATTAAATACGAATCTCATTGATTAACCTTTTTACCCTGATATTATTCACTGGGCATGTGGGCTCGCCATTTTCCGTGCCCCTGCACTTTCGGAAAAGGTTTTGAAAAGAAAGGCCCTCACAGTTCGGACTCTACCTGTGGTTTTGAATCTAGTCTTACAAGTGCAATGTGAAATTGATAAACAACAAAGAGTCTAATCCGACAAATCATTTTGGAAAATCAATTTTGAATCAAATAATGCCAAAACTAGATTGCTTTTTCAGATCACAGAGTCGCCACCTAAATATTTTGTTTTTGGGAAATTTAGGAAACCCTGACTCGTGCCAAAGGCCACGTGTTCGTCATCACCAAAGTTGCCTCGACTCGGGAACTTAGGTACGAGGGTGGAAGGTCCTGAAATGAGCACCCCCGCTCGCCCAATCAAAGGATCGGCCTCTACTAATCATGATATATAGTTTTATAAACCTCATGTGCTCTTGTTCCGGTTATTAAACTAGCTTTACTATGTGATGCACACAAACAAGTGTAGACTAAAATCGCAAGAATTGGAACAATTCAACTCATGTTTGTTTGTGAAAATGGTTTGAATTTGCCACCCTCAAGTGGGCTTAGAAATGCGGATTTGCCACCTCAAGTGGGCTTAAAACGCACATTGATTGAATTTTTCCAATTCAAACAACAAGCCTTCATCTACAGGGCAGTTTAGCAAGTAAGCACATAGCCTCATGGCAAGCATGCGAAACATGGCAATATGGCAATTAGACTCAAGTATGCTAAAGCATAAAATTCACCAAGTACTCCAAGCCGAAACAAAACCTAGTTAGAAATATACATGATCCTAACTATACAAGATGCCTAATGCAACACATACGATATGAAATTAATAGGCTTGGCTACTAATATAGCATACGAAGCAACTTGAACAACATGCTTTTAAACACGTATTCAAAGAAGTATTGAAATGGCAATGCAGTTTGAATGATGCGCCGAGCCTCGATGTATGCATGACAAATGAATGGATGCAAACATGCGATTATAAGGTATGCTAATTGAAACGTGAATTTCATCTAACCATCAAAAGCAATTAAATAAAAGGGAGAAAGATGCGGGGTTGGAAGACTTGCACATACGCATGCACACTTATTATAACATTGTGCTCTCACGAAGGAGGGTCTGAATGAATAATAGCTAAGCTAATTAAACTAAGCTAATTAGACTAATTAGACCAATTATGACAAACCAAATGAATAACTAGTAAACTAATTACCAATTATTACAACACTTTAACTAATTCACAACTAATTAATTAAAACAACATGCACACTAACTAAACATGCGAGATATTAAACTGTGTTGCCGCAGCCCTGCCTCGGGAAGTGGAAGATGCATGCACTCGGTTTTCGCCTCGAAAAGCCCTTCATTATGCTCTCAAGAAGCTCTGTTTGCAGGGTTGAGCATACTCCATGATCTCTCTGCTCCAACTTACCAAATCTCTGTTGAGGATTGCACTAGTGGCCTGCCGACCATAGGAGGTTGCTGCCAGCCATCTGTCGGCCAAAAGTGTGCCTTGCCGGTCAAGAATGAGGCACTGCCGGCCACTGGTGGGGCACTACCAGCCACTGATGCTTTGAGTCACCGCACTGCAATAGAACACAAATAGAGGAAAATGAAGGTTTTTCCAGGGGTTTATTTGTACTATACTTCTCCTTATGATCTCAAAACCTTAAAGGAGTGGCACACTTGGATCCAAAACCTCTAACCCAGCATCTTCGATGCATGATGGTCAAAGAACCAAGGAGTACAATTTCATTGTATACAAAAACAAGACTCACGACCACCACCTTATCATGTGTGATCAAAGGCAATGGAGACCAAGGAGATTGGCTCATTTAATCATTTTGAGTATGAAATGCTCCAATCTTCCTTGTGTTGAATATAATGTCTGATTGAACACATGCAATGCAACACAACATGCTTATCTTGCTCAAGTTTTACTTGTCACTTTTGTTTACTCATTTTAAGTTACCGATTAATTCTTTAATTGATTAAGTCCAAGGTGAGTGTCCTCTAATGAGAGAGGCGTTAACCAAGGGATGACTTAAGGCAAGAGAGAGGTCATGCCTTTGGTTAGTAGCAACCCCGAAAAGAGGATTAAAACAATTAAGCACGAAGCTCTATCTCAAGCTTAAACACAACCCAAGGATTAACCAACCCTCAAAGCAAATGAAAAAGTGAAGAAATGACAGAGGTTGCAGATATTTAGGTGTTGGAATTAGGCATGAAAAAGCATTAAAACATGCAACCAAGACACACAAATGATGGTTAAAGCCTTAAAACACTAAACTAGTGAAGGAACTAACACTACAACTATGTCATACAAGGCTCAAAAGCAACAACCAGCCCAAAACGGAGGTAAAACAATCCAAAATATAGCTTAAAACATTATGAAATTAAGCTAACACAAGCTAGAATAATAGGCTAAGACATGAAGCATACTAGGCTAGTAAACAAGACACAAGGAGGGGAGGCTAACCCCTCCAAATTTGGACTTCAAAACATGTTTTTAGCCACTAAATTATCTATGAAAATCAGTGTTTAAAAGCTCTGAAAAAGATGATGCAAGGGTGGGAAACACAAGGGCAAAGGCCTCCAAAACAAGGTGCAAAGAAGGGCTGTCAACCCCTCAACCTTTAATGGCCTTTGGACCCAAGCTTCAGCAAAAAAACACAGAGTTTTTATAGCGCAAAATTAGTTGAAAGACATGTTAAAATGAAGACAAAACTAACTAGGATAATAAGCTAAAACATGGGGCTATACTATAACCATGCAAAAGACTACTCATCCAACACAAATAGCTCAAAACAGAGCTAAAGCAACCTAAATCAGAGGCAAAAACATGCTGGAAATAAGCTAAGTTAAGCTACAAAAACATGCTAAAATATGAAGCTAACTAGGCATGAAAGCTAGACACAAGGAGGAGAGGCTAACCCCTCAAATTTTGGACCTCAAAACAAAGTTTTTACTACTAAAAAAACCTGTGAATTTTAGTGGTTAAAAGGCAAAAGAGTTGGTTTGAAAGTGATGAAAAGATGTCACAAAAGCTTAACAAGCAAAGAAGGAAAAAGGATGGACCACGCCCAAGCTCAAAATGGCCTCAAACCTCCATTTTTTAGCCAAAAAAACAGAGGTTTTTTTAGTTGAAAACCAGGCCAAAAACAATACTGTGGGAGCCGAATAATTAGAAGAGTCGGAAGGTGCGTACCCCAGAAATCATGTATTATTCAGCTTCATACTGCGTGACTAGGATGCCGAATACGTTATGAAGGTTGAATAGCCGAAGATCAGTAGCTCCGAATAAATAAAAGGGGAATGGGATAAAAGTAGGCTCAGGCCCCAAGGCCTAGAAAGCAAGTATAAATACAAGAACCGCAGATTTAGAAAGGTATGTAAGAATCACTTCACTTAACTTAGAAAACAAGCTATCTTGAGTGTCTAAACTAACTTGTCCGTCGGAGTGCTAATTCCGGCACCCCAGACCGGAGTGTTTGTATCTTTTCAAGCGACTAGGTGAGGATCACTAGCATCTCCCAGGATCTGAAGAGTATTTCCAAACCACTCAACACAATTGGCGCCGTCTGTGGGAATACTCAAATACACCCATGGCAGGCGTGACTGAAGATCCTCCGATAGCCACTGACAAGACCAAACAGAGAGATGACCTCACTCTAGCAAACTCGCTTGGACCAAAAACCATCGCATCAAGACTTGCCTTGGACCTCTGCTCATATTCAAACCCAATGCAAAAGACAATACAAGCAACAATGGCACAAGCTAGGCAAACCAAACAAAGGTTGGACCACATCATTGCTAAGAACAAACGCCTTCGTCGCGATTTGGCCTCGAAAATAGCAAAATCCAAACAAACAGTGCGCCAGGCTTCTGAACAACCCCCGAGGGCAGATGATTGACGATCTCGAGCCCGACAGCAAGAAACTAACAGCTGCTATGCCTCAACAAATCGTCTTGAGGAGTTGGCAAAAGACGAACGTCTCCAACAATGCGTCCGAAGGAGTGCGATCAAAACACTTGCCCTTCCAAAGGATGCACTTCTGGTTGACACCGTCCACATGATATACAGCCTGCCAGCAGCCCCGGCTGTGCATGCGATCCAATCACATCCAGGCCCCCAATAGCAACTCACGCCAGCAAAGTGGCTCCGAGAAATGCCAAGCATCACCTTTGACGACTCTGATTTGATCGGCGTAGCACTCCCTCACATCGATCCATTGGTTGTTGAGCTACGCGTAAACCAGTTCACCGTCAAACGCGTTCTTATCGACCAGGGCAGTACTTCGGAGGTTATGTATTATAAAACCTTCATCAAACTCGGATTCACTGAGTCAGACTTGACTCCGGCTCCTTATCCACTATTCAGCTTCAATGCCAATCCAGAGTATCCATTGGGAAAGATCAGCTTACCCGTTCGAGCAGGTTCCAGAACGGTGGATGTGGAATTCTTGGTCGTTAGGCTACCATTGCCGGAAAATCTCATCATGGGGCGATCGTGGTTGCATACTTTGCAGGCCGTCCCAAGCACCTATCATCAACTACTACGTTTCCCAAGAAAACACGACATTGAGAAAATCCGCGGCTCCCAGAAATCGGCACAAGCATGTTATCTCCTTGCCGCCAGAATGCCAAAGGAACTGCAAGTAAACTCCATTGAGGTGCCGAATCGGGAGATCCTTGATGATGTTGGGCGGCATCTAAATGAGAAGGCCACGGACGGTTTAGACCGAGTTGACATCGATAGAAGCCTAGAAAAGTTCTTCATGATCGACGCCTCTCTGAATTAGCCCGACAGGCAGTAGCTAATCTCTTTCTTGCTCAACAACCTCGATGTCTTTGCGTGGACTCTATACGAAATGCCAGGAATAGTCCCATCAGTTTCACAGCACCATCTGAATTTCAATCCCAAATGTAAGCCGATCATTCAGAAAGGCCGGCGGTCAGCCGCGGAGCACACTGTCACCATTGTTGAGGAGGTAGACAGACTGCTTGACGCCAGGGCAATTAGAGAAGTCACTTACCCTACGTGGCTCTCCAATACATTGGTGGTGAAGAAGAAAAATGGGACTTGGCGAGTGTGCGTTGATTTCACAGATCTGAACAAAGCTTGCCCCAAAGACTGTTTTCCTCTACCCAGAATGAACCAACTTGTTGATGCGATGGCACGCCATTAACATATGAGCTTCCTCGATGCTTACAGAGGCTACCATCAAATCATCATGCATCCAGATGACCAGGACAAAACTGCATTCCTCACCCCAAGAGGAACCTACTGCTACAGAGTTATGCCTTTTGGCCTGAAGAATGCAAGGGCAACCTACCAAAGACTGGTCACTGCCATGTTCAAAGAGCAGCTCGGCCACACTATGGAAGTATAGATCGACGATATGGTGGTCAAGTCCAAAGAAGAACAGAATCATATAACCGATCTAGAAAAGACATTGACATCTTACGCCAAATCTGAGAATGGCGAATGCTTCCAAGTGTGCGTTCGGAATCAGCTCTGGCAAATTCCTGGGTTACATCGTCAGTCACCGAGGAATCGAAGCCAACCCGAGGCAAGTCACAGCAATCTTGGAACTCAGCTCCCCCCGTTCAGTAAAAGAAGTCCAAAAGTTGATGGGGATGGCCGTTGCACTCAACAGTTCATCGGTAGGTCTCTGATCCTGCCGACAATTCTTTCGAACACTCTGACAGGCAAGGCTTTTGAATGGTCCACCGAATGCGAAACAGCTCTCAACGGACTCAAGACCTACCTCCGCTCTGTACCTCTCTTGACAACACCCGCCGCTGGTAACCCGCTCATTCTATATCTGGCAGTTTCCGATAGGGCCGTCAGCACCGTACTGTTAAAAGATGAGGAGAGAGAGCAACAACCAGTGTATTATGTGAGCAAGGCAATGGTTGACACCGAAACACGCTACCTTCCACTGAAAAAACTCATCTTAGCCTTAATCATGGCAGCAAGAAAACTAATGCATTACTTCCAGGGACATAACATTGGAGTGCTAACAGATTACCCCTCCGATCAGTACTACGGAGTGCAGAAGCATCAGGACGTGTTTCAAAATGGGCTCTTGAACTCGGCCAATACGACATTCAGTTTTTCCCTAAAACCGCAATCAAGGGGCAGGTGCTGGCCGACTTTGTTGCCGAATTCACCGGTGAGCTTGCCAACCTCAAACCTGACGAAGTTCGACCAAAGGCTGATGTTCAACCAAAACCGAACTGGAGAATTTATGTCGGGGATATTTGGCAATTATACTGTGATGGATCGTCTAACCAAAGGGGCAGCGGCGGCAGAGTTGTAATCATGTCTCCAAACGGTGCAGTAATTGAGCAGGCCATCAAGCTTGGCTTTAAAGCATCAAATAACGAAGCTGAATACGAAGCCCTTCTAGCCGGTCTGCGGAATGTGCATTTTCTCGGTGCTCGGCGTTTGCTTGTGTTGTGTGATTCAAAATTGGTAATCAGTTAGCTAAAGGGGGAATACGCGGCAAGAAACGACCGTATGGCGGCCTACATGAAAATGGCCAATTCCTTGCTAGCAAAATTTGACCATCACGAATTGAACCAATTAACACGCGACCAGAACACACACGTGGATGCCTTGGCGTGCCTAGCCTTCGCCATCAATTCCGAGATCAAATGGACCATCGAAGTAGGTTTCATCCCGGAGCCGAGTATTGGCCCTTTAGAGAAAATCCATGTCAACGTTATAGAATCCGTACCAAGCTGGATGGACCCTATTGCTACATTCCTCTCTTCTGAACAACTCCCAGAGGACAAAAAAGAAGCACACAAGTTGCGAAATAATGCCCTGCGATACTATCTGGATCCACAATGAGGGCTTTATAAAAAGTCCCTCTCTGGTCCATATTTGGAATGCGTGCACCCCGACAAAGTGAAGGAGCTTCTGAGAGAGATACATGAGGGCAGTTGTGGTGCCCATTCTAGCGGACGCTCCCTGGCCCATCGAGCTATAACACAGGGGTATTATTGGCCGACAATGAGAGCTGACGCGGAGAATTATGTAAAGAAATGCGAACAGTGCCAAAAGTTCTCCCCATTAACCCATCTGCCTGCCGAAGCGTTGAACTCTATCACCAGCCCCTGGTCGTTTGCTCAGTGAGGACTTGATATCGTAGGACCATTGCCGAGAGCCCCAGGGAACAACCGATTCCTAATCGTCGCGACAGATTACTTCACAAAGTGGGTCGAAGCGGAGGCTTTAACACATATACGAGATGCCGACATTAAACACTTCGTATGGAGGAACATCATAACACGATTCGGCATTCCAAGAGCTCTCATCTCAGACAATGGCACCCAGTTCGATTGTGGCGTATATCTAGAGTTATGCAGCAAATATGGCATCCGGCCTTATTTCTCTACACCGGCCTAGCCCCAAAGCAATGATCAAGCCGAAGCCTCTAACAAATCTTTCTTGGACGGCATCAAAAAGAGGCTGGAAAAAGCTAAAGGCAAATGGGTCGAAGAATTGCCGAGTGTATTGTGGGCTCATCGTACTATGCCGAGGAGATCCACTAGAGAAACGCCGTTTACTCTATGCTTTGGAACCTAGGCAATCTTACCCCTGGAAATCGGCCTCCCAACTCTGAAATCGGAGGTTTTTGATACGAGCTGAAATGACATGATGCTTGCCCTAGATTTGATTCTAATCGAAGAACGAAGAGACCGCGCCCTGGCATCCATGGCACGGTATCAGCAGCAACTCACCAAGTCGTATAATCAGCGAGTTCAGTTACGCCGATACACGCCAGGAGAGTTGGTCCTGAAGAAGGTACTTCCAGCCGACCGGAGACCGGCCGATGCAAAATTGGGTCCAAACTGAGACGGCCCCTATCAGATAGAATCCATCGCAGGAACAAGGGCATATCGGCTCTCAAACATGTCAGGAAGAAGCCTCCCACAGCCTTGGAATTCAACACATTTACGTAAATTCTATCATTGACCCGACTTGTGGGCTTGATACTTGTACATATTCTACCGTTGCAATACAAAGTTTCTCGTTTTCTCAAGCTCGCTCCCCAGCCTTTAGGGGCCGATTAAGCCTTCTAAGGCTGAAATAAAATCTCTGAATTCGGAGCACCCTTCGTGGATATCATGATTGGCCAAAATAAAGTCTCTGGATTCGGAGCCCCCTTTTGGTGCAAGACACCTTAGGGCCAAAATAAAGTTTCTGGATTCGGAGCCCCCTTTTGGTGCATGACACCTTAGAGCCGAAATAAAGTCTTCGGATTTGGAGCGCCCTTCGTGGATATCACGATTGGACAAAATAAAGTCTCCAGATTCGGAGCCCCCTTTTGGTGCATGATACCTTAGGGCCGATTAAGACTTCGGATTCGGAGCGCTCTTCGTGGATATCACGATTGGCCAAAATAAAGTCTCCGGATTCGGAGCCCCCTTTTTGTGCAAGACACCTTAGGGCCAAAATAAAGTCTCTGGATTCGAAGCCGCCTTTTGGTGCATGACACCTTAGGGCCGAAATAAAGTCTCCGGATTCGGAGCGCCCTTCGTGGATATCACGATTGGACAAAATAAAGTCTCTGGATTTGGAGCCCTCTTTTGGTGCATGACACCTTAGGGCCGATTAGGACTCCGGATTCGGAGCGCCCTTCTTGGATACCACGATTGGCCAAAATAAAGTCTCCAGGTTCGAAGCCCCCTTTTGGTGCATGATACCTTAAGGCCGATTAAGACTCCGGCTTCGGAGCGCCCTTCGCGGATATCACGATTGGCCAAAATAAAGTCTCCAGATTTGGAGCTTTTGTGAAAGATGCATTCGGACGACTTCACTGGCCGAATAAATATTCACTGGGAATTGTTCTTAATTCGAGCCGGTCAATGCATGTTTAAACATTTGCACCACGCAACACAAAACTTGCCAGTAAGTTGAAATAATACATTTAATTAAGCACATAACATTTCAAGACCAAATACGAACGTTGAAAAGAAAAGAAATTCTATTTGTTCGGGGCGAAGTCTGTTCTCGCGTTCCAAAGTCTATTTATTCGGCACCCTCATCATCGCTCTTCTCAATTTCGAAGCTGAAATAGGGTAAGTAGTGATGATGATACAGGGGTGAAGCCGAATCAATGCCCACGGCTTCGAGAGCCTTCTTGGTTTGAAGAGCCTTGATCCAACTGTGCTTGAATCCATGATTTGCATATCGGCAGACCTCCTCGGCAAGGTCTCGTTTGGTCTTCTCTATCCTGAAATTTAGGCCGTCCTAAAACCCCTTTTCATAACCCGAGGTGCGTTGGCTCACTCTCTCCTCAACGAGCAATTTAGATTGACCGGCTGCCACCGACGCGCTCGTTTGAACATTCTTCAGCTCCCGAAGCCCACGTTCAGCCCTTTTCGCGCGAATCTCCAGACTGCGATTCCTTTCGTCCTTTTTATCATTCTCACGTCGCGCTTCCCGCAGACGCATGCCGGCTTTGTAAGCAGTATATAGTCCTTTCACAGCCCCACGTATGCCGTCTCGAAATACTTCGAAATCTTGACGTCCAACCATCGATTGTTGGACTTCCGGCGGGAAGATCTGTCGAGCGAACTCGACTGCCACACTTGGGTCTTTAATGATACAATCTGCCTCCTTCATTGGTCAATTCCTCACAAAAACTGCAAAACTCAACGGTCGTGGCGTCGCATCACGCTCGATTCCCGGTCGCGGGCATGGAGAATTTCCCCGTTGTTGCCTCTCCTTTCGGGGCGATCTGCTTCGACGACTAAGGGGCTGTTGTGTTTCCCGATCCTTGGATGTTTTTCTTCCCGTACGTATAGGCTCGCTACTGCAACTCATTGCGGCGTCTAATTCAGCCAATCTTTGTCCCTCCCAAGTTGCCTGAATGAAAATAAGCAGGGCCTCTCGCGTGCACCCGTCCCATTTATCCTTCAATGTATGCAGCTCCCCCAAGGCAACATCAGTAATCCCAAATGTCAAACGTCGGATGACGACTGTCCAACCCACGACCTAGGCCCACGGCTAAGGCAAGGGCAGATTTACTAATCTGGTCAGCCATATTTTCAAGCGCAAGCACCGATGAATCTATGCCTCAGCCAGCCCACGAGTTAGACCCATTCGACTTCAAGCTCCATACAGCTAAGGCAAGGCGGATTTACTAATCCATTCGGCCATGTTTTCAGCCAGTGCGATCCATCAATCGCCAATCGTGCCTCGGCCACGAGTTAGACCCATTCGGCTTCCCAAGCTCGCGCCCTGGCTAAGGCAAGGGCAGATTTACTAATCTGGTCTACCATGTTTTCAAGCGCAAGCACCGATCGATCTCTGCCTCAGCCAGCCCGCAAGTTAGACGCATTCAGCTTCCCAAACTCGCACCCTGGCTAAGGCAAGGACAGATTTACTAATTAGGTCGACCATGTTTTCAAGCGCAAGCGCCAATCAATCTATGCCTCAGCCATCCCACAAGTTAGACCCATTCGGCTTCCCAAGTTCGCGTCCTGGCTAAGGCAAGGGCAGATTTACTAATCTGGTCGGCCATGTATTCAAGCGCAGGCACCGATCAATCTGTTCCTCAGCCAGCCCACGAGTTAGACCCATTCGGCTTCTCAAGCTCGCGCCCTTGCTAAGGCAAGGGAAGATTTACTAATATGGTCGGCCATGTTTTCAAGCACAAGCGTTGATCAATCTGTGTCTCAGCCAGCCCACGAGTTAGACCCATTCGACTTCCCAAGCTCGCGCCCTGGCTAAGGCAAGGGCAGATTTACTAATCTGGTTGGCCATGTTTTCAAGATCAATCGCCGATCAATCTGTGCCTCAGCCAGTCCATGAGTTAGACCTGTTCGGCTTGTTAAGCTCGTGCCCTGGCTAAGGCAAGGGCAGATTTACTAATCTGGTCGGCCATGTTTTTAAGCGCAAGTACCGATCAATCTGTGCCTCAGCTAGCCCACGAGTTAGACCCATTCGGCTTCCCAAGCTCACGTCCTGGCTAAGGGAAAGGCAGATTTACTAATCTGGTCAGCCAAATACCTAAGCTGAGCAGCCGATCTAACCATAACCGAAAGCTATATCATTCATCAACAACATTTTCCTTAGCAAGTTGAGCACAACTCATGAAATTTTATATACGCAAATTACTAAACAAAAAGCTATAAGCCCGCATGAAAATGCCTAGCAAAAAACTATGACTGTAGCAACACATGAAAAATACCAAATTAAAAACTGTAAAAATGCATTCGACATCCTAAAAACTATGTCAGTCACCCAGATCAGTCATCGGAATCAAACTCCAATGGCTAAACATGCACTTGCTCATATGATATTGGCATAGTCAATGAAACTTTAGTAGCAGCAAGGGCTTTGTGCCAGCCATGTTTGAATCCCCGATTTTCAAACTTTGGGACTTGGTCCAAATACTTGGCGAGTCCAGCATTTTTCCCGACCTCGAATACTTTGGAAGCCTCAGGTCATTTGTTTCCTTCGCGCTTTCATTTCACCCAACTTCGGCCTCGGTTTGGAGACATATACAGGCCAATTTGAGCGCATCTTCACTCGCGTCCGCCTTCTTCTCGACATCCGATCTTAATTGATCCGCGCTACGAGCCCTCTCTATCTCGGCCTCGGCCCTCGAGGCTTCCTTGTTTGCCCTCAAAACTTCGACCTCAGCCCTTATCCTCTGGTCCTCAACTTTCTTTTGTAAACGACCAATCTGTTTGACAGCGTCACAAAGGCGACGGCCCATATCGGCTATCCTCCCGATGGTCTGCAAAACAAGAATTTAAAACCATAACTTCAACAGTATTTGGATTAAGTGAAGCGAAGTCCAAATATGTACCAAAAGTGCCGATTGGGCGGCTAGTGCTGTGGCATTCCGATCTGGTTCCACCCGGAAAGCCTCCCTGTCAGATGGCAACAACACGGACGTAGCCAAGCTGAATGCGACTTCTGGATCTTTAAGTGCCGAAGCATCAGAAGAAATCGGCATGTTTTTTTTATCATCGACTGAATGACAAAAGGAACGATCACATTCGATCGCTCTAATTGAGGACGTTTGCCACCTTGTTCTTCTGAGCTGGCCTCAAACTCAGCAGGGCGTTTCTCTTCCTTTTCCTCAACTTCTTGGCCTACCTGCACGATCAAAGTAGATTCGGCATTCCGATTTGTTACCGTCTCCTCCTCAATAATGCGCAAGGACTCTGATTCGCTAACAAGAAGGGAGAGTTGAGATTCGGTGGCGGGTGGTACTTCAGATGGAAGGGCCTCTGCTCTTCGCCGCGTGGCCAACCTTTCCGCATTCGCCTTCTTGGCAAGTTTTGTCAAGCTTAACCCGGCCATGTCTGCGGGGCCGACGGGAAGATCCTCTAAGCCATGAAAAATGCCGTCAAGTGAAAGATCCCCTCGGCCCGAAGTGGATGGAGGATCGGTCGAATTCAATACCTCGTCAGACTTGATTTCAGACTGATCTGATTCGGTAACATTAGCTACATCCCGCTTCGAATCAGACCCTTCGAAACCAACCAGCCTCAAGTTTTTGAAGTCGGACAAAATAAGAACGATAAGAGAATCTTCACCCTCCGGACCCGAGATATTTTTTGCCGCCGAGAAGGTCGTATATGTCGGCTCATAACGAAGCAGAACGTGGGCCGCCCTCCTCTGTTTCTGAAGACTTCGACGGCCGAAATACTTGAGCGCGACTTTTATATCTGAAAGAACGGTGTCGTCAATTGAAGATAGGACTTTCTTCAAATTGTTCCCTGCACAAGCCAAGCCGTAACATTTCAAAGAAGAGGCTTTACAACAAAAATGAATGAATAATAAAAGTGAGAAGACGATCGGCCACCTGGCTCACCCCTCCGTCTAGGAATAGGGTTGACGTGATCCTCCCCTTCACCAAATTCCCAATTACCCTGGACAACGACCATAACATCATCAACTCGTTTCCCAAAACTAGAAAGCATAGTAATTAGCTGATGGTCGATATCCTTGGCCTTAAGGAAGTAACGCCCGTGCCGACCAGAAGACTTAGCCAAGGCATAGCAATGCCGGATGCCTGGAATGCCAAGGTTAATTCTAAGGCGGTGGTTGAGCGCTATAACCCCCATTATAATTCTTAAGAAATTCACATTGATTGGGAAGGGATTAAACCCCAATGGCGAAGCACAGCCCTAAGAAACGGGTGAAGGGGAAAACGGACTCCACCCTCTGCGATTGACAAAAGAGGAAAGACAATCGTGGTTTTGTCCTCCCTCTCCATATCAAGAGTGTCGTCTGCCACAAATGACAGATGGACATCATCAGGAATAGAGAAATGACGTCTAAAGCCAGCAATTCGATCTGATGAGAGAAGCTCTTTTAAATGTTTCGCCATACCCTACAGTTTATAAAAAATATGCCAACGAAGGAATAAATCAGAAAGAGTCTTCGAAGCAAGGAATGAGAGAACTTACAAAGGATGAAGAGGATATCGAAGAAGAGAGTTGCAGGGACGACTCAAAAGGCAATCTGGCGACGAGCGTCATAAAATACATACTCGAAAGGACGTCAAAATTTTAAATCAACATAAATAGACACGTACGAAAGGACGAGAAGTCGACATGACAACCGAAAGGGGTGCTCTTAGATATCTGCACAAGGATGAGGCCAACTGCCAAATTTTGGCTCTGACTTTTCGAAATTCAGAACCAAACACTCTAGCCAACTGTCGTTGGTAAAGTGCTTGGTGGGCAATTGTGGGAGCCAAATAATTAGAAGAGTCAGAAGGTGTGTACCCCAGAAATCAGGTATTATTTGGCTCCACACTACGTGACTAGGATGCTGAATACGTTATGAAGGCCGAATAGCCGAAGATTAGTAGCTCCGAATAAATAAAAGGGGAATGGGATAAAAGTAGGCTCAGGCCCCGAGGCCCAAAAAGTAAGTATAAATACAAAAACCATAGATTTAGAAAGGTATGTAAGAATCACTTCACTTAACTCAGAAAACAAGCTATCTTGAGTGCCTGAACTAACTTGTTCGTCGGAGTGCTAATTCCGGTACCCCAGACCGGAGTGCTTGTATCTTTTTAGGTGACTAGCTGAGGATCACTAGCATCTCCTAGGATCTAAAGAGTATTTCCAAACCACTTCACCACAAGTACAAAAAGATGGCAAATACAAGTATGAAAAACAAGCTTAAAGGGTAAAAGTTATACCTCTTGAAGCCAAACACACTTTAGGCACAAATGAGGCACCAAATCAAGCTGAAATAACCTTCTAAAGCTCAAAGAAGGTCCCAAGGAATCTCATCCCAAAGATAACCAACTTTGGTCAAGGATGTATTGGCAAAGGAGAAGTGTATCCCTACTTGTATGCACAAACGTTCAAGAGAGAGAGGAATGTAGAGAGAGAGACTCTCAAAATATTTCACTCGTCAAATTTTATAACCTTTAAAACAATAGAGAAGGCCCTCTATATATAGAAAGAAAAGAGCATAGGTCGAAAATATCCCGAAATGGACCGCTAGAATAGCTGGAAGACAAATATCTGCAGAAATTTGACTTTTTGCACCAATGGCCGGCAACGGATCATTGATGGCCAGCACAACTCCATTCTTGGTCGACAAGGACCACTCCTGGATGGCAGGTGGCCAGAAAAGGCCATTCATGGCCGGCACATGGCCAAAAAAGCCCATCCATGGCAAGCAACCTCCACCTCTGGTTGGCTAGAAAAATCTACTTTTTGTGCCCGACTTCAAATGGGTATATCTCCTTCATCTGGACTCCTTTGCAGGTCATTCTTAAGCCTAAATTGAAGCCCTAGAAATTTTCTTTCCAATGTTTTCATCCTCACATCAAAATTCCTAGTGTGCAAAAAAGATATGCCTCTTTTAGTGAAGACTGCTTAGTTTCGATCCTAGCCGGATTCATGCCTAACTTCTTTTCAGCTAGTTTTCTTGCCTCTGCTGCTCTTTTCTTCAACTCCAAACCTCTAAACAAGATGTTTTAAAGATTTTTTCAAAGAGTTCATCTCTCTTTCATTTATTTCCACTTTGTCCTTGCTTGATTTACCGAAAAGCGCAACATTTAACGAAATGTGAGCCTCGGAACATCGTGGGAACCTTTTTCAAAAATGTTTTGAAAGAGAGGGTTTTAAGGTCTAAAATCATTTTCATCAAAATAGTTTTGGTCCAGAAAGGGGTTGTGGGGTCAGGATTTGACACTCTCCTTGTCGAAGAAATCGAACCTGTACACAACTAAACCTTCACCATCAAGTAAGCAATCAGTGGCGCCTAAGTCTTAAGGGTAGTAAAAAAATGGGGTGTCTATAGTTGCCTTTCTTTGACAGAACTCAGAAGTTATGAAATGACGTGAGTGAATGTCAAAGCCCAGAGACGACCCATTTTTGACAAGGTTGAAGACTTGGACAAATAAACAAAATGCAAATGCAGTTGGTTGAACTTGAGGGTTGCCTACGTATCCCTTTGCAAGGAATCAAACAAGCATAGTTCAAGGGCAGGATACAAATATAACAAAACAGTGCAATGATATACAGTACAACGAAACAATGCAAATGATATGCAATGTATGTAATTGAATCATCACACCACAAGCAGTGCAAAACCACCCAAATATCATAAAGGGATGGAGATGCAACATCAAACTACGTTTAACATTAAAAAGGGGCTGGAACCCTCAAACCACAATTCTCTTAGTGGGATAGGCGTGTGCACATCCAGAACTATGTGTTTCGTAGAAAGAATACAAGTAATTGGGTGGTATGATATGAGTGAGGAATGATCTACTGAGGAAAGATCGTGATCCTACACGCTGAATGCAACAAAACAAAATACAATGCCATGGATGCAATAGATGCAGTGAATAAGGTGCGGGTCAAACTACATTTTACCTAGAAAAGGTATGGACACAAAACAGACCACGTCTAACACAGAAAAGGTGCTGAAACCCTCAGACCACAATTCTCTTAGTGGAATAGGCACATACACATTATCACAGAACCATGCTTCAACGAGGGAACGGTATGAGCACATGCTAAACCAAGCTTAACATAGAAATGATGTAGAAGATAAATCAAATACTGCAGTAAATGCATGCGATATATACTATATACAATGCGATAGAAGTAATAGATGTGCTGCAACAGATAATAAATACGATATAGCATATAGGAAGTGAAAGCAGTTTATAGAGGCAATTGGTGATGACTCACCTCATGCTGATGTGGATCTTCCTCTTCTTCGTCTTGCGTTTCTGAACCATAGGTTGGGTCATTATCTAGAATTGAGGCGCATACACGCTGCCTCAACCTATGGGGCTGCCATACAGATTTCAAGCCGAGGATATACCCCTGGGTATTTAAACCAAACTTTAGTCTCAAAAACTCCGAACCTTTGCGTTCTAGGCATTAGCCATTCAAACTCTAGTTTCCACCGTCGTAGTTGATCTCCTAGGAACTCACCTCAAACATAGGCAGGTGGAAGTCGTTCAGGCGCGACAAACACCAAAGGAATTGCACCTTTAGAGGATTTAAGGTCTCCTAGACCAGAGAATGCACAAGATAGTGAGAAGGGAAGTGAATGCACCAAACAGTGCTATGCAGGTACACAAGACAGCGCGATGCATGTGGCACAAGACAATGTGATATGGGTTACATGCACAAAACAGTGCGATGCAAGTGAATGCACATGACAGTGCAATAGGCAAGGTGCACAAAACAGTGCGATGTAGGTGCACAAGACAGTGCGATGCACAAGAAAGCGCGAGTGTAATGCAGAAAAAAGTGCGAATACGTCCAAATGCGCCTCATGCGAGTGGAGAAAGAGTGAATAAATGCACAAGAAACCACGAGCGTAAATTGCACACCAAAGTGCGATGTGCAAGAAAGCGCGAGTGCAAAATGCACAACAAAAGTGCGATGTGCAGGAAAGCGTGAGAGTAAACTACACAAAAAAGTGCGATGCGCAGGAAAGCGTGGGTGAAAACTGCCCAAAAAAGTGCGATGCGCAGGAAAGCATGGGTGTAAGCTGCACAAAAAAGTGCGATGCACAAGAAAGCGCGAGTGTAAATGCAGTATTTTAAGGCCTCCTAGACCAAAGAATGAACAAGATAGTGCGAGTGAGATACAAAGTGTAAATGCACGAGACAGTGCGGGTGAGACACAACCACAAGGTGCACAAGACAGTGCGAGTGATACACAACCACAAGGTGCACAAGACAGTGCGAGTGATACACAACCACAAAGCGCACAAGATAGTGCGAGTGATACGCAACCACAAGGTGCACAAAATAGTGTGAGTGATACCCAACCGCAACGTGCACAAGACAGTGCGAGTGATACACAACCACAAAGTGCGCAAGACAGTGCAAGTGATACACAACCACAAGGTGCGCAAGACAGTGCGAGTGATACACAACCACAAGGCGCGTAAGACAGTGCGAGTTATACACAACCACAAGGTGCGCAAGACAATGCGAGTGATATGAAATTATGAAATAGATGCACTGTGTGAGATTATCGTATGATAGATGCATGATGTTAATTGAAAGTATGTTGTATTCATGAAACAAACATATTCTATGCAAGAGACAAAATCATATTCTATGCAACACTAAAAGCATATTCTATGCATGAAACAAGAGCATATTCTATGCAAGAATCATAAACAATGCGTGGCACACATGCAACAAAAGTGTATATGAAAGTGCACATTCTATGCAAGAAGGGAGTCAAATATGTACATTGATGCCTCCGATTTACCTCTCGGAGGACTTTGCAACATGTTTAACACAAAAAGGACACACCCTGTTCATATTGGCGGGGGGTTAACATTTGCATGTTGCTTTAATTGCCACTCTGACCTAAAGTAGGCTTGAACTTGGGGTCGAGATATACTAATACTCCAAAGAAGGGCGAGGCCTGAGAAGGTGCACCTGGAATGCATTCTCAGAATTTTCTGAAGTTGAGACACATTGAGATGCTCCAAATTTTCCCTCTTTTCTTTTGCTTTGCTGTCTGGAACCCATATAGCTTCAGATAGGTCCTAGTTCAATTGTTCTCACATGACCTAGGTTGGACCCTACAGTTCATGAAAGAAAGGATCATGTTTTGTACAAATGTGGAGAATGACACAGTACTCTGAGCACAAAACGATTTGAAATTGAAATTGAGACATGAGTTCTTAACCAGGTATTGAGCCTATGACTAACCACAGTGAAAATGACTCAACAAAGAGAAAACGAAGGTAAAACAACCTAAACACATCTATTGACACTCGAAACGACTCAAAACAAGAATCAAGACAAACAAAAACAACAAACACAAGACTCAAATGTGTTCCAACGGGAAGAGACCTCTCAGTTCATGAGGAGTCCAGAACTTCTCCAAGTATTGGTTCCCACCCTTTCTTATTTGTGATTCTCACATCACTCTGGCACTCAATCTCTTTTTCTCTGAAAAGCCCTTTCCTCACTTTTTCTCTAAGCGCACATCCCTCTATTCTTGAATCTCTCTAATTTTTTACCCCTGCCTTGGGTGGTTTATGGATAAACAGGAAGTTGTGGGCTCTTACCCCTAGTATTCTACTAGATTCTCTTTCTTCCGCTCACAACTAGTGAGTTTCTCCCACAAAGGGGTGGTGGTGCAGCTGGATGTATAGTAGTTGACGACGCCCCTGGCTTAACTGATTGAGATGAACTACAATACATCCCACTGGCCAGGTATACAATTGATTGGTCTCACACATTGTGTTTTCTACGTCCCCATTCTAGGTTAAATGCCAATTTGGGTGCGATCGTCCATATGAAGGAACCGAACATCCAACTCCATTTTCAATCTGTGTTTCGCACTTGGCTTGATACCTCACTGCTTGGAGGATGAGAGAGCTTTCGGCCGTTCCTGCTACTAACTTGTGTTGTGCCCTCTCTGGCGAATACATTAATAATGGGAAACAGACAGGAAACCTAACTTAACTGTGCCCCTAGTTCATCAATTTGACTATTTTTTATTTTTTGGCTTTCTACTAAAACAATTTTGACCAACATGATAGTTAGATTAACATACTTGTTTGATTTTCCGATTTGAAATCGTATAAGTCAGGTTGTGAGCACTAAAACTTTTCCATTTTTGGGTTGAAGAAATGGTACATTTTTGGAAAAATGGAATAATTTTTGAGAGAATTAGTTAACCTCATTAAAAAAACTCAAAAACATAGAATTTACTCTTGAGATGCACAATCTTAGATCTAAACTTGAATTATCTTGCAGTTGAATCTTCTAACAGAGTAGGACAATTGAGTCTGAACGAAGATGATCATGAAGATGAGCCACTTCACATGGACAACATAGTCGAGTTGAACAAGGATAAACCAATCAGCATGGATGAGCAAAGCAGGCCGAAAATGGCTGGGGCCGAACTTCAGGATGAAGTTGCCTACGTATGCTAAAGATGGGAATTAGGCAGTACGTAGTTCCGGGTTAAGGTACACTCGGGTGTTGACACTCTTCTTTTGCGCTCTAACTTTTGCCAAGGTCGCCCTTTCAGGTTTTCAACCTTGCGAGCTCTGTTTTTCTTTTCTTTTCAATTCTTTTCTTCTTTTCTTTTTCTTTTGTTTCTTTTCTCTTTCTTTTGTTCCCATTTTTTTCTTTTTTCCTTCTTTTCTTTTCTTTTCTTTTTTCTCCATTTCCATTTTTTCATTTTTATTCTTTTTCTTGCTCTAAGTTTTGCTTGGGTCGCCCTTCCGGGTTTTTGGCCCAACGAGCCTCTCAAGGATAGAAAAGTGTAACTTGTCTATGGTGATCGGTTTGAGATCTCGAAGCCAACTGAATCCAAGAGAATGGTTGTTGTTCACTGATGATGTAGGAGTCCATCAAATCGGGTCTGAATTTGCCCCTAGTGTTGCGGATAGGTACTCGATTGTCCTTCAGCAAAACTTTCTTCTTTTCTCTATGCTGGGATTTGGCTTTCTTTCCAATCTTGGTTGATAGAATGCCCCATCTTTCGAATCTTTGAGCACATCTGAAATTTTTGCCCCTAGTTAATGGGCTACTTCTGATCTAGCTTTGCAAGCTTCCTTTGATGACATCTGACCTTCTTGATTTGACCTTTTTGCCCCTAGTTCAGGGGTTGCTTCCAATCCGGCCATATAAGCCTCATGTTTTTGTTGATCATTGAACATTCTGAATGAAAGTTCAAGGTTTGAAAGCAAAAGGGGTTGAGTTTCGAGGCCAAGAGTGATCCTATACTGCACAATCTCAAAATCAATTCCATGCATGTCTTCGTAGGACCATGCAAACATTTTTTGAAATCTTTTAGGAAAGAGACTAGTCGCTCAAGCTCCTCTGAAGACAATGCAAAACCAATTTGGACTAAGCTAGTATCCTTCTCAGTACTCACATTAACAAACATGATCTCATTCATTAAGCGCTTAGTGTAACAAGCCCGGGGGGGGGGGGGGGACCTCGCTACAGTTCGGACTCCCTTTTGTTTGTTGCGGTTCTAAATCTGAACCAAAGAGTCCAACTCTGGCAAATCGTTTTGAAGAAAAACAGATTTTTTAAAAAGTGGCGCCAAACATGGACTGCTTTGCCAGATTACAGAGTCGCCACCTAAATATTTTAAAATTGGGAAATTTAGGCAACCCTGACTCGGTGCCGAAGGCCACGTGTCCGTCATCACCAAAGTTCTCTTGGCTCGGGAGCTTGGGTACGATCGGGGAAGGTCAGCTATGAGCACCCCCTTTCACCCGGTCCGAAGACCGGCCTCTACTAACCGTGATATCTGATTTTGAAAACATTACATGCTCTTATTCCAATTATTAACCTAGAATTACTATGTGATGCGCACAGCAAACAAGTATAGACTAGATTGCCTAATTTGGAAACAAGCATTGCATATCCGTTTGTTTGGAAAATGCTTTGGAATTTGCTACTCGCATGTAGGCTAAAACACGGATTTCAATGAGTTTTCCAACTCAAGCAACCCAACCTTCACCCACAGGCATTCAAACAGTTTATCTCACATAAGCACTTAGCCGCATGGTAAGCGTACTGTCATGTTAACATCCACACGCATATGATATGCTAAAGCATAAATACTTACATTGTACTCCGTGCCAAAACAAGAAGCTAGTTAGCAGACATGCATGTCCCCAGGTCATGTTAAGTGGCTAATGCAACACAGGCGAAGATGCAATTTAGAGTAGGCTCGGCTAACCCTAAAGATGGCATGTGAAATGCACTTTATTCGATACACGTATTCAATTTGGAATTGAAAATACAATGCAGTTTGTATGATGTACCGAGCCCGATGCATGTCAACAAATGCATGGATGCATGCATGCATAACATAAGGTATGCTAAAATAAACGTGCCCTAATACTAACCATTGAAAGCAGGTAAGTAAAAGGGAAGAAAGAAGTGGAGGTTGAAAGACATGCACACACCCACGCACACTTATTACAGATTTGCCCTCGCTCGGAGGGACCAAAAGAATAATACAAATTAATTAACTACGCAAGCTAATTAAATATTACAAATTAATTAAATTAACAAAATAATTAATCTAAGAAAAATAGTAAACTGCCTCGGGGCGAGGGCCCAATACATGTACACTCGGATTCCGCTCAGAATTGCACTGCCATGCCTAGCCTGCCTCTGTTTTCCCTGCTTTGTTCCTCTGAAATCTGCCAAAGTCTCAAGGATGCCTCTCTGGACACTGGAGAATCCCACCGTCTGGAGGAAATGACCACCGGTACTAGGATGTAGCCATCGGCACAAAATATATCCATCGGCCATTGATTGACTGCCGGTGGGCACTAAATACTGCCGGCCGGCAATGAATTCCTGCAGAACCTGCAACTCACATCAGCAGAGGGCAAAACTTGCATGGCAGCTCAATTCAAGCGATGTATGCACCAAACACATTCCTTATCATGTTTGTGACTCAAAGGAGGATGTGCCTTGATTCTCAAGCCACCAATCGCGCATTTCCATGCATGATGGCCAAAGAGTCAAGTGTGCATTTTAATATCAAATGTAATGCACACCAAACATACAAGGGACCCAACTTCAATCATGGTTGATCAAGAGGCAAGGCAATGCACAACAACGCACGTGCAACCTAAGCATGCAAGCTAACATACAAACATGCAATGCAACTACATGGCATACACAACGCTAACAACATAACATGCACAACGCATTGAAACATGGCATACACAATGCAACATGGACTTACACCAACACAAGTGGGCCTCTGCCACACTCACATAGGAGGCCGTCAGATGAAAACAAGATACCTCGAAGTGTGTGCCCGCGGGCACGCAAACCGAGAACGGACCCTCGGGCACTAAAATACCACTCTAATGAGACATGGCAAAGACATGGAATATGATATGCAAACATGCAAAAATCAGTGGCAAAATGAGGGGCAAAACAGCGCCGAAATGAGGCGAAATAATACCCAATGCATGAAATGATCTCGAAACATGGATTTCAATGCATAAAATGGCCTACAGCTATACCATACATGCATAATTGATACATGACATGAAAAATCAGAAGCAAGGCAACCCCAAAACTCACATTTTTACAGTACAAAACATGGCCGAACAGCAATCACAAGTAGAGCTAAAATGGCATACAAAAATGGCTCCGCAAAGGAGGACATGAAGCAAGTGGTAGATGCAAAGCCCAAAGGGAAAAATACCCTTCTACAACACTAAAGAGAGACTAAAAATATTAACATTTACAATAAATGACAAGCCTCAAATCAGTATGCAAACATGCTCAAAATGCAATGCAAGAAATAGGCTAACAAGAGGCTATAACCTGAGGCATACAAAGCATTCACCAAACAGCCAAATATCTTTAATGAGATATGCCAAGAACGTCAAAATATGGCCATTTTCAGTTCTGATGATGGCCTAAAAACAGAAGCAAGACAGGCCAACAAAGCATGCAAAAATGGGGGCCAAAGAGGGGTATAATGGTAAGCACAACATGGAGGCCCCCAAAAGTGGTGGTCCCTTCTACAATGTTGTAGAGTGACTCAAAATAAGCCTAATCACAGTTCATGACACACTCCAAAACAATTTACATATAGGCCAAACAAATCATGCATATTTACGGTAAACAGGAGGGATTATGAAGTAAGTGCAAGATAGGGGGCCCAAAAATGGTTGAGCCCTTCTTCAATATTGAAGAGGGTCTCAACATAGGCCCACTTACAGTTTACATTATGCTCGAAAATAGATCATACATAGGCTAGAAATTTCAGGCAAAATAATGGCATACAAGATGGTATTCAAGCAAGTACCAAATGGAGGGCTCAAACAGGGTTGAGCCCTTGAACAAACATGAAGAATGGCTCAAGAGAGGCCTAGTTTCAGTTAGGGTCGGAGCCCAAAACAGTAAACCAATAGGCCTAAGAGATGAGGCAAGAAAATGCTACAAAAGAGGGAAATGGCAACTTACCCTTGAAGACCACTTCTTTTCTACCTCTTGGCTTGAGGAATGTTGCTTCTAAGCCTCTAAAAAGCTCCCCTTGCTGCTGGAAATGGAGTGGTGGTGGTGGTGCTTGGTGGTGATGAAGAAATGGCCAAGGATTTGAGAGGTTTTGAACTTGGAAGTGTAGAGAGAGAGGGATGTTTTAGAGTGAGAAGCTCCCAAGATTTGCTTTTTTGTTCTAACCCTAAGCCATATGAGATATAAGGCTCTATATATATCAAAATAAGAGCTTTTGGTCGAAATATCACAATTGAAAATATCTGCCACAGTGTATTGATAAATATCTGTCAAAAATCTGAGTTCTGGGCACTTTTGGCCGGCCGGCAATCTTTTGTGCCGGTCGGATAAATGGATGGCCAGTAGGCATCTGGTAAGGTCAAAAAGTGCCAGTGGATGTCTAGATTGAATCCCCGGAAGTTAGCTTTCCAATGGCGCAAACCTTGCATTAAAATTCCTCCTGTGGAAAAAGTTATGCCCATTTTGGTGAAGCCGCGCAGATTCGATCCAACCGGACTGATTCCCAAGTTCAACCAACCATATCTCCCCCACTCGGACTTGGATTTGAGAGATTCTTGAGTGCAAAATGAAGCCCCGGAAGTATTCTTTTCAACGTTGGTGGCCTCATAGCTGAAATCCAAATGTATAGACAGATAAGCTTGTTTTAGCGATGATCGCTCGTCTTTCTCCTACACGGATTCATGCTGAACTTCTCCTAAACTAGTTTTCTCCCCTCTTCTCCTCTTTTCTTCAACTTCAAACCCCTAAGTAAGGTGTTTTGAAAGATTTTTCAAAGATTTCATCTCTCTTTCATTCATCTCCCCTTTGTCCTTGCTCGATTTACCGAAAAGCGCAACATTTACCGAAATGCGAGCGTCGGAACATCGTGGGAATTTTATTTCAAAAATGTTTTGAAAGAGAGGGTTTTAAGGTCTCAAAACCATCCAAAATAATTTTGGTTCAAAATGGGGTGTGAAGTTAAGATTCGCCTCTCTCCTTGCCGAAGAAATGGAACCTTTGCCCTGCACACTTTTCTCTACCAAGTAAACCATCAGTAGCGCCCAAGTCTTGAGGGCAGTCAAAAATGGGATGTCTACAGTTGCCCCTCTTTGACAGAACTCGGAAGTCATAACAATGACGGGAGTGAATGTCAAAGCCCAGAGACGACCCATTTTTGACAAGGCCGAAGACTTGGACAAACAAACCAAAATATAGATAAATAAATGGTTGTGCCCGCAGGCTGCCTACGTATCCCTTTGCAAGGAATCAAACCAGCGTAGTTCAGGGACAGGATGCAAAGTGATGCATAATGCAAGTGCATAACTTATGATCCTGCAAAGAAAGCTGTGATGAAGCAATTATGCCAAATAAATGCAACATTTTAAGCGAATGCTATGCAAGCAAGTAAACATGAACCAAACTACATCTCATGCAGAAAGGATGTACGAGAATTAAGCAATTCTCACGGCGCCTTACGCGGAGAAGGCTAAAAGCGACTACCGAGAATACCAGGAGTCTCGAGCACAACATCTCTCAGCGTATCGTACACAGGAGAGGAAAGAGTAACACTTCTCAGCGTAGTACACGCGAGAGAAGAAAGATAAAATTTCTCAGCGTAGTACACGCAAGAGAAGAAGGATAAAATTTCTCAGCGTAGTACACGCAAGAGAAGAAGGAAAGGCAAAGAGAAACCTCATCAGCGTAGTACACGCGAGAGAGGAAAGAGAAAAGCCTCTCAGCGTAGTACACGCGAGAGAGGAAAGGGAAAAAGCGAAAAGAAACCTCTCAGCGTAGTACACGCGAGAGAGGAAAGAGAAAAGCCTCTCAGCGTAGTACACGCGAGAGAGGAAAGGGAAAAAGCGAAAAGAAACCTCTCAGCGTAGTACACGCGAGAGAGGAAAGAGGAAAGCAAAAAGAAACCTCTCAGCGTAGTACACGCGAGAGAGGAAAGAGAAAAGCCTCTCAGCGTAGTACACGCGAGAGAGGAAAGGGAAAAAGCGAAAAGAAACCTCTCAGCGTAGTACACGCGAGAGAGGAAAGAGGAACAATGCAAGTAAAAAGGCGCACAACAATGTGGGGGAAACATGCATGACAGCGCAAGTGAAATGAGTGCATAACAATGCAACTGGGATGTGCATCACAATGCAAATGAAGTGGGTGCATAACAATGCAATTGGAACATGCAACAAAATGCATGTGGGACGAGTGTGCATACACATTATGTGCAGAATAATCAATGCATATTCGATGCAATCTCAACAGTGTGTTTGAAATAAAATGCCGAATAAGGAAACACACGCCTTAACGAGACCAATTCAAACGCAACCTCCGATTTACCTCTCAGAGGAGTCACAACAGATTCCAAAAGGATACAACTCGTGCATGCAAATTGACAATGAACTACGCATCGGAGACATGAGTTGATACTTCCGCAGAAACATTTTGAGCTTGAGGTAGAGGCACACCCATACTTCAGAGCATTGACAAGGCTTGAAGGGGTACATCCCACGGAATTTGCTGGAGGTGAAGCACACTCAGATGCTTCGATTTTCCCACTTTTCTTTTTGTTTGCAGTGTGGAACCTAAATAGCTTCAGATAGATCCTGATTTTACTGTTCTCACATGACCTGGGTTGAACCCTGCAGTTTTTGAAAGAACAAATTCCTTTTTTGCACAAATGTGGAGAATGGCATAGCACTCTGAGCACAAGATGATTTTTTTTGTTTTTGAAATTAAGAAATGAGTTCTTAACCGAGTATTGAGCCTACGACTGAACACAGCGAAAAAGACTCAACAACGGAAAACGATAGGTAAACAACCTAAACACATCGAGACACGCTCGGAACGACTCAAAGCAAGAATCGGGGCAAACAAAACAAAAGACACGACACACAGACGTGTTACAATGACGAGAGACCTTTCAGTTTGCAAGGAGCCAGTTTCTTCAGGTATTGTTTCCCATCCTTTCTCATTTGTGATCCTCACATCACTCGGCCCTCAAGCTCTATTTTTCACGAAAAAGCCCTTTTCTCACTTTTTCTCTCAACGCACATCTCTCTATTCTTTAATCTCTCATTTTTTATCCCTCTCCTGGGTGGTTGATGGATAAACAGGAAGTTGCGGGGTCTTGCCCTTAGTATTCTACCAGACTCTCGTTCACAATAGTGAGTTTCTCCCACAGAGGGGCCGCGCTACAATTGGGTGTGTAGCGGATCTGCGGCTGACATCGGTCGACGATGCTCTGCTGAGGAGTTTGGACATGGTTAGATCTGTCCAGATGAGGGAGTGGAATATCTTGCCCCATTCCAGTTTGTGCTTCACACTTGGCTTGATACCTCGTTGCTTGGAGGGTAAGAGAGTTTTCAGCCCTTTTGTTAATTTCAGTTGTGCCCTCTTCTGGCAGGTAGAGTGCCCTTCTTGGCGAGTATGTTGACAATGGGGAAAAGACAGGAAGCCTGACTCAACTGTGCCCCTAGTTCTTCATTTCGACCATTTTTCTTTTTGCTTTCTACTAAAACAGTTTTGACCAACATGAGAGTTAGATTAACATGCTTGTTCAACTTTTTGATTTGAAATCACGCAAGTCAGGCTATGAGCACTGAAAATTTTCCTTTTTTGGGTCCAAGAAATGGTTCAGTTTTAGAAAAATGGGATAATTTTCAAGAGAATTAGTCAACCTCAGTAAAAATTCTCAAAAACTATTTTTGCAAACGGCCACTGCTCAACGAGCATGGAACCTACTCTTGAGATGCACAACCTCGGACTCATAGCAATGGAAAATTGCCCCTTGTCTGAAGGACACTGCATGGCAACGGAAAGTTGCCCCTTGTTTGAAGTGGCACCGCGGCGTTTTGAATGGCAACGGAAAGTTGCCCCCTTGTGTGAATGGCACCGCGGCGCATTGTGATCAGTCCTCAGAGCGATGATTACAACCGAACTCTCGGATACAGAGAAGGCAAGGATGGTCAAAACCATTACATGGACATAGTCGAATTTGAATTATTTTACGGCTGGACTTCAGGATGAAGTTGCCTACGTATCCCAAAGATGGGAATCAAGCCTTACGTAGTTCGAGGTTAAGGTACACTCGGGTA
Source organism: Camellia lanceoleosa (assembly GCA_025200525.1). Taxonomy (NCBI): domain Eukaryota; kingdom Viridiplantae; phylum Streptophyta; class Magnoliopsida; order Ericales; family Theaceae; genus Camellia; species Camellia lanceoleosa. The sequence continues at coordinate 68,855,140 of CM045765.1, forward strand.
TTTAACCACTTCCTTTTCTTTCTTTTTTTCAGGCTCTAACTTTTGCTAAGGTGCCCGGTGCGGGTTTTCGACCTTGCGAGCTTCTTTTCTTTTTCTCTTCATTTTTCATTTTTTACTTCTTTTCTTTCCTTCTTTTTTTTTTTTTTTTTTTGTATCTTTGCATTTTTTCTTTTTTCTTTTTTCATTCCTTTCTTCGCTCTAACTTTTGCCTGGGTCGCCCTTCCGGGTTTTCGGCCCAGCGAGCCTCTCAAAGGGTAAAAGTGTAACAAGTCCATGCCAAATGGTTTTGAGATTGAAGCCCTCTATATCCAGGAGAATGGCTGTTGTATTGATTTGTAGAAGGATCCACCTTTGGCTCTTCGAGCACATCGAATATTTTTGGCCCCTAGTTCGAGGGGTGCTTCTGTTCTAACTTTGCAAGCTTCTTCTGATGAGGTCTAACCTTCTTGATCTGACTTTGGTGCCTCTTGTTCGAGGGTTGCTTCAAATCTGGCCACACAGGCCTCACGTTGTAGTTAACCGTTGAACATTCTGAGTTTGAGTCCAAGGTTCGAAAATAAGGGGTCGAGTCTCGAGGCTGAGAGCGATCCTAGGCTGCACAATCTCAAGAGTGATTCCACATGTCTTGAGGACCGCGCAAAACATTTTTTGAAAGTTTTTAAGAAAGCGACAAATCGCTCGCGCTGAAGACAGTGTAGGACCAATCTGGATCAAAGCTAGGGTCCTTCTCAGTACTCACACTAACAAGCATGATTTCATTCATTAAGGGCTTAGTACGCCTCTCTTTCTCTCAATTGATCAAATTTTTGCAAATCCCAAGGAATTCCTTCCTCTTCGTTTTCACCACAGTGTTTGAAAAAGTTTTGAAAAACTTCGGCCAATGCAATGACTTCAAGGCACAGAAAAGACAGAGTTCTTAGTCAAATACTTCCATCTCATTTAGAATTTCTGGCACAACTAGCACACGACAGAAGCAAACACAAGAGTGTAAAAATCACTGCTGTTTCATTCAAAATCTGTTGGCATAACTGACTCCCTGGCAGAAACAGACTCAAAACAAAATGAAAAGACAGACGCAAAACAAGCAAGAGATGTCCGAGGTAACTCCCCCGAAATCACCCGACTCTGACAAAACAGGACTGACACGATACAACAAGACAGACCCAACTAACTCAGTATGAAAGGACTGACTCAATACAAAAAGACAAGACTGACCCAATACCCAAGTTAGATAGCAAAATTAACAGCATTTGTACATTGCTCAAAACAGTGCATGCCGTCCACCACATCTGAAGTAAACTAAACGCCGCCCGCAGGTGGTTCATCTCTTGATCACATCACATTATCCCCCAAGTTCATTGATCTAGCACCGATAGATTTTACAGGACCTGGCGCGACGATGACCTTGTTATCAATCAGATCTTGTATTTCATGGCGAAGACGGTAACAACTATCAGTGTCGTGGCCGACTTGTTGATGGAAGGCACAGTACTTGGTCGGATCATGGGAGTGAGGGAGTTTATTTTGCAATGGCCGTAGCTCTAGGGGTTTCAGGTGCCCCTTTTTTATTAGGACCATCAAGGCCGCTGATAGTGACATGTATAGTGGGGTAAACACCCTCTGGCCCCAAGGTGGGTATTTTGAGGTTTGTGGCTTTTTGCTGGATGCACCAGCAAAGGGATTGACAAGTACTGACTGGGTTTGCTGGTCTCTTCCGAGTATGGGGCTAGAGTTGAAAGGAACATTCCTGGTATAAAGGCCCTTCTCCCGGCTCACCCCTTGATTCAAACTGCCCCCAACTTGAGTGGCAAAAGTGTCATCCACAGCCTTTGTAACAACCGCAAGGACCTGCTCTTTGTTCAGTCCTTCAGCTTTCAAAGCCTCAACATCCCACCGAAGGTGTTCATGGGGGCCAATGCCTGCCCCTACCTTGTTCTTACCACCTGCCTCTATTTTGCCAAGGGCTTGGCCTTCTTCCAATACAGCCTGTTCCAAGGTTGGGGAGCCTTTAGACATGAACTCCCTGGTATGTGATGTGGTCGATGATGGGGCCAAAACCCCAAAGGCTAAATCTGCCACAGTTCTCTGAAGATCTTCGATCATTCTCAGCAACTCAGAAGTAGTGGGCTCACAGGTTTGAGCTGATTGGGGTTCAGATGCACCCATCATGCATAAGTCCATGCTTTCCGGGATAAACACCTCTGGTTTGGGTAGATGGGCCGGGGTGATGTATATGCTGGGGTCAAAGGTGGATGGTAGTGTATGGATTAGGTTGAGATGTGGATGAGGTACTTGGTCATTGGGGTCTGAAGGTGGAGCTATCGTCCGGCTGTCAATGAGGTTTTAGATCTCCTGACGAAGACGAAAGCACACGTCAGTGTCATGGCGGCTTCGATGGAAGGCACCTGATGGTCGGCTAGGTTATGTGAGGAGGGTTTCTTTGGTAATGGTTGTGGCTCGGTGGCTTCAGATACCTTTTGATCGGGACCCTCGAGTAGTTAGCGAGACATGTCTGATGGGGTAAACATCCTTTGGCCCTGAGGTGGGTATTTGCCCATTTGTGAGCTAGTTTTGGAGGCACTGGTGAGTGGGGTGGTCATTTTTTGTGTGGTGGTGGTGGCCATGCCCATGTCTGAAGATATAGCTTGTTGTGTCTGCTTGGTGGTCACATTGACTGTAGATGTGACCTCCTAGGTCGCCTCCTTCTCCTGGTCAACAAGGTCCTGCTTCATAGCGTCCTCGATCTATACCCCTATCTCGTGTAGGTCCGCAAAGGTAGGAAAGGGTAAAACTATCATTTTTTGCATCATCCTGGGTTGGAGGTTGCGCACAACCATCCTTATCTAGTCTTTGTCAGAAGGCCTTGTAGTCATCATTGAGGCCTTTGATCTCCATCTCGTTACAAACTCTGAAAAACTCTCCTTTAGTTCTTGGCGGGTGGCTTCGAGATCACGAGTTGTGACCTCGATCTGTGTGTTGTAGGAGTATTGAGCAATAAAGGCCTCAGCCAGCTCTTCCCAGTTCCGGTTCACAGAGTCCTTCAATTTTGCATGCCAGATTGCAGCTATCCCAGACATGGTTCAGCCAAAGAGAGACAACTTCTGAGCTGTGGTCAAACCCATTGGCTTCAAGATATCGGAAAACAGGTGGAGGTGCACCCTTGGGTCTCCAGAGCCGTCAAAGCGATCGATATGCGGCATTTTAAACTGCTCCGGCAAGGTAATTGTAGATTCAATATACCCGTCCTCTAAATCTGGGATGGGGTTTACTCCATGTGCTCGTCTGAACAACTCCTCTAGTTTATTGACCTTAAGTGCAGTTGGGTCAACCTTAAATTCAAAGGGCGTGTCCACTGGATTAGCCGGTGCTTTGGACAACTGAGGTGGGATTGGCAGTGGGACTGGCCATGTCGGAACATCCGTACTCTGGGCGTGGTGCCTCTCTGGGTATTGGAACCATAGGTGGGGGTGGAGCTGGGTGCGAAGCAGATGCTCCGTCTTGTTGGGGTTGCTGTTGCTGCTGAAGCTTGGTGAGTAAGCCCGCTTGTTGAGCCAGAACCTCTGCTTGGCGGGTGGTAAACTCTGCCCGACGAGCAGCATCCTGCTGCATGGCCTCCTGGAGTTGACGCACCTCCTCCTGCATATTAACTGAAAGCTGCGGATCCGAACAGAGGTGATGTGACTGATGACTAACGGATCGGATGCCTGCCTTGCCTCAGCGAAGGAACATTGGTTGCCTTTGAATTGAATTTCTGACTTAACAAAATCTATTAGCGCTAGTCCAATGTACCTGGGGGATAGTGGAGCCTTCTGAAGCTATGATTCCAGGACTATCCTAGCAAAAGAGAAAACCGACAGCATCTCAGCTCAATTTCACTGGAACGGATATAAGCATAACAGAACAACTGTACTCATTACTGGTCACTGTTCCCCAAATCATCATCCCCAAAATTTGGATCGATACCGCAGATAATCGATTCCCAAAATCATTCGGTGCCCTCGGGCCGGATACCAAAACTTGCAAACTGATATGTGCATTCCCTATAGAGATACACTCTAAAAGCACATAGCATGTAAAAGAGAGCCAACACACCCCTATGTTGGGGTAGGGTTTCCCTGTCCTATTTTGTCAGGAGCTAGGGTTTCACTACGCACGCAGCGGTTTTAAACAACCTAATATCGGGTAAGCAACCTGTCCTAGTTTGGAATGGTCACTATGGATTCCTAATATGCACTAGGTCGAATGGTCAAAAAGGGTGCCCCGGTAAAAACCAGGGTTTGTGTTCCCCATCTTGGCAGAGCCATAACCGTCGACCTTATGGACATGCCTTGACAAGACAAGCCTCCAAGAAACCGCCAGAATAGCAGATGGCCAACACGGTGTCCTAGGCGCACCAATGCACATGCAATGCAAAGAAACACATAAGTGTAGTCAAAACAGGATATCACGAGTTCGAGTCAAGCTCTCGAAAATCCCCAGCGGAGTCGCCAGAAGCTGTAACAAGCCCGCGGGGGGACCTCGCTACAGTTCGGACTCCCTTTTGTTTGTTGCGGTTCTAAATCTGAACCAAAGAGTCCAACTCTGGCAAATCGTTTTGAAGAAAAACATATTTTTTGAAAAGTAGCGCCAAACATGGACTGCTTTGCCAGATTACAGAGTCGCCACCTAAATATTTTAAAATTGGGAAATGTAGGAAACCCTGACTCGGTGCCGAAGGCCACGTGTCCGTCATCACCAAAGTTGTCTTCGCTCGGGAGCTTGGGTACGATCGGGGAAGGTCAGCTATGAGCACCCCTTTCGCCTGGTCCGAAGACCGGCCTCTACTAACCGTGATATCCGATTTTGAAAACATTACATGCTCTTATTCCAATTATTAACCTAGAATTACTATGTGATGCGCACAGCAAACAAGTATAGACTAGATTGCCTAATTTGGAAACAAGCATTGCATATCCGTTTGTTTGGAAAATGCTTTGGAATTTGCTACTCGCATGTAGGCTAAAACACGGATTTCAATGAGTTTTCCAACTCAAGCAACCCAACCTTCACCCACAGGCATTCAAACAGTTTATCTCACATAAGCACTTAGCCGCATGGTAAGCGTACTGTCATGTTAACATTCACACGCATACGATATGCTAAAGCATAAATACTTACATTGTACTCCGTGCCAAAACAAGAAGCTAGTTAGCAGACATGCATGTCCCTAGGTCATGTTAAGTGGCTAATGCAACACAGGCGAAGATGCAAATTAGAGTAGGCTCGGCTAACCCGAAAGATGGCATGTGAAATGCACTTTATTTGATGCACGTATTCAATTTGGAATTGAAAATACAATGCAGTTTGTATGATGTACCGAGCCCGATGCATGTCAACAAATGCATGGATGCACGCATGCATAACATAAGGTATGCTAAAATAAACGTGCCCTAATACTAACCATTGAAAGCAGGTCAGTAAAAGGGAAGAAAGAAGTGGGGGTTGGAAGACATGCACACACCCACGCACACTTATTACAGATTTGCCCTCGCTCGGAGGGACCAAAAGAATAATACAAATTAATTAACTACGCAAGCTAATTAAATATTACAAATTAATTAAATTAACAAAATAATTAATCAAAGAAAAACAGTAAACCACTTCGGGGCGAGGGCCCAATGCATGTACACTCGGATTCCGCTCGGAATTGCACTGCCATGCCTAGCCTGCCTCTGTTTTCCCTGCTTTGTTCCTCTGAAATCTGCCAAAGTCTCAAGGATGCCTCTCTGGACACTGGAGAATCCCACCGTCTGGAGGAAATGACCACCGGCACTAGGATGTAGCCATCGGCACAAAATATATCCATCGGCCATTGATTTACTGCCGGTCGGCACTAAATCTTGCCCGGTAGGCAATGAATTCTCAAGAACACGCAACTCACAAAGAGAGGAAAACTTGCATGGCAGCTCAATTCAAGCAATGTATGCACCAAACACATTCCTTATCATGTTTGTGACTCAAAGGAGGATGTGCCTCGATTCTCGGGCCACCAATCACGCATTTCCATGCATGATGGCCAAAGAGTCAAGTGTGCATTTTAATATCAAATGTAATGCACACCAAACATACAAGGGACCCAAGCTCAATCATGGTTGATAAAGAGGCAAGGCAATGCACAACAATGCACATGCAACCTAAGCATGCAAGCTAACATACAAACATGCAATGCAACTACATGGCATACACAACGCTAACAACATAACATGCACAACGCATTGAAACATGGCATACACAATGCAACATGGACTTACACCAACACAAGTGGGCCTCTTCCACACTCACATAGGAGGCCGTCAGATGAAAACAACATACCTCGAAGTGCGTGCCCGCGGGCACGCAAACCGAGAACGGACCCTCGGGCACTGAAATGCCACTCTAATGAGACATGGCAAAGACATGGAATATGATATGCAAACATGCAAAAATTAGTGGCAAAATGAGGGGCAAAACAGCCCCGAAATGAGGCGAAATAATACTCGATGCATGAAATGATCTCGAAACATGGATTTCAATGCATAAAATGGCCTACAGCTATACCATACATGCATAATTGATACATGACATGAAAAATCAGAAGCAAGGCAACCCCAAAACTCACATTTTTACAGTACAAAACATGGCCGAACAGCAATCACAAGTAGAGCTAAAATGGCATACAAAAATGGCTTCGCAAAGGAGGTCATGAAGCAAGTGGTAGATGCAAAGCCCAAAGGGAAAAATACCCTTCTAAAACACTAAAGAGGGACTAAAAATATGAACATTTACAGTAAATGACAAGCCTCAAATCAGTATGCAAACATGCTCAAAAATGCAATGCAAGAAATAGGCTAACAATAGGCTATAACCTGAGGTATACAGAGCATTCACCAAATAGCCAAAGACCTTTAATGAGATATGCCAAGAAGGTCAAAATATGGCCATTTTCAGTTCTGATGATGGCCTAAAAACAGAAGCAAGACAGGCTAACAACGCATGCAAAAATGGGGGCCAAAGAGGGGTATAATGGTAAGCACAACATGGAGGCCCCCAACAGTGGTGGTCCCTTCTACAATGTTGTAGAGGGACTCAAAATAAGCCTAATCACAGTTCATGACACACTCCAAAACAATTTACATATAGGCCAAACAAATCATGCAAATTTACAGTAAATAGGAGGGATTATGAAGTAAGTGCAAGATAGGGGGCCCAAAAATGGTTGAGCCCTTCTTCAATGTTGAAGAGGGGATAAACATAGGCCCACTTATAGTTTACATTATGCTCGAAAACAGATCATACATAGGCTAGAAATTTTAGGCAAAATAATGGCGTACAAGATGGTATTGAAGCAAGTACCAAATGGAGGGCTCAAACAGGGTTGAGCCCTTGAACAAACATGAAGAATGGCTCAAGAGAGGCCTATTTTCAGTTAGGGTCGGAGCCCAAAACAGTAAACAAATAGGCCTAAGAGATGAGGTAAGAAAATGCTACAAAAGAGGGAAATGGCAACTTACCCTTGAAGACCACTTCTTTTCTACCTCTTGGCTTGAGGAATGTTGCTTCTAAGCCTCTGAAAAGCTCCCCTTACTGCTGGAAATGAAGTGGTGGTGGTGGTGCTTGGTGGTGATGAAGAAATGGCCAAGGATTGGAGAGGTTTTGAACTTGGAAGTGTAGAGAGAGAGGGATGTTTTAGAGTGAGAAGCTCCCAAGATTTGATTTTTTGTTCTAACCCTAAGCCATATGAGATATAAGGCTCTATATATATCAAAATAAGAGCTTTTGGTCGAAATATCCCAATTGAAAATATCTGCCACAGTGTATTGATAAATATCTGTCAAAAATCTGAGTTCTAGGCACTTTTGGCCGGCCGGCAATCTTTTGTGCCGGTCGGATAAATGGATGGCCGGTAGGCAGCCGGTAAGCTCAAAAAGTGCCGGTGGATGTCCAGATTGAAGCCCCGGAAGTTAGCTTTCCAATGGCGCAAACCTTGCATTAAAATTCCTTCTGTGAAAAAAGTTATGCCCATTTTGGTGAAGCCGCGCAGATTCGATCCAACCGGACTGATTCCCAAGTTCAACCAACCATATCTCCCCCACCCGGACTTGGATTTGAGAGATTCTTTAGTGAAAAATGAAGCCCCGGAAGTCTTCTTTTCAACGATGGTGGCCTCATAGCTCAAATCCAAGTGTATAGACAGATAAACTTGTTTTAGCGATGACCGCTCGTCTTTCTCCTACACGGATTCATGCTGAACTTCTCCTAAACTAGTTTTCTCCCCTCTTCTCCTCTTTTCTTCAACTTCAAACCCCTAAGTAAGGTGTTTTGAAAGATTTTTCAAAGATTTCATCTCTCTTTCATTCATCTCCCCTTTGTCGTTGCTCGATTTACCGAAAAGCGCAACATTTACCGAAATGCGAGCGTCGGAACATCGTGGGAATTTTATTTCAAAAATGTTTTGAAAGAGAGGGTTTTAAGGTCTCAAAACCATCCAAAATAATTTTGGTTCAAAATGGGATGTGAAGTTAAGATTCGCCTCTCTCCTTGCCGAAGAAACTGAACCTTTGCCCTGCACACTTTTCTCCACCAAGTAAACCATCAGTAGCGCCCAAGTCTTGAGGGCAGTCAAAAATGGGGTGTCTACACTTAGCACGCCTTTCTTTCTCTCAGTTGATCAAATTTTTGCAAATCTTGAGGAATTCCTCCCTCTTTGTTTTCACCACAGTGTTAGAAATGTTTTGAAAAACTTAGGTTAATGCAATGAGTTCAAGGCACAAAAAAGTAGGTGAAAAGCTCTGCCATTTCATTCAGATCTTTTGGCACAACTGGTTCAATGGCAGAAATAGATGCAAAAGAAAGAGTGCGAAAGATAAACACAAAACAAGCAAGTGATGCCCGAGGTAACACCCTTGAAATCACCCGACTCTAACACAACAGGACTGATTGATACAACAAGACAGACTCAACTGACTTAGTACAAAAAGACTGACTCAATACCAAAGTCAGAAAGTAAAGTAAGCAACATTCGTAAAATGCTCAAAACAGTGTGTGCCATCCTCATATCTGGAGTAAAATGAGCGCCATCAGCAGGTGGTTCATTTCCCGATCACATAATCACATTATCCCTGCAGTTCATTGATCTAGTACCGATAGACTTTGCAAGACTTTGTGCGATGATGATCTCTTTATCAATCAGATCTTGTATTTCATGGCAAAGATGAAAGCAACTGTCATTGTCATGGCCGGTTTGTTGATGGAAGACACAGTACTTGGCCGGATTATGCTTCATTGGAAGGGGATCCGGAAGAGGCTAAGGCTCAAAGGGTTTGAGATGGCCTTGTCCTATAAGGATTTGAAGAGCTTTGGACAAGGTCATGTAAAGCAGGGCGAAGATCCTCTGGCCTCGGGGTTGGTGTTTGAGGTTTGTGGAGTTTTATTGGATATACCAGCAAAGGGGTTGACAGGTGTTGATAGGGTTTGCTGATCTCTTCCGAGTGTAGGATTGAAGTTGAAAGGGGTGTTTCTAGTGCAATAATCCTTTTCCCGGCTTGCCCCTTGATTTAGACTGCTCTCATCCTGAGTGGCAAAAGCGTCATCCACAGTCTTTGCAACAACTGCAAGCACTTGTTGTTTGTTCAGTCCTTCAGCCTTCAAAGCCTCAAAAGCCCACTAAAGATGTTCATAGGGACCAATGCCTGCCCTTACCTTGTTCTTACCATTTGCCTCCATTTTGCCAAGGGATTGGGTCGCTATATCAGAGCGAAGCCTAGTTGTTGTCGACAAGTCATTGCCCAGACCTGGGATGGCTTCAGGTTGGCCATTCTCAATTACAACTCACCCCAAGATTGGGGAGCCTTTTGGAGTGAAATTTCTGGCATGTGATGTGGTCGATGACGAAGCCAATATCCTAAAGGTTAAATCTACCACAGTTCTTTGCAAATCTTTAATCATGCTCCCTAGCTCAGAAGTAGTGGGTTCATGGGTTTGAGATGATCGGGGATCGAGTGCATCCATCATGCATAAATCCATGCTGACTGGAATGAACACCTCAGACTTGGGTAAATGGGTCGGGGTGATGTATATGCTGGGGTCGTAGGTAGATGGCAATGTATGGATTAGATTGAGATGTGGAGGTGACAGGTTAGTGGTGGCCTGAGGTCCTTTTGGTGGAGCTATGATCTCTTCGTCAATAAGATCCTGAATCTTATGACGGAGGCAGATGCAATGGTTTGTATCATGACCGTGCTGTTAATGATAGGCATAGTATTTAGCTGGGTCATATCTTGGTGGAAAAGGATTTGGGAGGGATCAGGGTTCTAGGAGTTCTAGGTACCGTTTTTCTCACAGTATTTTTAAAGATTGGGAGAGACTCATGTAAAGAGGATGGATATTTCGGGCTTGATGCCGAGTTGAAGTGGTTGGTCTTTGGCTATTATCGGAAGGAAGATTTTCGATGGGTATGGTTGCAGTGTTAACTTCTTCTGAGCATTTTAAAACTGCGCTACCGTTGGTAATAACATCGGAAGTACGAACAATATTCTTCCACATAAACTCATTACTTTCCACAATGTGCCCTTGTCGGATGGCATCCTTGATTTGAACCCCAATTTCATGGAGGTCTGTAAAGTTGAAGATCAGCTTCTGCAATATCTCAGCTTCCCTAACCATATCTTGCTGCCGCAAATCTACTGATTGCTGAAAACGGATCAGCAAATCCTCTAGATTTGTCGGAGGCTGTGCCATGATAGAGGTAGATGCTCGTGCTCTAAACAAAGGTGATCTACTTGGTAAATACTGGAATAGTGGAACCGATGTGCCTTGTCTGGCCCTTCTTTGCCTTGCCTTTAGCAAAAGAAACACTAGTTGTCTTTGAACTAAATCTCCAACCCGACAAAGTCTATTGACACAAGTCTAGTGTACCCAAGGGATATTAGAGCCTTTTGAAGCTATGGTTCCAGGACTACCTTGCAAAAGAGAAAACAGACAGCATCTTAGCCCAATTTCACTAGCACGGATATGATCACAACTGAATGACTATGCTCTCTATTGAATTCTGCCCCAAAACAGATACTAACTTGGCAACTAATGTGCACATCCCTGTACAGTTTTCACTGTAAAGCACATACTAGTTAAAGAGAGCCAAAACACCCCTATAATGGGGTACGGTTACCCTGTCCTAGTTTCGTCAGGAGCTAGGGTTCACTATGCAAACATGCGGTTTCAAACAATCCTGCATTTGGGTGAGCAACCTGTCCTAGTTTGGAACAGTCATTCGATATGCAACTAGGTCAATTGGTCAAAAAGGGTACCTCAACAAGACTACCTAATATACCTCTCACACCTAACACCAAGAAGTGAAAGGAGGGTCAAACGGTACAACGGTCAGCCTTTTGGCAAGCTTATGTTCCCGTCACGGCAGAGCCCGCAACCGGTCAGCCTTATGGCAAGCTTTTCCAAGCGAGCCTCCGGCAAACTATTCAGGAATAGTAGATGGCAAACACTGTGACTTAGGCGCACCAATACAAATGAAAATGAAAAGAAACACATAAGTGTAGACAAAACAACATATCATTAGTTCGAGTAAAGTTCTCTAAATCTCGAGCAGAGTTGCCAGAAACTGTAGGCTCGCCTTTTTCTGTGCCCCTGTACTTTTGGAAAGGGGTTTGAAAAGAAAGGTCCACTCAGTTCGGACTCTACCTATGGTTCTGAATCTAGTCTCACAAGTGCAATGTGAAACTGATAAACACCAAAGAGTCCAATCCGGCAAATCATTTTGGAAAATCGATTTTGAATCAAATAATGTGAAAACTGGACTGTTTTGCCAGATTACAGAATTGCCACCTAAATATATTTTTTTTGGAAAATTTAGGAAACCCTGACTCGTGCCAAAGGCCATGTGTCCGTCATCACCGAAGTTCCCTCGGCTCGGGAAGTTAGGTACGAGGGGGGAAGGGTCCTGAAATGAGCACCCCCGCTCGCCCAATCAAATGATCGGCCTCTACTAATCATGATATATTGTTTTATAAACCTCATGTGCTCTTGTTCCGGTTATTAAACTAGCTTTACTATGTGACGCACATAAGCAAGTGTAGATTAAAATCGCAAGAATTGGAACAATTCAACTCATGTTTGTTTGCGAAAATGATTTGAATTTGCCACCCTCAAGTGGGCTTAGAAATGCGGATTTGCCACCTCAAGTGGGCTTAAAACATGATTTGCCACTTCGAAAAGTGGGCTTAAAACGCACAGTTATTGAATTGTTTCAATTCAAACAACAAGTCTTCATCCACAGGCATTCATGCAGTTTAGCAAGTAAGCACATAGCCTCATGGCAAGCATGCGAAACATGGCAACATGGCAATCACACTCATGCAAGTATGCTAAAGCATAAAACTTACCAAGTACTCCAAGCCAAAACAAAAGGTAATTAGAAATATACATGATCCTAACTATACAAGATGCCTAATGCAACACATGCAATATGAAATTAATAGGCTAGACTACTAATATGGCATACGAAGCAACTTGAACAACACGCTTTTAAACACATTCAAAGAAGTATTGAAATGGCAATGCAGTTTGAATGATGCACCGAGCCTCGGTGCATGCATGACAAATGAATGGACGCAAACATGTGATCATAAGGTATGCTAATTAAAACATGAATCTAATCTAACCATCAAAAGCTATTAAATAAAAGAGAGAAAGATGGGGGGTTGGAAGACATGCACACACGCACGCACACTTATTATAACATTGTGCCCTCGCGAAGGAGGGCCCGAATGAATAATAGCTAAGCTAATTAAACTAAGCTAGTTAGACTAATTATTACAAACCAAATGAATAACTAGCAACCTAATTACTAAATATTACAACACTTTAACTAATTAGCAACTAATTAATTAAAACAACATGCACACAAACTAAACATGAGAGATATTAAACTCTGCTACCACAGCTTTGCCTCGGGAAGTCAACGATGCATGCGCTTGGTTTTCGCCCCGAAAAGCCCTTCATTATGCTCTCGAGAGGCTCTATTTGCAGGGTTGAGCATACTCTAGGATCTTTATGCTCCAACTTACCAAATCTCTACTAAGGATTACACTAGTGGCCTGCCGACCATAGGAGGTTGCAGCCGGCCAAAAGTGTGCCTTGCTGGCCACTGGTGAGGCACTGCCGGCCACTGATGCTCTGAGTTACCACACTGCAACAGAGCACAAATAGAGGAAAATGAGGGTTTTTCCAGGGGTTTATTTGTAATGTTTCTCTCCTTATGATCTCAAAAACTCAAAGGAGTGGCACACTTGGATCCAAAACCACCAACCAAGCATCTTCGATGTATGATGGTCAAAGAACCAAGGTGTATAACTTCATTCTATGCAAAAACAAGACTCAAGACCACCACCTTATCATGTGTGATCAAAGGCAATGGAGACCAAGGAGATTGGCTCACTTCATCACTTTGAGTATGAAATGCTCCAATCTTCCTTGTGTTCAATATAATATATGATTGAACACATGCAATGCAACACAACATGCTTATCTTGCTCAAGTTTTACTTGTCACTTTTGTTTACTCATTTTAAGTTACCGATTAATTCTTTAATTGATTAAGTCGAAGCTGAGTGTCCTCTAATGAGAGAGGTGTTAACCAGGGGATGACCTAAGGTAAGAGAGAGGTCATGCCTTTGGTTAGTAGCAACCCCAAAAAGAGGATTAAAACCATTAAGCACGAACCTCGATCTCAAGCTTAAAGACAACCCAAGGATTAACCAATCCTTAAAGCAAATGAAAAAGTGAAGAAATAAGAGAGGTTGCAGATATTTAAGTGTTGGAATTAGCCATGAAAAAGCATTAAAACATGCAACCAAGGCACACAAATGATGGTTAAAGCCTTAAAACACTAAGCTAGTGAAGGAATTAACACTACATCTATGGCATACAAGGCTCAAAAGCAACAACTAGCCCAAAACAGAGGTAAAACAGTCCAAAATATAGCTTAAAACATTCTGAAATTAAGCTAACACAAGCTAGAATAATAGGCTAAGACATGAAGCATGCTAGACTAATAAACAAGACACGAGGAGGGAAGGCAAACCCCTCCACATTTAGACTTCAAAACATGGTTTTAGCCACTAAATTAGCTATGAAAATCAGTGTTTAAAAGCTCTGAAAAAGATGATGCAAGAGTGGAAAACACAAGGGCAAAGGCCTCCAAAACAAGATGCAAAGAAGGGCTATCAACCCCTTAACCTTTAATGGCCTTTGGACCCAAGCTTCAGCCCAAAAACACAGAGTTTTTATAGCCCAAAATTAGTTGAAAGACGTGATAGAATGAAAACAAAACTAACTAGGACAATAAGCTAAAACATGGGGCTATACTACAACCATGCAAAAGACTACTCATACAACATAAACAGCTCAAAACAGAGCTAAAGCAGCCCAAATCAGAGGCAAAAACATGCTGGAAATAAGTTAAGTTAAGCTACAAAAACATGCTAACATATGAAGCTAACTAGGTATGAAAGCTAGACACAAGGAGGGGAGGCTAATCTGTCCAATTTTGGAGCTCAAAACAAAGTTTTTACCACTAAAAAACCTCTAAATTTTAGCGGTTAAAAGGCCAAAAGAGTTGGTTTGAAAGTGATGAAACGATGGCACGAAGGCCTAACAAGCAAAGAAACAAGAAGAGTGGACCACCTCCAAACTCAAAATAGCCTCAAACCACCATTTTTAAGCCTAAAAAACAGGGGTTTTTTTAGTTGAAAACCATGCCAAAAACAATACAAAAAGATGGCAAAAACAAGTATGAAAAACAAGCTTAAAGGGTAAAAGTTATACCTCTTGAAGCCAAGGACACTTTCGGCACAAATGAGGCACCAAGTCAAGCTAAAATCACCTTCTAAAGCTCAAAGAAGGTCCCAAGGAATCTCAGCCCAAAGATAACCAACTTTGGTCAAGGATGTATTGGCAAAGGAGAAGTGTATCTCTACTTGTATGCACAAACGTTTAAGAGAAAGAGAGAGAAATGTAGAGAGAGAGAATTGTAGAGAGAGAGAGACTCCCAAAATATTTCACTCCTCAAATATTCTAACCTTTAGAACAATAAAGAAGGCCCTCTCTATATAGAAAAACAAGAGCTTAGGTCGAAAATATCCTAAAATGGACAGCTGGAACAGCAGAAAGACAAATATTTGAAGAAATTTGACTTTTTGCACCAATGGCCGGCAAGGGATCATTGATGGCCGGCACAGGTCCATTCTTGGTTGGCAAGGATCACTCCTGAGCAGCAGGTGGCCGGGAAAGGCCAGTCATGGCCGGCACATGGTCAGAAAAGCCCATCCATTGCCAGCAACATCCACCTCTAGTTGGCTAGAAAAATCTACTTTTTTGGCCCGACTTCAAATGGGAATATCTCCTTCATCTGGACTTCGTTGAAGGTCATCCTTGAGCCTAAATTGAATCCCCTGAAGTCTTATTTCCAATGGTTGCAGCCTCACATCAAAATCCCAAGTGTAAAAAAAGATATACCTCTTTTAGTAAAGACTGTTTAGTTTCGATCCTACTCGGATTCATGCCTAACTTCTTGTCACCAAGTTTTCTTGCGTCCGCTCCTCTTTTCTTCAACTCCAAACCTTTAAAAAAGATTTTTTAAATATTTTTTTCAATGAGTTCATCTCTCTTTCATTTATTTCCACTTTGTCATTGTTCGGTTTACCGAAAAGTGCAACATTTAACAAAATGCGTGCCTCGGAACATCGTAGGAATTTTTTTTCAAAAATGTTTTGAAAAAGAGGGTTTTAAGGTCTAAAATCATTTTGGTCAAAATAGTTTTGGTCCAAAAAGGGGTTGTGGGGTCAGGATTTGACACTCTCCTTGCCGAAGAAATCGAACCTGTGCACAACATAACCTTCACCATCAAGTAAGCAATCAGCGGCGCCTAAGTCTTAAGGGCGGTCAAAAATGGGGTGTCTACAAGGCGTTAGCTCACTCATTATTTATATGTATATAGGTGAGAAGCAGGATGTCCAGCCCCAGTCCAGTGATATATGAGAAAACCACGTTTTGAGAGGTCAACCTGGGATGCCTCACGGAAGGGTCTTTATTCTTAATCTTTTGTTTGTCCTTGGATTGTTTTTGTTGGCCACGTATGACCATTTATGTGTATAAGTTTTTGACTTGGAAGAATGTGACAAATGTTCCTGGACATGTATGATACCGTTTTGTGTAAATGCGTGAGTTATTACAAATATGAGTAAAAAGTTTTTGTTCCCTGCCATTTATGCACATACTCATTGGATAATCTTTACATTTTCCTTCTGTTTTTGGCCCTCTATTATTAATCATGAGTTGATTTCTGTCTGAGGCCGTAGGTGATCCCGTGATTATTGAGAAGTTATGATCCTAATCTATAGAGGCGGGTTCGGGTCATGACAGAAACACTCGATTACATTTGTTTATCACAAATACGCAATAAAAACATTTTAAATTGTTGGCTAATAGCCGCTTAGAACCAAGTGTTCATCATCTAATGGAAGTTTCCGTTCACTACAACAAATTACACTTTTGCTACTAAACTTGCTGACTAAAAATAATTTAGTCGCCAAAAGGTAATCATGTCAAAATAATAGGTTATTGCATCAAATTTTCTTAATAACTGATTTGCTACAAAAGGTAATTGGGTCAGAATTGAAGACTTACACTACGTGGAGTTGACACTCTACCACTAAGTTATAGCCCAACTTCACCTCCAACGAGAATTAGAACTAACTAATCCCAAATCAAATGGTCGAGAAACTAAATGTTGCCATTGTTAAACAACTTGGAATCTTCAGAGGATCAAGAAACTCAATGCTTCTTTTCTTCAACAAGTTGGAGTTTTTAACATTTTCACACATGTCCATATTCAAAAATATTTTCGAACATTTTTTCACTTGTTCAGAGCACATCCTTTTCGTTTGTGTCAGATTGACCTTGGGCTAGTTTTGATACTATCCTCAATGTATCATATTATTGCGTAAGATCCCTCTTTTTCTAATACTAGTCCAAGAATGCCTTGCCCTAAAGAGGTAGCTCGATAAATGGCTGGATGAAACCCTTGGACTCTAGCCTCAAATCCACAAGTCCTCTTAATAGTCCTAAGCTAGGTACCTAGGTCCTTCTCTCAAACTCCGTAACACGAGCAATATATTTTAGTCTTGGAGGTCAAAGCATGCTTAGTGGGGCTACTGGTGAGCCAAGCAAACTGAACAAGCTCAGATCTTAGGCGAGTGAGGTCATTAGTAATTCATCACTAAATGTGCAATTATGTCGTTATAAATACATTAATGACGCTTTTGGCAACTAAAATATTTTGTTCTTAAAAAGTTATTTTGTCCCTAAATTTTTGTATCTAAAACCATAATTTTTCTGTAACGACATCATGCTACATTGCTACTGTAGGGCCTCTTCCGTTATCATTGCTTTTGGGACTAAGATTTGGGTGTTAAGCTATATTGTCTTAATCTAGCTCTCTTGTTTTTTTTACTTGCCATTGAATTTATGCTTTTCATATATTGTCTGGATCAATTACATTCTTTCTTAGTGGCTTTCAAGTAAATTATTCATTTTTTTGTATTAGAAATAATTCAAATGGTTAAACAATTTGACAATGTAATTGTTAAATCTACAATTTTGGTTAAAATAACAAAATAGAAAATTTTTGTTTCCGTTGTCCTTTGATTCGAAAGTCCTAAATTAGAAAACAATATAGGTGTTAAAAATAGTGACCTATACTATGTTCATAATAGTGAATTTGGATTGGAAACACTGCATTGTTACTAAAAAATCTAGGCACCCTCGACATAGTGATTTGTGATTATGATTCAATTTAAACAACGAATAGCAATCCTAATCAAACAATCAACAACAAATTGAGACAATGATTTCATGTGGAAAAAACCATAATTGTAATCCTCTAACTATGAGAAAAAAAAACATAGGCCAAACAGCCGCAAAATAATCCACTAAGGGTGTGTTTGATTGGGGCGATTAGGGGGCAGGACTATCCACTATTAGGATTGTAATATGGGCAAAGCTTTTTATCCGGCGTTTGTTTTTTTAAGTCCGCTGGACATGGAGTCCGACCGGACTTCTTATCCTCAATATGTGGGATTATACTATCCGGGAAATGGGAGGAGGTGTGGGACAATTTTCATCGGACTATTTACTGTTCGAATTAGATGGTGAAATGACCATTTTGACCATCTATTATTTAATTATATATTATATTTAGTAAAATTCAATAAAATTTAAATGTCTCAATTTAAAAATAAAATAATTTTATTTAACTTCATATTGATGTTTTATTTATTTAATTTTTTAAAATAAATTTTTATAGATATTTTATTGATGCTTTATTTTAAAATTTTGTTTATATTTTATTTAATTTCATTATTTAAAATTTAATAGAAGTTTTATTTAATTTCATTATTTAATTATTATTATTATTTAAAATAAATTTGCTTAAAATTTTAATTAAAAAAATAACATATATTTTTATTGATATTTTATTTATTGAATTTTTAAAAAAATAAATTTATTTAATTGTGTAAAAAATAAAATAAATTTTATTTATTTAATCTACCTAAAAGTAATTTAAATATTAAAGATATGTTTAATATTGCTATTACTTATTAAACAATTGAAAAATAATAAAATAGTCTTTTGCTCATTTATCCTATCCAGTCTATCCAACCAAACATTGGATTCACTAAAAATAGTCATTTGTAGACATCTAATCCCATGAGAAAGCAAACATGGGATACACATCCAATCCAACCAAATAATCCGAGGGATTCACAGTCCCAGGATTCAAGTTTGATGGATTCTCATCCCCCCTTATCCAGTCCATCTAATCAAACACACCCTAAGAAGACAAAAAAATAATTACACACGAGAACCTTCAATACCCGATATGCCTCTCCCACCACCCTCTTCACCCACAACGTCAATGTCGAATCCACGATGATAAGCCACTTTGGAATCCACTAGAACTTCAGGCCGAAGTTTCCCAAAATCCACCAATAAACACCTCTCTCTTTTTGTGAATGAAAGAACAAAAATAACCCTTGATGTTTGACAATATGTAGTTCGTTGATCAATCGATCACCTTCTATACATCAAGGAAACTCATATAAAACACCCTCCAACATAAAACACTTTTTTTTCTTTTTCTCTTTAAGAATTTGGATGGGTTAAACCCTAAAAACAGCAAATAGTACACTTTATACCAAACAAAGCCATGAAGACCGCTCGAGCGCGGTGAGTAAAGGCAGTGCAAACATATAGGCCAATTGCTTGAAAGTAACATCTACCACTCGACTGGTAAAACTTGTCTCCTAAAACTTTAAACACGGGCAAAGATACTGGATAAACCACTTCATCGCGCGAGCACACAAATGACCACTCGAGCTGTCAAACAAGAACTTTGACTTCTTCTTCGCTTCAGGGGCATTGGATTCTCGTGAGTTGACCGAGCAGCTCAATCCCCGTACTTAGTCAGTGAAGTAGCAAACTAAGAGAGCTCAAAAAAATACGGAATGTCAGCACAAACTCCTCTATTCCAGCACAACTCAGGTTGGATTCACATCCAAACTCTTAGAACTCACAGATATAGTACTTAGTTAGCGAAGCGACAAACAAGGAGAACTCATAATGATATAGAATGTCAGCTCAAACTCCTCTACTCCAGCGCAACGCAGGTTAGTATGCATCTAAACTCTCATAACTCATAGATACAGTACTTAGTCAGCGAAGTGGCAAACCAGGAGAGCTCAACAACATACGAAATGTCAGCATAAACTCCGATATTCCAACACAACTCAGGTTGGATTTGTATCTCAACTCCCACAACTCATAGATACAGTATCTAGTTAGCGAAGTGGCAAACTAGGAGAGCTTAAAAAGAAATAGAATGTCAACACAAACTCATGTACTCTGGTACAACTCAGATTGGATTCGCATCTAAACTTTCATAACTCATAGATACAGTACTTAGTCAGGGAAGTGGCGAAGTAGGAGAGCTCAAAAAAATACAAAATGTCAGCACAAACTCCTCTACTTTGGCACAACTCGGGTTGAATTCACATCTAAACTCTCATAACTCACAGATTCAGTACTTAGTTAGCGAAGTGGCAAACCAAGAGAGCTAAAAAATATACGGAATGTTAGCACAGACTCCTCTACTCTAGAAGAACTCAGGTTGGATTCTGATCTAAATTCTCATAACTCACAGATATAATAGAGCGAATAAAAATACAACTAAATGGAGTTTTGTCCAGCAGGATTGCCAATTACAAAAACCTAACAATTACATTTGTGAAACATGTCTCTTTTGTAAATTTGAGTTTGATCATGAAAATGGAAATAAAAAGAAAACTGTTGCATAAACAAATTGGTTGCATATATTTTCTTAGATTATATCTTTCCTTTTCTATTTGAAAATTTATGTATTTCCTTTCTCATTTGAGTTCTTGAATATGTTTCCTAAAATCATAGTCCTAATTGATAATTTGAATTCAGATTTGTTGAGTCAAGTTGAATTGAATTTAAGGTCTTAATGTATGATGTTTATCATTTCTAGGGGTGCGAAAAGGTGCCAATTTAGTGTCCTTGAAAGGACGGGCTATTGTTGTAAGCGGCAAACTTTTTCCATTGAAGTTGCAAATTTTATCTGGCTGTGTTTTGCATAAGTTTAAATTCTCTATTGATTTTTGTTAATGCTTTTCAGGGATTGGGTAAAAATTCCCTAAGAATGGCATACCCAGTGCTAAATTCTCTACCTGTACCAAACCAACAGGTCCAGTTCATGATACCACCAAAACCCCATCGTCATTAAGAACACTTGGGAAACAAATATGTTTTCAAGGATGCAATAGCAATATCTTTTCATGTCAGGGAATGACAAATGCACCGAGTAGTCTGATGTTTCCTAGGGTTGACTTAAGCCCAACCACTGCTCAGGTGAGTTAAAGCAAAGTCTCCGAATTTAAGTAGTTGGTCCAACCAAATCTGTAGGGTTAACACTAAGTACCTAGAAAAAATGGTCAAGAATACTACCTATAATCAAGATGCATGGTTGAGATTCAATTGATATATTAATCTGGACCACACATCGATATTTTTGGATAAAAATTATGGATGTAATATTGCTCTATTTCATTTGCAGAAATCTTTTGATATTAACATGTTTGAGTTACATAATAAATTCTACTTACATGCATATCAAGTTCAACATATGGTTGTTTTACACACAACAGTATTATCTTTGTGGTTGCTATCATTTATGTTTTTTTATTATTGTTGTTACTACTGTTGTTGCCACTGTTATTTTTTTTGTTGACATAATCGTCATTGTTATTGTCTAGCATGCCTTTAATTGTATAACACTTTATTTATTTATTTATTTAGGTCATGATGTAAGACACAATCTAATAGTGTTGCCTTGTGTTTTAGTTGCAATTCATACAATTTTTTTAATAAAGAATAAAAAAATCAAGGAGTTTCATGTATGCTCTAATGTCATTCCATGGAAAGAATAGATCAAAATAATGCTCCACTCCATGTCCTTGCAAAATGTAAGGAAAGTATATATTTTTCATCCTTTTTAATGGCTATATTTAAAAAACAAAGTTAATATTTGTAACGCCCTAAAAATAATACCCATAATTCATCCTGCGATATTAATTAAATAACAACAGGTGCCGAAATAATTGTCTTCTATTCATATGATTCCATTGTACAAAGGTAACACATGCAATTATACATTCATAAGTCCTGACCCTGAATCTATAGCATGTGCTACAAATTAATGATATGATAGAATAGTTAAACAGATAAATAAATGCCTCAATGGCTATAACTTTTCCAAGATTGTGCTTGGTTACTACAAAAGTGAGTTTTAACTCAATGCAGTTTAAGCCCTAGACTTATATAAAAATAATTACAACAATAACAAAAAGAAACTCTTGGCTGCAAGTCCTTCCAAGCTACGGCCTTGGAGGAGGCATATCATCAGCACTTGAAAATGGTTTTCCATGTAGGGTGAGCCAAAGCCCAATAAAGATACTCTAACACAATGTATGAATCTTAACAAAGCTATAAGGTGAATGCATATGTAATGCTCATTCCAAAACATCTTATATCTATTTTCAAAACAATGCAATGCCAGGTTTATATCATAATTCATAAAACATTTCATTTACGATAGAAAATAGGCCAGTGGATATAAGCATTGGGAATCTCTAGGTACGCATCTGCAAGTAGGCTATACAAGCACCACTAATACCAGAAGGCTCAACACCTAACCGCGCGAGTTTCAGGACTTTCACTAAGGACATACAGGCCAACATAATACCACAACCACACCCCCTACCCAAATTCACCAACGTATTCACCCATTTTCTCAAGACAATATGCATTTTCAATGTGTTAAGTATGCAACAATGCTCAATGCAAATGGATCATAAATTAGTTTCAATTGTCCTAATTATTATGCAATTTCTACAACAATCATACCTATTATCCACCAATAACCCAAAATAGATATCTCAAAAAAGATAGATAATTTCAAACAAAGATAAACTTTCCAAAATTTCAAGAAGGGAGTTATAATGCATATCCAACTCCACCATCATCAACATCATCATTCCAATTCCGTAAAACCCAATATCATTTCCATTTCCTATTTAGAAAATCAAATATTCACATTTTAGGATGAAATCCCCTTTTCTTTATAAATCAATTCCAAGGATAAAAATTCACCGTTCTATCACAACTCAACCACATCTACAAACCCACAATCACATTCAAGAACCCATTTGAAAACCACTCTTTTGATTTTTAAACCAAAACCCTAGATTTTTCTTCAAAAATCCCCAAATCACAATATTGTTTAGAAAAGAAAATAATCAAGTTAAAAACCATACAGAAGTGTGGAGGA
Source organism: Camellia lanceoleosa (assembly GCA_025200525.1). NCBI lineage: Eukaryota > Viridiplantae > Streptophyta > Magnoliopsida > Ericales > Theaceae > Camellia > Camellia lanceoleosa. The sequence goes on from CM045765.1 coordinate 68,878,132, forward strand.
ATCCCTTCCTCAAAACTAGTAGGCATGAGAGAGAGTGAAGAAACATCAACAAAGCCGAAAATCAACTTTGTTCTGATTAGAATGAAGCTCTAGGTGAGCTCTATCTTTTTCTCAAAAAGTGACTTTCTTGAACTGATATATGCGCGAACTGCTCGAGCGACCAAAATACCACTCAAGCGACCAGACACAATAAGTGAGACCGCTCGAGCAAACAAAGTGACCGCTCGAGCGAAAAATTCCACACTCCTTGAGAGTTTCTAAAGACCGCTCAAGCACAAAACACCACCCTCCCAATACTTTTACAGACCTGCAAATATACAGGAAGTTCTCAAAGATCGCTTGCATGACCAAAGGATTGCTCGAGCGAACTACCAAAATCTGGGCAATGACTCCTTTGAAAAATGAACTGCCAACCTATTTCAAACGCAACCACAATACTCAAACGACCTAATTCAACAAGGAATAAGATGAACAAGGATATAAACAACTAGATAAAACAAGGAATCCAAATCCAAAACAATTAATAGGTCGGGACTAAAACAAAATCGTTATAACCTCCTCCCTCAAGGAATTTCGTTCCCAAAATTTTAAATCAAACAACAACACCGTGTTAATTCAATTATAACAATAATAACAAGTTGAACTCATAACCATGACCTATCCACCGGTCATTCATTCTCATAACAATGATAAACAAAGTTTTCAATACTTAATACACAATTAAGTTTTTCCAAAATATATACAATGTTTACATTTAATCAAAATAACAAGATTTTCATTACAAGTTTCAAACATTAACAAAATGTCTATATACTTCTCACGGACTTCCGCTTCACGTTCCCAATTCACCTCCTCAACAGCATGGTGTCTCCATAACACCTTTACCAATGGAATTGTCTTGTCTAGCAAGACTTGCTCTTGTGTATCTAAGACTCTAATCGGTCTCTCCTTATACGAGGCATCCTCATCTACCTCTAACTCGGTCTAATCCAGTACATGTGATGGATCTGACTCATACTTTTAGAGCATACAGATATGAAACATGTGATGAACCCCGAAAAGCTATGGTAATAAGGCCAATTGATGAGCCACCTCCCCAATGCGCTCTAGGATCTCAAAAGACCCAATAAATCTAGGAGACAACTTCCCACTTCTTCCAACCCTCATCAAACCCCGTGTCGGTGATATTTTCAAGAAGACATGATCTCCTACCGTAAATGATAATGGTCTCCTCCTATGGTCAGCATAACTATTCTGACTACTCTGAGGCAAAACCAACCTCTTACGGATAAGTGCAACCTTCTCCGTTGTGTCTTGGACTAACTCAGGACCTAACAAAGGTGCGTCACCCACCTTAGCCTAACACACTAGAGGTCTACAAGGTCGGCCATACAAGGCCTCAAAAGGTGCCTTGACAATACTCGCTTGAAAACTATTGTTATAGGAAAACTCCACTAAAGGTAAGTGCCTCTCCCACAAAACCTTAAAGTCAAAAACACAAACCCGAAGCATATCCTCTAGGATCTGAATGGTACACTCTGACTGCCCGGCTGTCTGAGAATGATAGGCGGTGCTAAAAGTCAACCTAGTGCCCAAGGCATTTTGTAGCCTCTACCATAACCGAGCCGTGAAATGTAGATTTCTATCCAAAACAATAGTCACAAAGGACCCCATGAAGTCGAACAATGTCCCTAACATAAATGTCGACAATGTAATCTTTCGAGTCACTCGTGTGCATAGGTACAAAGTGCGCTAATTTAGTTAACAGAATGACTATCACCCACATGGCATCATTACCTCCTTGAGTCATCGGAAGACCCACAACAAAATCCATCTTGACATGCTCCCACTTCCACTCAGCTATAGGTAAGGGTTGCAACAAACCCACTAGTATCTGATGCTTGACCTTCACTTGTTGACAAGTAAGCCACCTTGAAACAACAAGGCTACATCTCTCTTCATTCCGATCCACCAAAACTGGCGACTGAGTTCATGGTACATCCTTGTGCCTCCCGGGTGTACCATAAGGCGTAAATGGTGGAACTCTCAGAGTACCTCCTCCCTACACAACTCGGGCACAAAAAGACAGTCAAGATATCTAACGCTCGAGTCATAATACACGTTCAAGCACTTCTCTACCTTTCCACTAGATATCTTCTCTTGGATGGTCTCTACTTCATGATCACCTCGCTGTGCTTCTATAACTTGGCTCACAAGTGTAATTTATGCAACTATATTAAATAAGGCTATAGACTCAATGGACTTGCCAAGATGCATGTCAAACTAACCAATAGCACCCAACGTCTCCCATTCCTAAATGGCAATACTGGTTACACTACTGATGGACTTCCTACTTAAGCCATCGAGCACTGCATTGGAATTCCCCAAATGATAGTATTGTAGACACCCCATTTTTGACCGTCCTCAAGACTTGGATGTCACCATTTGAACATTTGGTGATCATCCATGTTCGTGTTCGTCTTGAGTTCTCGGAGGTTTTGGCTACGCGTGCCTTGCCTCAAGACCTCTCGACTTCTGTTTTTGCTTCTGGGGACAGGGAATGGCTTGATTGGACATCCCCACACCTCACCGGCCATGGCTTGAGGCCACCGGCCTTGTTTCCTTGCCACCCGCCACTGGTGATGGCCGGTCGGCCTTGTTGATGGTCGGTCGGCCAACTTTGTTGGCCAATTTGCCACTTTTTCTGGCCGAGACCTTTTCTTAAGGGGGTTTGAACCTTTTGAACCCCCTGTTTTAGCTTCTTGAGGAAGCTTGAACCTTTTAAACCCTTGGTTCTAGCTTGAACCTTTTGAACCTTTACTCTAGCTTCTCCAAGAAGCTTGACCCTTTTTCGCTTCTCCAAGAAGCTTGAACCTTTTGAACCCTTGGTTCTAGCTTGAACCTTTTGAACCTTTGCTCTAACTTTTCCAAGAAGCTTGACCCTTTTAGCTTCTCCGAGAAGCTTGACTGTTTTTAGCTTCCAAGAGAAGCTTGACCATTTTAGCTTCTTAGAGAAGCTTGAACCCTTTTAAGCTTCCAAGAGAAGCTTGCACCCTTTGCTTTAGCTTCTCTAAGAAGCTTGGACCTTTGGGTTAGCTTCCTTGATAAGCTTGACCCCCTTGACCCTTTTTATGTTAGCTTCTTTTAGAAGCTTGGCACCTTGCCCTGGCCTATATAAGGAGAGCCTCTCCTTCCATTTCAAAGGTCGAAAAATCTGATATATAAGATATATATATATCACTCTCTCTCTATATCTCCCTCTCTCTCTACATTTGTGTGGGTTAGAAGGTTCAAAAGGGTCTAGTTCTTGCACCTTTCCACACCAACTCTTGGCCTAACACCTCCATCATCAACCTAAGGATCTCGGAGGCCATTTTCAGAAGCTAAGGGACTATTTTTTTGGACCAAGAAGCTGCTGTCCCCTCTTGGCTACATGGGTAATCTCTTTTCCCTCTTCGTTTCCCATTTTTCCATACACTTTTAGCTTATCTTACAAGCATATTTGGGCTTTGTCATAAACTGAAAAAAGTCTTATATTGAGCTCCTTTTGAAGTTTGTTTAAGATCAATTTTGTGTTTGGGGTTGTTTGCCCCCTCTTAGGGCTTGTTTGGCCCCATTTTTGTGCTATTTTCGTGAGCTCCGGGACCACCTTGTTTGGCCCTCATCACCACTGAAATCTTGAGGGATTTTAGTGGTGAGAATGGTGGTTTAAGGTCCTAAGAAGGAGAGGGCCATCCCCTCTCCTTGTTGCCTTCAATATGTGCCATTTTAGCCTCATGTGTGAGCACCATTTTTAAGTTCATGTCGGCCATGTCTTAAGTGTTATTTGTGCTTATTTTTCCATGATATAGCACTGTTTTTAATTGGTTTAGACACACCATCCTTGCTTTGCATGCTTGTCTTGTAATGCCATGAAATTGCCTTGACATGTATCTAGCATTTAGACCACTATGCATACTTGTTTTGGCTTAGCTTTGTGAAGCTTTTATGCATGTTTTAGTGTGCTTGAGGACTGTTTTTGGTTGTTTGGGTCATCCATGATTTTCTTTGTATAGCTACCATGTAATCCCCCTTGTAGGCCTTGAGTGTTGACCCCTCTAGCATGCTTTACTTGCACTATTTCAATGATTTGGCATCACTTATAATGTCATTTCAGTCCTCATGGCATGCTTGTATGCTTGCATTTGATGCTCCTTTAATGCTTTATAAGGTTGTTGTCCTATGCTCCATGATTGGACCTTTGTGTGTGCTTCCATGTTTAGACCATTTAGATGTCATCTAGGTGTGTCTTTAGTCTTGTTTAGACTTGCATTGGACCTATTTTAAGTCCCCTTGGCCCTTTGAGGCTTGGCTTGTATAGCCATAGTTTAAGCCCCTTGGCTTGCTTTGAGTCTTGGACCATGTTGCATATTGTCATATGTCTTTGCATACTTGCATGTTTTAATTGCATCTTGTATGCTTGCCAATAGCATAGTTATTCCATGCCTAGCATGCTTGTTAACTTAGGTTGTGTGCCTGGTATACATTGCTTGTGTCCATGCTCATGTTGCATATCTAGCTCACATGCCTAGGTTGTATTGCATTGAGTATGCATTCCTTGCCTCTTGAGTGATCATGATAGAGGTTATGATTTATTGGGTGTTTTATGTGCATTTCATTTGAAATCAAAATGCACAACTTGGTTTCTTGGGTCATCACACATTGAAATGCGCAATTGATGGTCCGAGAATCAAGGGCCATCCTCCTTTGAGTCATAAACATGATAAGGAGTATGGTGGTGCAAACATTTGCTCGAAATGCATTGCCATGCCATGTTTTGCCCTCTGCTGCTGTCAAAATCAGTTTCTATAGGAAGATTTGGCCGGCCGGCTATCTTCAGTGCCGACCGGCCATCCATCAGTGGCCGATATCTCAATTTGTGGCCGGTGACTATTCTCCATGGCCGGTGACCAATTCCCTCAGCTGGTTGTATTCCACAGCATTCAGAGAAGCAACCCTGGGACTTGTGCAGTCTTCAGAGGAACAGAGGAGGGTAAACAGAGGCAGCTTGTGCATGGCAGTGGATTTTCGAGCAAACCCGAGCACGCGTGCATTGGACCCTCTTCCCGAGGCCTTTTACTGCTTTCCTTAACTTAGTTAATTTGTTAAGTAAATTAATTGGTTTGTAATATTTAATTAGGTTGTAGGTTAATTAATTGTATTATTATTTCGATCCCTCCGAGCGGGGGCAAATTTGTAATAAGTATGGATGCGTGTGTGCATGTCTTCCAACCCCCACTTCTTTCTCCCTTTTACTTACCTGCTTTTGATGGTTAGTATTAGGTCATATTTAAATTAGCATCCTTATTCTATGCATGCGTGCATTCATTCATTTGTCTTGCATGCACCAGGCTCGACGCATCATACTAACTGCATTTGTATTTCAATCCTATGTTGAATACGTGATAGCTGTAGCATCATCATATGCCATATTAGAATAGCCGAGCCTATCGTAGTTACATCTCGCACATCTTAACATGAACTAGGATCATGCATATGATTACTAACTAGTTTCTGTTTTGGCTTGGAGTACTCGGTAAGCATTTATGTTTTAGCATCCTTGCATGAGTGTGAGTGTTTCCATAATAGCATGCTTACTATGAGGCTATGTGCTTACGTGTTATAACTGCCTGAATGCCTATGGGTAAAGGTTGGATTGTTTGAGTTGGGATAACTCATTGAGATCCGTGTTTTAGCCTACTTGCGAGTAGCAAATCTCAAATCATTTTCCAAACGAACGGATATGCAATGCTTTGTTCCAAATTAGGCGATCTAGTCTATACTTGTTTTGCTGTGCGCATCACATAGTAAATCTAGGCTAATAACCGGAATAAGAACTCATAATGTTTTCAAAAACGAGATATCATGGTTAGTAGAGGCCGATCTTCGGATCGGGCGAGCGGGGGTGCTCATAGCTGACCTTCCCCAATCGTACCCAAGTTCCCGAGCCGAGGAAACTTTGGTGATGACGGACACGTGGCCTTAGGTAAACGAGTCAGGGTTTCCTAAATTCTCCCAAAATAAATATTTAGGTGGCGACTCTATATCTGGCAAAGCAGTCCATGTTTGGTACTTCTTTATAAAAATCTGTTTTCCAAAATGATTTGCCGGATTTGGACTCTTTGGTTCAGATTAAGAACCGTGACAAATTGAGTCCGAACTGTGGGGTGAGGCCCTCACGCGGGGCGCGTCCACAAGTATAACTCAAACTCATAATCTTCCATATACTCCATCCACTCCCTCTGCCTCAAATTCAAATCCTTCTGTGAGGACTGATACTTCGAACTCTTGTGATCGGAGAATACCTTAAACCTATCACTATACACATAATGCCTCCAGATCTTCAAGGCAAAAATCACTAATGCTAGTTCTAAGTCATGAGTAGGATAATTTCTCTCATGTGTTTTCAACTGCCGTGACCCATAAGTTACTACCTTTCCTTCTTGCATCAAGACAAAACTAAAACCTTCCCGGGATGCATCACAATACACTGAATAGCCAAAATCCCTCTCTGGAATAGTCAACATTGGAGTAGTGGTAAATCTAACCTTAAGCTCTTGAAATATTTTCTCTTATGTCTCGCTCTACACAAATTTGATTCCCTTCCTCGTCAGTCTAGTCAATGGTGAGGCTAATCTATAGAAATCCTTCACAAAACATTTGTCATACCTAACTAACCCCAAGAAACATTGGATCTCGAAGGCATTCTTAGGTTGTTTCCAATCTTGTGCTGCCTGTATCTTAGAAGAATCTATACTCACCCTTTCCCTGGATACCACATGACCTAAGAACTTCACCTCCTTCAACCAGAACTCACACTTCCCAAACTTAGCATACAATTTGTGGGCTCTACGCAACTCAAGTACAACCCTTAAGTGTTCCTCGTGTTTTTCCTCAGAGAGAGAGTAAATCAAGATGTAATCAGCAAAGACAACCACAAAATGGTCTAAGTGAACTCACGGAAGATTCAATTCATCAAATCCATAAACAAGGCCGGTGCGTACGTTAGCCCAAAAAACATCACTAGAAACTCATAACGGACATACCGCGTACGGAATGTCGTTTTCTAGATATCCTCCTCCTTCACTCTCATCTGGTGATAACCTGATCTCAAGTCTATCTTAGAAAAGAAACAAGACCCTTTCAACTTGTCAAACAAGTCATCTATACGAGGCAATGGATACCTGTTCTTAACAGTTACCTTATTCAGCTTCTGATAATCAATACAAAGTAGCAATGTGCCATCATTCTTCATGGAAAAGAGAGCCGATACTCCCTAAGGTGAAGTACTAGGGCAGATAAAGTCCATATCTAGAAATTCTTAGAGCTAAATCTTCAACTCACTCAACTCGGTGGGTGCAAATATATACAGTGCCATGGAAATCGGTGTCTTGACATGCACTAAATCTATAGAGAACTCAATCTTACGGTGAGGTGCTAAACTTGTAAGATCCTCAAGAAAGACGTTCCGGCATTCACAAACTACCCTTGGCAACTCTACTCGGACCACATCACTCTTAACACCCAATAATATAACAAGAAGGAGACTAAGCTCGCCCCGACCATGCAAATCATACACTGGCAACAAGGCTCTATCAACTCTATCCCCAGGAAATAAAAACAATCACCACTCGAGGTGCACACTGTAACCCTTTGATGGTAACAGTCTATACTGGCTCGATATGAGGATAACCAATCCATGCCCAAAATGACATCAAAACTCAATATATCAACCAACACAAAAGCAAAAGGAAGTCGGCGACCGGCAACCTCTATCTCACAACCCCGACACCCCTGGTCCAGCACAACCTCACCACCAATAAGTGATCTACGTTGAGTGGAGATGCTAACTGAGCTACTTCTAACCCCAATGTTGATACGAATGCAGATGAAATGAAAGAATGGAATGCACCAGTATCAATCAACATATTAGCATTAGAATTACACAACAAGAAGTTACTTCTCACTACCGAAGGTGCTAGAAACAAATTTGGCATGGTAACAGCATACATACGCCTCGTGGGTCTCTCCTCTACCTGCTCACCCCTTAGAGCATAAGTTTAATACACTGGTTGAACCAAAGAGGCTACCTACTTGGCCCTCGAGGCCTGAGTTGATAGCGTAGACTGATGGCTCTATGTCTGTCTAACCAAATGCACTAGATGTGCCACCCGACTAAGGGTAAAATCTCCTCATATGCCCCGACTGCCCATACTAATAATAGGTAGGTAGTTGCCCTCATCCCTACCTCTGACTCTGAGGATGAGCCGAAGATGGTACAGTCTGTTGCCCTCTTCCCCTCTGTAGGCAAACTAAAAACTTGTAACCCAGCTAACCACACTTGAAATAAGTGATCCCACTCTGACCACCTCTCTCTGACCCTGAACTCAGTACAGGAAAAGTGGGTCTAGACTGTGCTTCCTAAGGCTGCTGTGGGGTCGAACCCCTCTATCTTTTGTTGTCCCGAATCTCCCCTTGAACTTCATGACTCCTGTTCCTAGAGCCCCTTATCCACTCCTCCTCCGATTGAACCACGGTCTCAAGAAAAGGCCGCCACCTCCACAAGGTGTCTGTTGTCCCTAATCATTGACCTAGGCATGTTGAAAAGAAGTTTGGTCCTCAACCTCTTCTCAAACTCAATGCAATGGCATTCCTTCATCGACACGAGTTCTGATGCAAACCTCAATAAACTGGTAAAGGTAGCCTCAAACTCGATCACCGGTGTGTTAAGCTGCTTGAGTTTCAAAAACTGCTCTCTCAACTTGTCCTTAGCCGTAGGAGGTAAGAACTTGTCCTGAAAGGTGTTCACAAAGGCCTCTCACATCACTCTAATGCACCCATGCACGTACTTCCATTAGTGACCCACATCTCCTTTCAACTAGAAGGATGCCAAGGTAACTCTTAGCCCATTGTCTTTGATGCCGAGCATCTCGAACGTCTTCACCATCTGCTCTAGCCACTCATTCACCTTCAGTGGCTCCTTTAGATCCCCCCAAAACTTATCCGGACTAAGTCAGAAGAACTCCCTCTTCAGAAACGATGGCTCTGTCTTACCAACATGGGCCTGGACTTGATTCTTAACTCTGAGAATGTCCATGGATTCTCACGAAGCTTTGGTCATTTCATGGGCCAAGGCACCCATGGCCTACTGACCAACTGGTTCGGCTACAATAGCCTAACCAACCTCTTCCTCATGTGCCAAAATATAATCTGGTAGTGGCACATTCTATCGTCTAGGCTTGCTGCACCTACCACTACCACGTCCAAGACCTGACATCCTAATGAAGGTAACACCAGAGATTAGCACATTTACAAATGTGCTAAATCTAATTCACTTGCGTCCTAATGCCATGGATAATAATTAATTAACTTCATATAAGCATGTAGTCACATAAACACATATGAACTTCCTTTCTAGGTAATGATCGTCCTGCAACGTTGCCAGAGTTCCAGCTAGAAATAACAATGATCAAATGTTCTTCTAACAGGACTTTTAGAAACTCATAGACCCAATCAATATCTTAGAAATTTAATTCCATACCTACTTAGTCACATAAGCATGTTATCACGTAGCATACCAGGTTATTTCTAATTTTAACTAGGAAAATAGCCCATTTTGGTAAAAACCACATGATCCCAAAGTATTCAAACCCGGTAACTCTGATACCAAATTGTAATGCCCCGAAAATAATACTCATAATTCATATTAATCGAAATAATTGTCTTTCATTCTTATGATTCCATTGTATAAAGGTAACACATGCAATTATACATTCATAAGTACTAACCCTGAATCTATAGCATATACCACAAATTAATAATATAACAGAATAGTTAAACAGATAAATAAATGCCCCGATGGCTACAACTTTCCAAGACAGTACTTGGTTACAACAAAAGTGAGTTTTAACTCAATATAGTTTAAGCCCTAGGCATGTCCAAAAATAATTACAACAATAACAAAAAAAAGCCCTTGGCACCAAGTCCTCCCAAGCTACGGCCTTGGCGGAGGCTTATCATCACACTACTACAAAAACTAATAAAGATCACACTTTTTTTGTGTGATGTTTGTTATTTAATCACACCTTTTAAGTTTTATTAAAGTGTGATATTTGGGAGTGTGATTAAAAGAGGTCATTTTTAATCACACCTTTTAAGTGTGATTAAAAACATTTAGATCACACCTTTTAAGTGTGATTAAAAACATTTAAAACCTGTGATAATAAACTTTAGATCACACTTTTGAAGTGTGATTAAAAACATTTAGATCACACCATTTAAGTGTGATTAAAAACATTTAAAACATGTGATAATAAACTTTAGATCACACCTTTTAAGTGCGATTAAAAATATTTAGATCACACCTTTTAAGTGTGATTAAAAACTAATAAAACCTGTGATAATAAACTTTAGATCACATCTTTTAAGTGTGATTAATAACATTTATATCACATCTTTTAAGTGTGATTAAAAATATTTAAATCACATCTTTTAAGTGTGATTAAAAACTAATAAAATATGTGATAATAAACTTTAGATCACTTCTTTTAAGTGTGATTAATAATATTTATATCACATCTTTTAAGCGTGATTAATTACTAAAAAGATTCAGCATATTTGAAGAATAATAAATATTATTTTTGTACGCGCATTTCAAGAATATAATACACACTATATGCTATACTTTGAATCATAACCACATATTCAATGGAATAAAGTCATATATTTCATAAATGAAAGTTAAATATGTTCAAAAGTATATACAAAGGAATTAAATAAAAAATTTAAACTATGCTTACATATATTAAAAAAAAAAAAAAAACTTGAAAAATTAAGTCCTTGAATTCTTTAACCATATTTTGCATCTCTCCAAGAAATTTCTAACCTGAAAAATAAAACACAAATTAATTCAGAAACCACTACAAGCATATGAATAAACTAACGATTTGTAGAGATTATTCTAGTCTTACAAAAGATAAAGTCTAACTAATCACACCCGTTCAAATGTCTTAACATTAAATACCTCTACCATGACTTGGCTGAAACATGCTCTGTATGCTGTACACCAACAAAGCTACTAGTACTCTCTTCCCCAGAAGAGGTAGTCAGCCTCTTTTTGAGTGGCATCACCAGCAGCCTTTAATACACGTTGAGGTAACTGGGGAACATCAAGTCCAAGAGATTTGAAAGCTGTGAAGGCAGCAACCCTTGCCTCTTCAGCTTTATCAAGAACAATTTTGCGTGCACCATTCTTTATCTTCTTGGCTACCCCTAATTGAATCCGTCGTTGTGCTGAATCTTCGATAGTCATGTAGGCAAATAGTCAAAATCAGAGGATATGAACTGGAGGAATGTGGTCCAAATAAAAGAAGTGGAGGAAGAAAATATAATGATATAACAGAGGAGAAGTGAAAGGTCTAAGAAACAACTAAAACATATGATGATACTATATTTAGAAGCAAGCAAAGGAAGCACAAGAGAATGCATGTGTCTAGCGATACTGCATACTGTCCTATTATATGTTCACAACGTTAAATTGAATAATCCATGCCAAAAAAGTCCACACACACACACAAGATTTCACCTTGTGCAGCCCATGATGAAGATTCAAAAAGAGCCTTTACAATTTCAAATATTGATGCTACAACAATTGCTTGAGGTGTGCGCAAGCCAGCTTTATAAAGTTGTCTAGCTCGGGAACCCTAATAAGGAGAAATAACAATAATGAATTAATGATAATCTTGGCAGTAATAAACAATAAAAATAATCTCTTCAATGAGGAAAATCATTAACTTAACTAGGTTGCTAATGAAGTTTTCAACCAAACATCAATTGAAGTCCGTTTGGCTATTAAGGTCATAAGTTCCAATTAATTCCAAGCCTCACAAAAAGATTTTAAAGACAAAAAAATATTAAATGATTCATGTATACAACCTTAACATATGGAATGGCGGTAAGCTATACAATCTCCGCTCGGGCTCCAAATGAAACACAATTTTGGAATTTGGAAACCAAACCTTCTAGATCAAGCCAACCAAGCCTCTCACAAAACACAGAAACCATAGAAGCAAACCTTCTAGCATTTTCTTGTAAGGCCTGAACCATGCCTCATGCCACTTTAAAGGCTTCACAAACCTCAGCCACAGGTACTTCAGACCAGTATGAAAAGAATATATGACGAAAAGTAAATAAGTGCAAGTTAGTAAAGCAATTAAAACCACTCCACATGCATAAAGCAATTAAATAGATCAGACCAAACACATCAATAGGAGATGAATTTATATATAGGACTAGGTTGAAAGAGGTAATGGCATTATGTCTTTCTATGAACAGACGGGTTGAAAATGAGAACAGTAAAAGAAGACGTGAATATATGCAAATTGGACATCTCCAACCAAATAAAAGCATATGCATATCAACACAGAAATTGTCTCTATTGAGCACAGATAAGGTGTGCAATGATGCGATGACAGAAGTTCAGATCTTGCAATTCAACTTTATCCGTTTTGAGTGTGTGTGTTTGCAGGTAGTTTTTGATGTGGAGGAGAAGAAAGAAACTAGAACAGGCCAGTATTCATGACACATAAAACAAGGCATTCACCTGCACAAGTCTTGACAAGATGAGAGCAACATAGAAGCGCTTGCACACTCGAAGTGTTTGCTCATCTGAAAGCATAATTTGGTTTGCCATCCCAACTCCGCAGTCAGATCTGCCCAACAACCCTTTTGCATTATCCCTTGATCTGTTTGAAATGCGCAGTGGTGCACCATGGGCCATACGCATTAAAGAGGGTTCTAGCACTCCTACTTGTTTGCCAACCGACTGCATTTCATGAAATTAAATAATTAGTAATAAGCACCTCAATAACCACATAAACTATTAGACCAAAAGACGAGTTACAATATAAACTAGAATAGGAGATTTCCCTCAGAACTAAGATAAGCCCTTGAAAACTAACACTAACAAACATTCATTTGTATAAAAATTTGTAATAAATAAATAAACAGGGCGCAGGGCATGACAAGTATCAAATCACATGATGGTCGAGAGAGAGAGAGAGAGAGAGAGAGAGACATCATCACAAAATTGCCACATTTGAAATCGGAACGCTGATCCAAACAATCAATTTGTCCAGTTCAGGGTGTTTTCAAAACTAGCAGTTTAGGTATCTATGTGCATTAAGTCATAAGGAAAAAATAGTGAAAGAGAGTTCATAAAACATTTATGTCAGTTGCCACACCATAAGGCCCCCCTGTGTTTGAAATGTGCACTCCGTGTGTTGGCACCCCATTTCTCAGGACTCAACGAAAAAGGAATTAAAACACCAAATTGGGACAGACATAACATCTTGCAAATGATATTATGTGTCCACGACAATTCCCTCTATATCATTTTAAACAATAAAATATCAGTAGACAATTTTGATTGACATAGCTATACATTTATGCATACACAAATTAACTCAACCAACCCTGAATGACAACTGCTTATGGTTTGCCTCAATACATAAGTACATACATGTATACACTGAGATACAAGGAGAAATGCATAACATTTCTTGGAAATTGTCAATGCCATATAACCATATGACTAGCTCCAATCTTACTGTCAGGTAAGGTCTACTTGTAATAAATTAAACGAACTGAAAGGAAAAACTGAAGCTTAAGCCACACATTCTGCAAACTTAGCAATTAGTATTCAAGAATGAACATGTCAACTGGGACTACAGACACCCAATGGTGATGAGAAACAAGCTTACCTGGTCAAGAGTAGACAATTCCATGAATCTTTCATAGTATAATTTCCAATCTGGCTCAACTTCAACATTGGTCGGTGTAACTAAGTATACCAAATGCAAATCAGATGGAAGCACAAATCCTTCTCTAGCCCTTGAAAGGTCATCCAGTATAATCTAGAAAAAAATTAAAATATATAAAATATAAAAATACATAATTAAAATCAACAATTCCTTAATTCATCCATTCAAGATCAGTATGTTTAATAATGCATTGATACCAGAAGCACATGATATTAAAGAAAAAGAAGAAAAAAAAAATGAAAAGAAAGAATGGAGGTGTAAATATATACAAGTGATTCTTCAGGGCAAAGAGAACTGCCAAAAGATGCACGTCCAAGAGGTGTGGTGTCAGATAACTTAGTGTCTTCACTCCATTCAATAAATTTTACGTGGCATAACCATCTGAGAGAATCCTGTCTTGACTTCACTACATCTTCAAATGGCTTTGTAGAATTGAGAAGAGTACACCTCACATATCAATGAATATCATTGGCGGTTTGAACAATTCCACCGATAACTTCTAAGATTGCATGGGTCATCCCATTCTTATCTTCAGAAAGACAAGAATGCAGCTGTGGACAACTGTCATTAAGAATTCCCATAATTCTTTTGACATCTTCTGGTTTGCAAAGTAGAACCTGGTTAGATGAAATCATAAAAATGATCAAAATCAGAATTAAAGCTAGAATACTGATTTGTTTAAGAAAACCAATCTGCATTATTAAAGGTATCTTTGACCAAAACTTGCATGAACAACATAAATATAACTATATGAGCACCTAACAGCATTCCAACTGAAAACAATAGATTGACGTATACATATACCAAGAAACAAAACAGTGCCAAGAGGAAGTGATAATCATACATGAAGTAAATAAACATACACTCTCCCCCTTCGTATCTATTCCAGTCCGACCCTACCGACCATCTATGCTGCCTTGTCCCGTCAATAAAATCACGACCAATCCAGGGTTGTCGAAAAATGACTCTCACGGTAGGTAGGTTAACCCCAGCAGCCAAAGTAGATGTAGCAGTTAAGACACGTACTAGTCCTTTACGATAGCAAGTTTCAACAATCTCTCTTTCTTTAACCTAATTAGAGTTTAAATAAAAAGCAAACAAAAAAATTCAAAAAAAAAATTGCCTGCTGGTTAGATATTGGTCACTGCATGAACATTCCAAATCAGTAAGAGCATACTGCCAAGAGTGAAAGTATGTTCCATTTCGTAAAGAGAAGGATGACCTATAATTGTCAATTAAATCTATCACATTCTATGTTCTAACTGAGCATTCTATGCCAACCCCTACCGTAACATTGCTGAGTAATATATGTATCTCATGCTCATTCTTTGTGTATGTGCTATAGTGATCACAGCTCAATCTATATTCAATTTGACATGAATTCCGGAAGTTCTGGGATAGACCTACCATTTCATTCAAGTATGCTTTTACACTGTTTGTTTACACATACGTAGATACCACATATATGGAAAATTGCTTTGTGGAATGGTAAATGCTTGGACTGCAGATTATAATCTGAGGGCAGCCACTTCATGCAAACAATGCCAAAGGTTGGGTTTGATACATAGCTAGTCCATTCTTCCCACCACCCTTGAATGCAGACTAATATAGGCTATGAGCATATTTTTCATACTATATGTAAAAGTTTTGAAAAAAAAAATAGTCAGATATTTATTTCAAACCAGAAAGTATAATATATCACTAAAAAAGTCACACATCTGTACATAGTTAATGACAAATAAGCAAAGAAAGTGCCTTACTTGTTCAAGTGTATGCCGTGCAAGATCAGTTGTTGATATCATCACTCCAGGAGCAAGGGAACCCAGCTCTAAGCTGACCAAGCTTATCACTACACTGAAATTACACAAACAATTAAAACATAGATGCTTGATAGTTCCTGGCAATCATTGATAGTTCCAACGGATAGGCTATTCTTAAAATCTTACATGCATATTCCTCAATCATTGAACCTTCCACTCCTTCACAAACACAGAACAACAGTGTCCTTAGGTATTTTTTCTGCAATGCATCATAAACACCTACAAAAATTAAGAAACACAAACAGATTAAGAAGAGTGTAAGAACATTTGAGTGTACATAAGTATCAGATCAACAAAATCTATATGCCTTTCTCCATCCAATCAATCAGTCTGCAAGACTTTGCATCCATTGCTGTAAGCTTCTTGATCTTCATCTCTGTTCATAATTTCATGATTTCTCAAATATATTCACCAATGAGAACTTAAATTTCATAGAAAACTTGAAGTAAATCTGATGATGAGAAGCTCACCTAAGGCAGGAACAGACTTATCATTGAAATATTTCTATGGAAAAAGGCCTCTTATGTAACTACTGTTAAAAATGGCAATGTATAGCAGATTCCCTGTCTGCCTCAGACAAAACCATTAAAGAACATGAGATCAACACTGAATAAATTAACATCAATAAAGTTTTTGAACATCCACTTTTGAAACATTAACAGGAATACAATATAGGTTTTGAACTCCAAGAATAGTGTAAGCTTCAGGTCCAAATTAACAGTCAACGGTTGTTCATCATAGCCTCTTTCTTCACTAGAAAATCAACATAACCAAACAACGCAACTTCAATTTATCACTTAATTTTATGGACAATCTCCCTAATCTCCAATAAACAACCAAATCATATTCGCAAGACTTTATAATTTCTCTCCAAATGTGGAAAATTAAAGCATTTCATATCCAAACTCTCAGCAATATAGCTAGCATTTGAAATATGGAAATATTCTTCTATTAATTACAGTAGACAACAACATTTAGTTTCGATCTGCCATGCATTAACTGGTTGCAATCACTAAGATACAAAAATTTAGACTAACCGATAAAGTTCCATCCCTTCCATCATACAACACTAATGTTTAAACCATGATTTGACTTCAGGGTTCCAAATTTATGATTCAAAAACATAACAGATACCTAGATCGTTTGAATGTACATTCTGCTCAGATTAAAAAGGACCGACCTATTTCACTCAACTCTGATAGGCCTACAGGCATCATGGTCCTAAGGGTCCTCCATGTGCCTGAAACAAAAGGTAGTTGTAGACACCCTATTTTTGACCATCCTCAAGACTTGGACGTCACCGTTGGAACACTCGGTGATTATCCATGTTTGTGTTTGTTTGGAGTTCCCGGAGTTCTCGGCTACGCGCCTTGCCTCAGGACTTCCGAACTCGACTGTTTTGTGTTTGGTTTTGCACCAAACACTTGCGTTTTGCCTTGGAGGGGCAGGGAATGCTTTGTGAGGCATCCCCACATATCACCGGCTGTGGCTAGAGGCCACCGGCTGGCTGATGTTGCCACCGGCACTATATTGTGCCGGTCGGCACTCTTTTTGGCAAAATGACCATTTTGCCCTGCTGACCACTTCTTTGCTTTCGAGATATTTTGACATGCCTTTATCATTTGCTCCCTCCATACACGTGTATGGAGGGATGAGCCTTTAGTTGGCTTAGCTTGTAAGCTTTGCTTGCTTATATAAGCAAGGCTTCTCCTCTTGGCTCAAGGTTAGAGATTGAAGGGCAAAACCAGAGCTTATACATACATATATATCTATATTTTCCCTCTCTCTCCTCTCTTGTGTGTGTTTTAGGCCTAAAAAGTGTGTTTTTACCTTACTTTTGCCCTTGTACACATACCATTACACCTAGCTCCGACATTGAGGGACTTGGAAGGTTGTTTTGTGTGATCTTGGACTGGTTTTGATCATTAGAGGAGGGCTGCTCCACCTGTTCTTCATTGGATCTTCAAGGGTAAACTTTTTGCTTTAGTTTCCCCATTCTTGCAACTAATTTCTACCCCTCTTGCTTTGTGTTTTTGGATTTGTGTTTAACATGAAAAACTCTTGTTTTTACCTGCTCTTGAACATTCATTAAGGTCATTTTGTGGTTTGGGTAGAGTCTCACCCTCTTAGGCCTTGTTTTGGCCATTTTGGTGTCTTTTCTTGAAGCTTTGCTTGCTTGGTGTTCTTGGTCTTCTCACCACTGAAAACCAGTGAGTTTTCAGTGGTGAGGAAGGTACTTCAAAGTCTCAAATAGGGGAGGGACACCCCTCTCCCCCCTTGTCCTTTGCTTGACTTTGTATTTGGCCTAAAGAGTAGCATGTATGTATACTTGTATCTAGCTTCATTTCAGAACTTTTTTGAGTGTTTTGGAGTATATTCAAACTCTGTTTTTCGTCGAATTTTTCATCCCTAACATGTCCCTCATACTTGCTTTGAAATACTCTCTTATGCTTAAAAGTAGGCCATGCTTTAAGGCCATGATTTTAGCATGTTTTTAGCTTAGTCTCATGAAGATACTAATGTTGTTTTGCCATGTTAGAGGGCTGTGAGCCATTGATTTTGCCATGTATAGTGTGCTTAACATGGTTGTTTTGTATCCTAGGCTTGTAAGCCTTATGCATTTTGGTTCCTAGCATATTCAACATTGATCATCCTCATGATTTGGCATCATTTGTGACCCTATTTTAGTCCATAAATCATGTGTGTATGTTTACATATGTGACCATTTTCATGCTTCAAGGGTGCCTCCTTTTATGTCTAGGAATTGGCGTTGTGTATGCTTGCATGATTAATACATTTTGGGGTTGCCATATGTGGGTTTTGGGTGTCATTTTGCATGATAGAAGTCTGTTTTTGGTTGTTAGATGCATGCCGTGAGTAGCCTTGATAATGGTAGTAAGGTACTCTCTTTGGTGCCTTTGTTTTGGGCCTATTGCCTTGCATGCTTGCATAAGTTTTTGGTCACCATTTTAGGCATGTTTTGCTACTGTTTTTGGGAGTTTTGAGGGCTGCCTCATTGTGGTTAGACCATCATCATATGCTTATCACATGCTAGTTGCATGTTTGGTCCCCTAGGTGTTGTAGCATGATGATTCCATTGGATACTTGGCTCATGTTTGCATTACACTAGCATCTCACACACTTTGGCACTTTGCATGCCTAATATGTTAGTTGTATGGTATCTAGTGTGCTAGCATCCTAATTTCCATAATGCATTGTTGATGCATGTTTGCATAAGTTGCATTTCATCACTTGGCCTGGGGTGTCAAGCCAAGTATGGGAAATGAGGGGTGTTTGTACTCCAAGTGACAAAACACACCTCAATTCCCATGTCACTAAGGCCCTTGATATTGGCCTGATAGGGACTTAGTTATCATTGTTGTGATTGCATGCATTTTTACATTGAAATGCAACCTTGGTACCTTAGGCTATTATGCACCAAGGTGCATAGTTGATAGCCCTAGAACCAAGAGCCATGTCTCCTTGAGTCCCATTCATGATGGGAGGCAATGGCCGTGCATAAATATGCCTAAAAATCCATACCATGCTCTGTTGTCTCGTCTGTCCAAAAGCTGTCTCTGCAGAATTTAGTGCCGACCGGCACTCTTCAGTGCCGACCGGCACACTTTTTTGTGCCGATAATCTCAATTACAGCCGGTGGCCAAACTCTGCAGTCGATGGTCCAACCCTTTAGCCGGTGGTAATATTCAGAGTATGTGGAAGGTGTCCCAGGACTCTGGCAATTTTCCAGAGAGGCAGGGCAGCAAAAGCAGAGGGAACAGAGGCATGGTGCGGGTTCCCGGGCAAGGCGGACATCGAGCATGCATCATTCGCGCATCCCGGGGCGAGGGGCTGTGGCCCCATTTTATTTCACATTTATTTATTCAGTAATTAGAATTTGTAATATTTACTCATTTATTTTGGGACTGTATTATTATTTTGGTCCCTCCGAGTGAGGGCGCAATTGTAATAAGTGTGGGTGAGTGCGTGCATGTCTTCCAACCCCCATTTCTTTCTACCCTTTTATTTACCTGCTTATGATGGTAGATTAGGGCATATTTAAATTAGCATACCTTATGCAATGCATGCGTGCATCCATGCATTTGTTGACATGCATCGGGCTCGGCACATCATACCAACTGCATCGTACTTTCAATTCCAAATTGAATACGTGTTATTTGTAGCATTCCATATGCCATGTTTAGGATAGCCGAGCCTGCCTGGATTACATCTTTGCATGTGTTGCATTAGACATTTCAGTATGCTTAGGTCCATGCATGGATTTCTAATAAGCTTCTGTTTTAGCTTGCAGTACTAGGTGAGCTTTTATGCTTTAGCATATCGCATGTGTGTGAATGTTGCCATAATAGCATGCTTACCATGAGGCTAAGTGCTTATGTGATATAACTGCTTGAATGGCTGTGGATGGAGGTCAAATTACTTAGGTTGGAACAATGCATTAAAACTGTGAGTTTTAAAGCCCGCTTGAGAGTGGCAAAACCTGCATTTTAGCCTACCTATGAGTAGCAAATCATTTTTCGAAACAAACACGTAGTGTTTTGTTCCAACTTAGGCGATTTGGTCTATACTTGTTTGCTGTGCGCATAACATAGTAATTCTAGGCTAATAACCGGAGTAAGAACATGTAATGTTTTCGAAATCGGATATCACGGTTAGTAGAGGCCGGTCTTCGGACCGGGCGAAAGGGGGTGCTCATAGCTGACCTTCCCCGATCGTACCCAAGCTCCCGAGCCAAGACACTTTGGTAATAACGGACACGTGGCCTTTGGCACCGAGTCAGGGTTTCCTAAATTTCCCATTTTAAAATATTTAGGTGGCGACTCAGTCCGCAAAGCAGTCCATGTTTGGCACTACTTTTTCAAAAATCTGTTTTCTCAAACGATTTGCCGGATTTGGACTCTTCGGTTCAGATTTAGAACCGCGACACAAAAGGGAGTCCGAGCTGTAGAGTGAAGCGCACGGGCGCGTCTACAGTAGTGCAATTATGTTTCTCAAGAACAGTTACCCCAGTTGAGAAATTATATAAATAGCCAAGATGTGCTCAAGTTCCAAACACCGAAATGCAAAGAAATAAAAACATATTCTTCACAACCTTACAATTTATGAAAAAATAACGTTGTAGTATACCCAAATAAGCGTTGCTTTATGGTTAAACTAATCTAGAGTCAACAACTGTGCAATGATCTACACAACAGTATAAACCTTCACCCCTTTTGATGTGTCGCAGACAATAAGGTTGTCTGAGTCCACTGGAGTGGTACCGAGCCAATTTGACTTGACCAGGTATACAAGGTGAGTGGTGAGAAACTTAGACGGTAAATAAGAACACATAATTAATAAACCGACAACCAAGACAGTGAAAAACAGAAATACAGCATAAACTCACTTTCATGCTCAAACTATGCTCAAATGTAACAGATCACTGTTGCTGCTAGTTTGAGTAGTATCCAAATATCTGGACCAATCCCAAACCTTCACCAATTTATCATTTCCACCAGAAATTATATACTTTCCTTTCACCCCAAACATTGAAAATGCCCTAATTGAATTATACGAGCATTAATGAGCAATCAAATTTTGGTAATTGATCTATTAAAATTACTTACACACACGATGCTGCAGAAGTGTGCCCTTCCAAAGTGTAATCAAAACTGAATTTCTTTCGCCCATTCTGATCTTGGGTTCCAGCATTTGCAGATAAGGCATTCCTTTTGCTTTTCATTGAGTGCCTTTCCCGGGTTTTAAAGAACTTTTCGACTTAATAACAGCAAGTTCTGATTCAATATCGATCACATCAACAACACCATCGCCTCTAACTACGACACATACCTTGCCTAATCTATCTACCATATCAACTTCAGGAATGGCTATTGCATGGACAAATGCAGGATTCAAGCATTGTCCTGCACTACCTACGTTGTCCGCGTCAGGCACACCTGAATGAAAGGAAAGATGCCAAGAGTACTTAAATCAATCTATCTGACCATTAAGACCATATTAATACCCTATTTGTTTCCATAGAAAATAAAACAAACACCAAGGCAAGTCTATCAAAGATGTTGAATGAGGTGTAATACTTAATCATTAATGAAGTTATACTATTGTGATCGTGAATAATGCATTACGCAAAATCATAGACTGCCATCCACCACCCAAAAAATTAATTGTTATGTCACTACGTATCCTTTTGATATACTACAAATTTAATTTCCGACTTTAAATTTTTTTGATAATAACTACAAGCCTTTGATAAAAAAAAAAATATACTACCTACCAAACTTTCATGACCAATATATTCTGTTGATCAGGATCCTTTGGATAGAGAAACACAATTTTGTAATATTGACAAGAATTTAAATAGAACAAATTGACATAAAATTGGGCAATGTCTTTCCAAAGCTGGAAGCACAAAAAGATCACATCCATGCTAGCATTTCGAACCTAAATTTTTCTGAAGGCCACTAACTCAGTGGAAGCAAACCTAAATGTAATTAGTTCACACAAAGAATAACAAGGAGCACACAAGGAGAAAAAAGGACTAAGACTTGCACCAAAGTCAACAAGTTTTTGTGGGCATCCTTTAGAGAAATCCCACATCACAAGCTTTGAATCAAGTCCACCGGTAATGACTGCAACACAACACCACACACAAACTACTAATTAATAAAAATAAATTAACATGCATATTTTAAGATGTCTGAAACTCATCACATTTGCAATTATGACATAAACTTGGCATGTAAATAATTGCTACTTTTAATTGTTTAATTGTCAAAAAAACAAAAACTTTGCATGTAAGTATGTAATATATTATTTTTCCTTCATATTGCACATAGATTGGAAGAAAATCTTTTACATGACAACTTTTTTAACAATAATGAGATAATATATCCAATACTCAAAGCTTTTGCCCATGATATCCCAATAGAGGTTCAAAACAAATTCCTAAAAGAAAGTTAAAAACTTGAATATATTACTAATACAGATTTCCTTTCCTTAGGTGAATGAAAAATCCTCAAGATTGACCAACCTTAGATATGCTGTCAATGTCATCCCCATTAGCTTACCCCTAAATTTCCCTGTTGGGGAATATGTAGCCAACCACATTCATGGTCCCATTATGCTTAGAATAATAATCCATGTTTGTGGTAGGATTGTTAAGAACAAATTCAAGATGAAAAGACAGACAAACCAGGCTGATTAGACTTTTTTGTTTTTTGTTTTTTGAGTGGAGTGTTGAGTCACCTGTTGACTTGTAATTTGCAAGTAGATGAAAATAGTGCTAGTAGGCATGACCATGCGCACACACACTAGAGAGAGGGGAAGAAAGAAGAAAATTTACGCATTTGAAAGAGTTACAAAAACAAGCAAGAAATACCTTCCCAAGGTCTCCAGGGAAGGAATTGTACACTACTACAGATCTAAAGAACACGGTTAAGGAGATAAAATCATCTGAGCATAACAAAACTAAAATTCAAGTAGAAATCCAAATTTCAATTAAATAACAATGAAGAAAAATAGATTACTTAAAAAATTTCAATTCAGGTAGATAAAGATTCGGTCATTTTTTCTAAATTACTTAAAAAGTATATTTACACACTTGGATATTAAATATATCTTATGAATATAAAATATTTAAACTTAAATCAATGAAAATATTGTTTTGAATGATGATCATGTAGTTTAATAGGTAAGAAGTTAACAAACATTCCAAAGTGTTGTATCCCAAACTAGGGCCAGCCACATGAGTCTTTTTCTCAACTCCGCTCTATCAATGACTATATGCTCAATTAAATTAAGTAAATTCATATCATTTTTAACTACATGCTCTATCAATGACCCATCTAGATTGAAGCCCAAGTCAATGGTAGGAGCACTATCACAATGTTTATATGCATGTCAATTATCGTAAAACATGGCTTCAAT
Source organism: Camellia lanceoleosa (assembly GCA_025200525.1). NCBI lineage: Eukaryota > Viridiplantae > Streptophyta > Magnoliopsida > Ericales > Theaceae > Camellia > Camellia lanceoleosa. The sequence goes on from CM045765.1 coordinate 68,901,758, forward strand.
TGAATCACAATTATAAAACAAAAACCACAATAAGATGCACAAAATCATAACAAACTAAAGAGGATAGTGACAGAAACTACACAAATAGTTAAATAAGCATAAACTATGTGAAAGAGAAATATAAGCATAATTTGAATCGACCATAAAGTCTAATGCGTTCTTACCAAATACATGAATCGAGCATAATTTGAAAGAGAAATACACAAATAGGTAGTGCAATATGATCAAATCAAAGTCTAATGCGTTCTCACCAAATACATGAATCGACCATAAAGTGGAATTGACTGAAGAGAGTAAGAAGATAGATTTGAATATGGGTTTAGAGCTTCGCCTACTCTTCTTCTTTTTTGGTCTCAAATAGGAAATTAAATACGGAATTTTTAATCAGATTGGATGCCTCTAGGGTTGCGGATTGCTTTCCATATAATATGAGGGAGAGAAGAAAGAGAGAAAATAATCTTGAGGGCATAGTTGGGAGTGTTGAGAATCCTCAAAACAAATAAGAAATCCCATACTTTATATGATATTAGATTCCAAATAAATAGATACGCTGCTCCGACGCTGTTCCTCCTCCTCCGACGCTGCTCCTCCTCCAACGATGACGCTGCTCTGCTGCTGCTCCTCCGCCGCTCGCCGTCGATCGAGAGACAGAGAGGGGGGTAAGAAGAGATTAGGGATTTGGGAGGAGGGGCGGGAATGGGAATGGGATAAAAAAAAGGGAGGGAATGGAGCGGGAATGAGAAAAAAAAAAAGGGGTGGGGATAAAAAAAAATTAAATTTTTTTTTTTGAATCACAAATGAAATTTAAATAATAAAATAACGTCGTTTAATTTTTTTTTTTTTACGGCCGGGTTGTCGTCGTCAAAAAAATATATTTTTTGTTAAAATATATATTTTTTGTAGTTAATGAATTTTTTAAAAAAAATTCTTTTTTTTTAGTTATTAATTGAAAATTTATTTGTTTCATTTTTATTTTAATGAAAAAAATATTTTTATTTTTTATTTGGTAGAAGTAGAGGTAATATTTTAAAGAAAAATATTTTCCACTAAAATAAAAGTTAATTTTCTGTAGTCAATGAAAAATATTTTTCTGTGGCCTAATTTTTTTTTGTTACTAAAAATCATGAACTAATTTTTTGTGGTTGAGGAAAGGAAGCGACAGTAGTGGTGAAGGTAGTGGATAAAAGATTATGGTGATGGTGATGGGGAAAGAGATTAGTGGTGAGGTTGTGGTAGTGGTAGTGTAAATGGAGTGACAGGGGTGGAGGAGAAGTAATGGTAGTAGTAGTGGCAGTAGTGGTAGTGGTAGTAGTAGAGTGGTAGCGATGGTAGTAGTAATGGTAGTCGTAGAGGTGAAGTGGCGACAGTGGAAGTAGTGGTGGTGGTGGAAATGCTGGCGTGAGTGGTGAAGGTGGTAGAGAAGATGAGTGGAGAGAGAAATGAGTGAGAGACAGATACAGGAGAAAGATGAGAGAGAGAGAGAGAGAGAGAGAGAGAGAGAGAGAGAAACAGAGAGAGACAGAGTACCGAGTGAGAGAGAGACCAAGTGGTCGCTAAAAGTGCATTTTCTTGTAATGGATCGATAAATCTAGAGGAAACTCAGTAAATAGAGAAGACGTGAGTGAGAGAGTGAGCAACGCAAACATAGTGGGAGAGAGGAAGAGAGAGAGAGAGAGACAGAAAGAGAAAGAGATAATGAGTGAGACACAGAAAAGAGACATAGAGAGAAGAGAGATGAGCGAAAGAGACATACAGAGAAGTGAGATGAGCGAAAGAGACATAAAGAGAAGAGAGATGAACGAGAGAGACAGAGAGAAAGATAGAGAGAAGAGAGATGAGCGAGAGAGATAGAGAATGATGAGAGATGAGAGAGACAGAGAGAAGAGAGATGAGCGAGAGAGATAAAGAGAAGAGAAATGAATGAAAGAGACAGAAAGAGAAAAGACAGATGAGTGAGAGACATAGAGAGAAAGAGAGACAGATAGACAGATAGATAGAAAGAGAGAGAAGAGTGATGAGTGAGAGAGAGAAAGAGAAGAGAGAAAAGAAGATGAAAAAATGGATGAAAAAATATAAACAGAGAGAAAGAGAGAAAGAGCAAAAAAAGATAAACGAGAGAGAGACCGAGAGAGATAAAGAGAAGAGAGAGACAAAGAGAGCAGAGAGATGAGAGAGATAAAGAGAAGAAAGATGGACGAGAGACACAGAGAGAGAGAGAGAGAGAGAGACAGACAAACAGACGAAGAAGAGTGATGAGTAAGGGAGAGAAAGAGAAGAGAGACAGAGACATAGAGAGAAAGAAAGAAACAGACAGACAGACAAAGAAGAGTGATGAGTGAGAGAGAGAGAGAGAAATAAGAGAGACAGATACAGAGACACATAGAGAAAGAGAGACAGACAGACAGACAGAGAAGAGTTATGAGTGAGAGAGAGAAAGAGAAGAGAGACAGAGATAGAGAGATAGAAAGATGAAAAAATATGTGAAAAGATAAATGTTCAAAAGAGTAAGACGACGTCGTTTTTATTTTATTATTATTATTTTTTTGTAACAGAAAAATACCGTTGCATTTATTTAAACCATTTTATGACTATATATATATGAAGCCATCTCAAAGCCACAATCTATATATATATATTTAACTTTTTTTTTTTTTTTTTTGGCAACGATATGTATTACAATCGCAAAAAACTCTTTATTTTATTTTTTATTTTTTTTTTTGCGACTGCAGCTAATACCGTTGCAAATACTCTATTTTTTGCGACGGCAAGTTGTGCCGTCTCAAAAAGTCACATTTTTTTAGACGAAAAGCCGTGCCGTCTCAAAAAGTCACATTTTTTTGCAACGACAAGTTGTGCCGTCTCTAAAAGTCACATTTTTTGCGACGGCAAGTTATGCCGTCTCAAAAAGTCACATTTTTAAGACGAAAGTTGTGCCATCGCAAAAAGTTCCGTCTCATAAGCCCACTTTTCTTGTAGTGCTAATAATGGTATTTAGTTGATGCATTTTTTGCGACAGCCAAATGCCATCGCAAAAAAATTAATTTCGCGATGATTTTTTTTGCCATCACAAAATCATGCTTTTTGTGACAATTTTCAAGCCGTTGCAAAAAGTTCCGTGTTTAAAACCTCCTTTTCTAGTAGTGAGTTCTCTCTATCATTCATGGATAGAATAAAGGCACGGATTTGGGAATTGTATATTTTATATAAAAATCAAATTGAAATATTTTATACAATCAGACCTATTTAGGGAGTGCGATTAAATATATATATATATAATTACACTTATTTAAAAAGTGTGATTAAAAAGTAGTAATGTATATATAATCACACTTTAATTAAAATGTGTGATTAAAAAATATATATAATCACACTTATTTAAAAAGTGTGATTAAAAAGTAGTAGTGTATATATAATCACACTTTAATTAGAATATGTGATTAAAAAATATATAAATAATCACACTTTAATTAGAATGTGTGGTTAAAAAATATATATATAATCACACTTATTTAAAAAGTGTGATTAAAAAGTAGTAGTGTATATATAATCACACTTTAATTAGAATGTGTGATTAAAAAAAAAAATATATATATATATAATCACACTTGTTTAAAAAGTGTGATTAAAAAGTAATAGAGTATATATAATCACACTTTAATTAGAAGGTGTGATTAAAAATATATATATATATAATCACACTTAATTGAAAAGTGACAGAAAAAATAAATATTATCACACTCAATCAAATTAAGTGTGATTAAAATATCAATCTAATTTTTTTTATCACACTTCTAATAAAAGTGAGATCTTTTTTTTTTTGTCAAAGTGTGATCTTTAACTATTTTTGTAGTAGTGATCACTTGCACGGATCATAGCAAAATTAAGAAATTGTTCAACTCCATTCTCATAGTCTTTTGATCTTCTATCCTTGAACATCCAAGATTCATTTTAAATGTATTTTTGAATGCCTATACCAACAAAGAAATTAAAATATAAAATAATAAACTAGAGGCTACACAGTTGATAACATCAAAGGAATGTCATTGAGAAGGCACAATTTCTTTGATAGAACATTAAATGCCTCAAGAAAACTTGCAATAAATAAATAAATAAAATACAAGATCTTATAACAAATAATTTATCTCCAGGTTTTATACAAGCACAAGATTATTGTTTTTGGTGGTTTCTATGACAGTCTCAGAGAAGTGAGGTTGTTGTTTCAGTCCTCGTCAAACAATTTTAGGATTCCATTATTATGAACTGTTTTTCCTTTGTTAATTGTGTATGGATTGTTGAATATTGCATGTTCTGTCCTAAACATATACAAGGGGTTTAATCCCATTATTTATTTTGGGTACTTATGTGTGGTATAATTTTATGTTTTCTTTTTCAAAATTTATATATATTTTATCTTGAAGTGGTTCTAGCTTGTGTACTTGTTTAAGGTCTTGATGATTGCATGAGATATGTTTTTACTTAAACAAGCACATTCAAATGTTGAGCTAGAAAGTTTGCCTATTCCAAATCAGTGCTAGTTTATTTTGGTGGAGCAAGATACTAATTCTTGACATTTTAGAGGGTTCAGCAAGTTGGATCAACACATTCTTGGACAATGATTCAGGATTGAGCAGGGTAAGATATCTGCTGAGCCCATCTTCAAATCAAAAACATCGTCTAGGGAGATGGTCTCAACTCCATTATGGAGTTGATTAGATAATACATATCAGAAATAGTAGTCACTAAATATAGGTGTTTTGAGGAAGGAGACTTCCTCTCCACTTTCTTATTATTTCAAATAAGTTCTCTACTACTTATTTCAGGAAAGACATTAAATACTTAATTAAAAACAATTGATTCTTTTTTTCTTTTTCTTTTTTTCATGTAAAAAAATTGATTATTTGTGACCCATAATACTTAAATAAACTAAAGATTGAAACTGCACAGATGAAATTGATAATCTTGCTGGTTTGATTGTACACAGGAAAATTTACATGATTTCAACAGTTTTGCATTAGAATTTTTTGTAGCTCAATGAGGCCTGAATGATGAAAACTGAACCAGATCTGAACCTTGTTTATAGTGGTTCATTTACTTTTCATGGAATCAAATAATTCAACTCTAGTCCAGATCTGAATCTTGTTTATAGTGGTTTATTTACTTGTCATGGAATCAAATAGTTAAACTCTATTGGTGTGATTGTATTTAGATTTTTGGTTTGCTGCAACATGTAATATTTGAAGGTTTCCATGTGCAGGTATTTCAATGATTTGCATGTCTTTGACCTAGATTAGTTTAAGGTGAACAGATTGGTCCCTCCCTATTCTATAAGTCTAAAATTATGAAGTTGATAGTGTAAGGTTCATACTAATCTACTAAAATTAATGCAATAATTGCAAAGTCAAAAAAAGAAAAAATAATAATTCCATAAAGTCTAAACAATTCCAAAATAATTCCATAAAGTCTAAACAATGGTGGGATAGGGTGAAGCTCAAGATGAAGGAGAGAAAATTTTGGAATATGGTGCCACTAGTGATGCTGTTCAGTTCATGATTTTGTGATCAATTTGAATCAGGTGCTGCAGTTGCTGAGGTGAAGGGTGCTGCAGTTAGTGTGGTTTGTTTACTGGGTGTAACTGCTGAGGTTAGAAGGTGCCTGGGTTAGCAGCTACAACATTTTTCTAGAGAGCAGCAGCAGCAGTGTGTAAAAATTGTGGTTGAGTTTTTACAATGCACAATGTATTAGGCTATGAGACATTATAGACCTTTAATAACAGGTCAAGGGAACTGGAGAAGAGAAACTAGTATATCAACAGGACAAACCATGCATGAGCAACAGGACAAAATATGCATTATTGGGCAAAATATGCATAAGCAACAGGACAAACTAGTGTATCAAGTAATGGGGGCAACATTAACTATGAACTACAAGTAAAAATGCCAACATCTTATTGACAGCCCAATTATTATTATTATTATTATTATTTTAAAGTTGAATCTGCTAGTAAGGCAAAACTACAGTGCAAAATGTTGAAATTTTTGGATTCTTACATTTGAAGAAATGCTCTCTTTCAAAGCCCTTTCAAATCTTTGATAAAGATGTGCTGAATAGTTAGAAGAATGATACTTAATATACATGAAATAAACACAGCTATACAAAGAGCGAAGGATGTACTTTCCATTGAAATCAAATGGCATCGAATATTCACATAGATTAACAGAAACAAGAGGGGGAAAATAAATACATATAATATAAAATAAAATAAAAAGAGCTAAGAACTAGATTCAATGCAATAAAAAATTCAAATTGATTAGAGTGTTTTATTTTTGTTCCTTCAAATCTTGTCAAGGTCAGCTTGTTTTCTCTATTTAAATTGGGTGGGTTTCATTAAGTTTCACCAACTTCATAATGCTCTTCTAATGCTCCTTTTATAACGATGTTTTGATCCTAATAATATATAAGTATTGTATTGTTCAATAACTATATACCAATTTTCTGTTAGATCAAAAATTATAATATTCTGGGTAGGGATTTAGCAAGATGAATAAAACAAGCTAATAGTGATGGACCCATTTGAACAAAACATTAATGCTATGTATTTCATAGAAAAATCTTACCATAGATTTAACATGACATGAACCAGTTGATACTAATTAACTTTGCTCTTTGATGTTTTAGCTGGGTATTGCCATTGTAAATGACTTTAAAAGTGTTGAAGGAGACAGAGCTCTTAGACTGCAGGTTTATTCTATTCTTTTCAAATGTTTCTGTGAATCTTTTGCTATATTTAAATAAATTATTATGTCCCTAGAATTTGTTGTAACCTTTGTATGGAAATATTATCTAAGCAGTCACTTCATGTGGCTTTTGGTTCGGAGACTGCTAAATGGATTTGCATTGAAGCTGTTGACATTACTCAGCTATCTGTGGATGGTATGTTAAAGAAGTATTATTCTTGTTATGTTAAAGAAGTATTATTTTTGTTATTTACTATTATTTGTTATTGCTAGGACCTTTATCAATATCAAGTTACTGATATTGTACTCTTGTCACACACAAAAAGTTGATGATATTGTATCAAACTCAAAGCCTTAATAGCCTTAATATTGGTGCCACCAACATCATATTAGTATCTCAAGAGGAGTTCTCTACTATAATATTTATTAGTAGAAGTCAGGAAGTAAGGTGGTAGTTAGATTGTATTTGGATTGATGGATCTAAAAAGACATTCAAAGGTTCAAATCCTTGACAAGTTAAATAGCATTAAAAGCCATCATTAAGGAATGCCAGTCATATATGGAAGATCCTCCTAGCCCTATATACCTCCGTTGTATAAAAAAAAAAATCTATGAAGTCAAGGAGTATGGAATATGAGCATGGTTGAGTTTGGACCTTCTATATGTACAAAAAGATAGCAACTAGTATGCAAGCTGTGTGGCTTTAACCCATCTGAGTCTCTAATCCCTTTTCTAAAACTGTTTTTGATAACAGCATGTTCCATTGGCCATCAACATTCGTGTGTTGCATTTAGTGACCACTTATGACAGTTAAAATGAGACGGTTATGGGTTCTAGTGAGTGATCATATGCCTGATCCTTTTCAAAAGTGAAAATCCAACTTGGGCTCTCAAATTTGTGTTGATTTGACACTAAACGTCTTTCTGCTTCAATCTCACTTAATGTCAGATGGTTGATGAGATCTCTTTTTACCTCCTCTTTTTTTTTTTTTTTTTTTTTTTTTTGGAGTATTTTATATTTCATTTCCTCTTTGCTATCTCCTATTAAGCCTTATGTTCATGCAGATAGGCTTTTATATGTGGATTGCTAAGTCTATCACTCTATCTACTACACTTTCTATGATTAATTGTTCAATACTTTGTATCTTCTAGAATGTGGATAGCCTACATCTCTGATCTGGAATACCAAGAGAGAAACTAGCAGAATTACATAGGAACTCCTTTAAGGAAATTTGCTCCAAATGCGGAGTGGAGTAAGTGTAAAATTTTGAATGGTTTCTGTTGCTCATAATCTGTTTTAAGTCAAAGTTAGCAATTTTATCATCTAATATAGAAGGTTAGAATTATCACTTTATCAGTTCATGGTTTTTAATTCAATTACTTGATGTTTGATGGTATTTGCGGGATTTTGAAGTGGAGACTATTGGGTTGAAGAAGACATCAAGGAGCTGTTCTGATGTCAAGTGTGGGGCAAAACTTAAGGATACCGTTCTTCATTGGGAGGTAACTATGACTCTCATTTTCATTTGTTGCATTATATGGAAGGGAAGAGTGGTACATGCTCTTATTTCCTCAGCTATTTGTAATTGAAGAGAATTCATTCGCAACTTACTCAAAGATCTATGTAGATGACAAAGGCAGCATACATAAATACTTATACAATTTGTAGGCTAGAAAGCCAAAATAGAACTCTTGTAGCAATGTCAAACTGTGGAGTACATTTTAGTGGTGTTAAAACCTTAAATTGTTGAATCTGATATCTAAGGACTTGTTTGGAGTCAATTTGTCTCTTGTTACTCTGAACTTTGTTTTTGTTTTCTGAATTTTGGAAATAGAACAGAAAACATGTGTGCAGTAGGATTCTTCTTTACAGAGTTGTTACCATATTCAAATAACAAAATGATTTATTTTTTATTATTTATTTATTTTCCAGAATAGATTGCTTCCAATGCAATCAAAAGCATGGAAAACCTTTTCGTGAAGTTCTTAATGTTGATGAATGTGGTTAACCTTTTTCTTGTAGGATGTTTTGCCCCCGACAGAGATAAATGCAGCTGAGAAACATTGTCGAATGGCTGATATAGTATTGTGTTTGGGGACAAGGTAGATCTTTAGGATCATACATCTTATACCAACAGAAGAGAATAAATACTATATCAGCCATTTGACAATGTGTTGCCTCCTTTTTTTCTTGTATACTATATCAGCCATTCAAAATGCTATATCTGTCTGTGTATATCAGCCATTCGACAATAAATATCAGCCATTCTTATCTGTTGGTTAACCTTTTTCTTGTAGGATTATATAAATGTTTTACCATTCGACAACCACCATTGTAGGATGTTTTACCCCCAATGGAGATGAATCACACGTTACAAGAGGATAAATACATAAACAGAGAAGAAAACTCTACAAAATTTGTAATTCTACTACACCAACAGAAATACACACAAAAGGGGCATAAAAACCAGAGGACTAACCAAGAATTTCAAGAGATTTTTGATTTGACAAGACAAACTTCAATGGTGGTTTGAGTGAGTAACTTCAATGGTGGTTCAGAACTATGATGAAGAAAATGAACGGCTTCGTTTCAGCAAGGAGAAGAGATTCAATCTTGTTGGGAAAGGCAATGGTGGTTCGGAGCTGAGATGAAGAAAATGAACGGCTTCGTTTCAGTAAGGAGAAGAGATTCTGATGTTGGGAAAGTCGAGTCATTTGCTCTCAATGATGATACAGAATAGGCGCCAACTATTGGAATCAGATTTTATATAAAAATGAAATAGAAATATTTTATTCAATCACACCTATGATTAAAATACATATATAATCACACTTATTTAAAAAGTGTGATTAAAATAAAATGAAATCGATACGATCACACCTATTTAGGGAGTGTGATTAAAATACATATATAATCACAGTGATTTAAAAAGTGTGATTAATATATATATATATATATAATCACACTTATTTAAAAGTTATGATTAAAAATAAATATTATATATAATGGCATTTAATTAAAAAGTGATATAAAAATAAATATAATCACATGTTAATTAAAAGGCATGATTAAAAAAATATATATAATCACACTTAATTGAAAAGTGACATAAAAAAAATATTATCACACTCAATCAAATCAAGTGTGATTAAAATATCAATCTAATTTTTTTTTAGGGTGAATTACACTAATAGTCCCTATAGTTTGGTTTCTAACTTTTCAATTGTGACACATTTGACTTTGAATTTTGAATTTTGTTCCAAATAAGGACAACTGAAAATATCATTAGATTTTTCAAGGGTAAAATCATTAATTTGATAAAATATAAACTAATTTGAGAAAAATAAATGTCAAACAAATATTTTTGAATTTTTAAAAATTATTTCTACCAACTAAAAATAAAATTATGTAAAATTGATAAATCTTTTAGACATTTATTTATTTTTTGTACCAAATTAATTTTTTTTTATTTGTTTGGATAATGATCTTGTAAAATTAACTTTTAAAAATTAATCATGTAATTTTTATTAATTTTTATCAATTTTACATAATTTTATCATTGGTGGATAAAAAAAAATTTAAATATTTTTTTGACATTTATTTTTGTCAAATTAGTTTATATTTTATGAAATTGATGATTTTGCCCTTGAAATTAAACAATGGTATCTTCAATTGTCCTTATTTGGAACAAGATTCAAAATTCAGGGTCAAATGTGTCTAAATTGAAAAGTCAATGACTAAAGTGACATGATCCCAAACTATAGGGACCGCTAGTGTAATTTGCCTTTTTTTTTTAATCACACTTCCATTAAAAGTGAGATATTTTTATTTACCACGGCTTGCAGTTACTGTATGTCGTTAATGTGAATCCATGAAAACCCAGTTTTGTTATAGGGAGAAGAGACCTGTGTGTTTGTGAAATTCAACCATGTTGGGGATAGAAAGAGTTGTCCTCTGTCATTCATGGGTGTAGAATAGAGGCACAAATTTGGGAATTGTATATTTTATATAAAAATTAAATTGGAATATTTTATACAATCACACCCATTTAGGGAGTGTGATTAAAAAGTAGTAATGTATATATAATCACACTTTAATTAGAATGTGTGATTAAAAATATATATATAATCACACTCACTTAAAAAGTGTGATTAAAAAGTAGTAATGTATATATAATCACACTTTAACTACAATGTGTAATTAAAAAATATATTTATAATCACATTTATTTAAAAAGTGTGATTAAAAAGTAGTAGTGTATATATAATCACACTTTATAATTAAAGTGTGATTAAAAAATATATATAATCACACTTTAATTAGAATGTGTGATTAAAAAATATATTTATAATCACACTTATTTAAAAAGTGTGATTAAAAAGTAGTAGTGTATGTATAATCACACTTTAATTAGAAAGTGTGATTAAAAAATATATTTATAATCACACTTATTTAAAAAGTGTGATTAAAAAGTAGTAGTGTATATATAATCACACTTTAATTAGAAGGTGTGATTAAAAAAATATATATATAATCACACTTAATTGAAAAGTAATATAAAAAATAATATATAAATAATCACACTTAATTGAAAAGTGACATAAAAAATAAATATTATCACACTCAATCAAATTAAGTGTGATAAAAATATCAATCCAATTTTTTTTTATCACACTTCCAATAAAAGTGAGATATTTTTTTTCTCAAAGTGTGATCTTTAACTATTTTTGTAGTAGTGTCGGAGCATAAGTCTGCTGTACTAATTGAGCCAAAGAGGCTCCCTAATTAGCCATTGAGGCCTGCGTTGAATATGCAGGCTGGTGGCTCTGTGTCTGCCTCAAACCAGACGCACCAGGTATGCCACCTGATTGAAGGCAAAACCTCCTCACATGCCCTAGCTACTCATACTGGTAACAGGTAGGTGTAGCCATCTCATTTTTTGACTGCCCTTAAGACTTGGACACCTCAGGCTGATCACTAAATGATGAAAGTTATGTTGTAGAAACATTCAATTTCTTCAGCAAGAATAGCATCTAAATCCCAACCTTACACCCCATTTTGACCAAAACTATTTTTGAGCAAAACTATTTTAGACCTTAAAATCCTCTTTTCGAAAATATATTTTCAAATATTTTTACGATGTTCTAAGGCTCGCATTTAGTTTAAAATGTTACAGTTTTTGGTAAACCGAGCAAGGACAAAGTGGAAATAATTGGAAAGGAGGTGAACTCTTTGAAAAATCTTTAAAAACATCTTATTTGTAGGTTTAGAGTTAAAGAAAATAGGAGGAAAGGGAAGAAAAATCGTTGGGGGAAAGGTTGGGCATCAAACCGTTAAGATAAAAATGAACAACCTTCACTCAAATAGGCATATCTCTTTGTATACTTAGAATTTCAATTTAGACTCAAGAATCACCTAAAATCGAGTCCGGATGAAGGAGATATGCCTGTTTGAAGTTGGGACTAAAAAAGATTTTTGTGGATGGTCGTACACTGAAGTGGACGACTGGCCAAGTGTCCCAAGAGGCAAATTTTTATAGCCAAGTGTCCTCATAAGTGGATGGCCAGCCAGAAGAAGTGTACGGCTGTCCCCTTTAGTGGCCTGCCGGCCACTTGTGTTAAAACAAATATTTTACTGCCAACTGTGTCAGCTGTCTCCATAAGTGCATGCATTGCACTAGCTATATCTATATAGATATTTCCGAGATAGTAACATGTTTTTCTATATGTAGGTGACCACCCCTCTTGAAATTAGTTTACAAAAAATTCCAAAAGCTCCAAAACTTGAAATTCTCTCTCTATCTCTATCTTACAACACACGCACATTACCCAAACACTTCTTAAACCAATATTTTAGCTCTCCTTGCTGAGATTATTGAGTCCAAATTTCAGCCTTTGAGAGTGAAAGCCTTGTAGTTTGTGAAACAAAGAGTTACCTCTCTTCAAAAGGTATAACTTGTAGCATCTTTACACTACTTCCTTTCTATCTTTATTTACTATTTTTGGGATGTTTTTCAACTATTTTTATAGGCTGAAGCTTGTGGTTTAAAGCCATTAAAGGTAGAGGAGTTGACTACCCTTCTTTGAACCTTATCTTTTAGGCTTTTACCCTTGTGCTTCCCATATTTTCTTCAAGATTTTTTGAGCTTTTTACCACTGATTTTCAAAGCTTTTTCAGAGGCTAAAATGTTTTGAAGTCCCAAAAATGGAGGGGTTAGCCTCCCCTCCTTTGGCTTGTTTGCTAGCTTAATTGCTCCATTATTTTAGCTTACTTTTGTAGGTGTTTTTACCTTAATTTCAGTGTTGTTTTAGCCTATTTTAGGACTTTTCTAAGTTGTTCATGTCATTTATGCTTTGTATTGCATACTTTTAGTGTAGTAGTCCTCATAGGTTTGGTGGTTTAGGCATTAGACACCAACCTATTTGAGTTGATAGCATTTATTTCAAGCTTTCCATACTTGTGATCACCTGTAATCATCTTTGCAACTTCCCTCTTTTCTTGGCATTTTATTTGTTTTGAGAGTCGTTTCAACTGATTGATCGTTTAAGCTTGAGATTGTGATTGTTATTCTTAATGGTTTAATCTCTTCAGAGGCAAATTACCAACGGCATGGCATTTCTCTCATGCCAAAAAAAATCTTTTGTTTGACACTTTTCTCCATTTAGTGGACTTGACCTTCATTTTGGAGAAAATGGACTAAGGAATGGAAAGGTGATTTAAAAGAGGTAATAAATTGGACTAAAAATGGAATAAGATAGTAAAACGGTTTGGGTTCAATTAGACGTCAACTGAATCCATTGAGTCTTGAGTCGTTTCATACTTGTTAGTGATGAAAACGGTTCAAGAGTTAATGTCAACCACTTCTATTGATCAACATCATGAGAGTGAGGAGGTTTTTGTGTCTTTTCATAATCATTTCTTGTGATTGTATCCCTTGATTCATAAAGTCACTATGCAATGAATTTTCATCGATTGATGGATTGCGAATCAAGCCTATCCCTCATTTGATCTGCCTGATGATAAGGAGAGGTAGGGTAGACAAACATCCCCCGAGATTGCTCTGTTTGTGTTCAGTTGTAGTAAGAGAAACCCAAAATTAGTGGCTGGTCGGCCACTTATACTGTACGACCATCCATTACTTCTGGCCGCCCGGCCACATTTTTTAGCTAAGCAGTGCCATTTTTCTTACAGAATAGAGCAGAGGTTGAGGTGAAAATAGTGCAATTTTCTAACCACAAAACAGAATTCTTTTGGGCAACAAAACAGAGGCATTCTTGGAGGGGAGGGGGGGGGGAGGAGAAAATCATGTGCATGCATCAGCCTTTCCCTCATTTTTGGGGGCCCGTTAACTTGTGGACTTGTAGTATTTAATTATCATTAATTAAATTTCGTATTGTAATTAATTAGTGAATAGCTAGTTAAGTTGGTGTTGTAATTAATTAGATTAATTAAGTAATTTTGTGCTGCAATTATTTAACTAGCAAGAATAGTTAGTTAAATTCTGTGTCGTAATAGTTAGCTACTAATCTGTAATTAAAAATGCTAACTAAGTGTTTAGAAGGAAATTATGTGCTAATTGTGTATTTTGTGTGCTATTTGGCTTTCTATCTGTTAATCATAGTAATGTCTGTTTTGAAATCTACTTTGATATGAAAATTAAAAGCCTTATCGGCATCCAAAATTGAAATTTGTTACATTAATATGTTATTTGGAATTTTTAGAATCATATGGCAAATTTTATTAAAAACCGATTCAGTTTACTTAATTAAGTTGTGTTTGGCAAGCCTAATGTTCTAATTAATGTATTATGGTATTACAGTTATATAAGTGGGCCTTAAGGTCATTCTTGAGCTCAATTCTCTCATATCTTGGTGCCAAAATCTAAGTTCATACATTCTAGAGAGAGAGAAACTCCATTTTAGAGATATAGAGTGTAGATTCAAGGTAGAAGTTGAAGATTTTGCTAGAGATCATCAATTTAATGCAAGAATCTAGCTAAACCAAGACCTTTGGTGAGAATCCAACATTTGACCCTTGTAGATTATGTGTTTTTGTAATGAATTCATGAGCTTTATGTAATCAAATGTATGTTTTAGTTTAAGGAAGCCAAAAAGATGAAGTAACCATACATGCATGTATAGTTTTGTCATGATATATCACTTTTGATCATGAATAAGTTGTTAAGTTAAGTTTTGAGACTAGCTTGTCCATGCATTCAAGAATTGGGCTATTTTGAAATTAATTTTCATGATTTGAAAAGCTAAGAGAGGGAATTTGGTAAGGATTTCCTCACACACACGTAAATATGAAAAGTTTTACCATGTTGAGTTAAGCTTAAGCATTCTAGGCATTACTCTGAATTGATTGGTACATGCGTGTTTGAATTATCATGTTTTGAACCTTGATTTCATGTTTTTGAAAATAATTTCTTAAATGCATGGGGCTTACGAGCTCAAGTTTGTTAAATTCATGAGTTTTGGAGAAAAGAGCTTGAAAGATTTTACATGCGAAAGTGTTTGAGTTCAATTTTGGTTAAATTCATGAGTTTTGAGCAAAGGGGTTTGTAAATGATCATATATTCATGTTTATGGATAAGTTTTCTAAGTTTTTGAACAAGCCATGCTTGAGTTTTGCCTTTTAATTTGCATTTGGAAGCTCAAGACACTGTTTTGAAAACCCAGAATTTTTGCAGTCCGCTCGAGCGAAGGATTTTCCACTCGAGCTAACATTTCGAGCATCCAGAAGTTTTGCAGTCTATTACAGACTCCTCGAGTGACCACTTGGTGGCTCGAGCGAACCCTTTTCTTTTTGTTGAACTACTCAAGCGTGAGAGTCATGGCTCGAGCTTAGATTAAGACCATTTAGTACTTTTGTAGGTCAACGCTCGAAGGTTGATTGACCATTTATGGGAGCCCACTATGAGTAACGTTATTGTAAAGATATGTTCATATGGATTATGTTTCAAATGTAATTTGATAACTTATGATTTCTGAAATGATATTTGTTTACGTGAATGAATGTCCTATGCTTGAAATTTATTATGATGTCCATAGATAGTCCCAAGTCATATGGGACAGCATGTTAATGTGGGTTGATGACATATATGTGATTACGAGATCTCATTAGCCACTTCATTGTGGTGATATGTGTTTATTCGGTATGCGAAATCGATTAGTCTAGTCGGAAGACGATGTATGATGTGTTCTATAAGATGTACCATTATTATGTTTAGATATGAGAATGATTATGTTATAATCTATTTTATAATTATGAAATGTTCGGAATTCATTCACTAACCTCTTTATCTTAATGTTATTCACTGGGCTTTAGCTCACTGTGTGTATATATATATATATGTATAGGTGAGCGTTCTGGAGGTTAGGCCTGAAGGCTTTTGTCTGGATCTGTGTTATGGTGTTAGCCAACCATTATGCCTCGCGTGGAGGTTCTGGAAGTGTCACGTGTTATAAGTTCTAGTTGTTTCTGTATATGAGACTGTTTGTTTTTGTTGGCTGTACTTAAGATGCTATAATGTGTGTGGGTATAATGCAATAATGACTTTTGGATATGTATATAAAGTTTTAAATATCTTGTTTAATATAAATCAACACAGCTCATTGGACAATTATATTTATGTATTTGCTTCCACTAGCCCCTTAATTCTATTTATCTGTTCAGAGGCCCTTGGTAATCCAAGGATTACTGGCGGGTTACAGCACTAAACCTATAAAGGTGGGTTTGGGTCATGACAAAGTGGTATCAAAGCACGAGTTATACCGCACACATGAGTCCATATGAACTATAAGATGTCCTAGAAGAGAAATAGGGACATTGCATTATCAAGTACAAGTATGTGTAAATTTTTTGTACATGTTTGATAGGAAAATGAGAATGAAGACTATGAGCATAACAAAGAAGATATGTGAAATAACATATAATGTTGATTTCAATATTGAATGTGTTATTCTTGTGAACATGACCATATGAATGTGAAGGCTACGTAACCTATGTGAATATATTTGAGTTGAGATAAAATGGAGAAATGTTTGATTTGGAATGAAAATGAAACTTAAAATCAGTGAGAACTATTCCAATGTTAATAATTACCCTGTTTATGTATAGACAAATAGAAGAAATGAGAAATGTAGATGGATCTGAATCTTCTGATGCTAGAATTAACTGGCTAGAAAGAATGGTCGAAGCCTTAACTGAATCTTAGAGACAACAACAACAAAGGCAGATACATGTGCCTGAACCAGCTAATTATGATAAGATAACACTGACACAGAAATACAATAAAATGAAGCCACCGGAATTTGGGGGGAGGGTATTGAACCGTTAAAAGCCGAGGCTTGGGTTTTAGAGACCGAGAAAATATTTGAAGTATTTTTGTTTATTGAGGCACAAAACATTTTGTAGGCAACATTCACACTGAAAGAAGTAGCTAGAAGATGGTGGATGTTAGTATGAAATGATAATGAGGGTATGACATGGGATAGATTTAAAGAGATTTCTTTGAAAAATATTTTCCCCAATGCATCAGAGATAGGATGGTATCCAAATTTGAACAATTAAAACAAGGAGATATGACAGTGGCCGAATATGAAGCAAAATTTACTAAACTAGCCCGATATGCACCACACATGATAGAGACTGACTACAAAAAGGCTAGAAAATTTAAAGGTGGACTTGACTTAGATGTGTTTGACCGAGTTGGTGTTTTAAAATTATCAACGTATGTGGATGTTCTTGATAGGGCCTTGATGTTTGAGGCTAACATAGGAGCCTTGAAAATATCAAAGTCATTATCATCAACTGATTGGGAGAGTAAGAAACAAAAGAAATAGAAAATTGAACTGACCAATAATTCAATGACTTCCGTGAATGAAAATTCTAAGGCAAGAACTTTTGACAATGTGAGTTGGGGAAGCAATGCGAACAATGATATACCTATCTGTAGAGAATGTGGGAAACAACATTGGGGCATTGTCGCCACCTAACTGGAGCCTGTTTTAGATGTGGACAGAAAGGACACTTGGCTAAATTTTGCCCACAAGCCCATCCGAACAACAATAGACCGAATGCTAGTATGACTAATTCCACTCCGATACCAAGAACAAAAGCAATTCCTATTCCCGAGGGGAGCAACCTTAGGCAAGAAAGGGTCTACACCCTAGTTCTAGAAAATGTCCAGAACACTGAGACAACTGATGTAGGTACTATTTTGATTATGTGCAAATGTATGTGTGAAAATCGATTTGAGAATTTGTATGACCTTTGGCATGAGATGAATTATTAATATGTTGACTGAACCAACTGGATTATTAGAATCATGAGTCTATGCTTCATGCCCTGATTTTTACTGATGTGTGAAATATCGTTTGAACTGATGTGATAGAACTCTAATTATTGAACATTTTTTAAACTTTTCAGATTTGACAAGTTGCCTATGCTGTGGAAAATATTTGGACTTGTATATATATATGCATATCTTTGCTTGGGACATTAATTGATTCAAACTCGACACACTTTTTTGTATATGTTGTATCATGAAATCATTGCCTTAAATATTGTATCTGGGGAGATGATTTTGTGTTCACGCATATGTCAAACTTGTGAATCCGTACTGGGAATGTTACTAGATTCTGGACATGCACACATATGACTATACCTTTGCTCAGAATGATTTTTCATGTTATTCGTTTTGTTAACTAGACCATCGGGACTATGACTCTGGAATTGTGTGACTAAGGTGGGCACTCCAAATGATGAACTTTATATTCTGTAAGACTGTGTACTATGATTGCCAAAACATGGACTAGACTATTTGACTAGACCAGTGAGCTTATGCTTTAGTGACTGTATGACTGATTTGGAACTATGCACAACAACTCGCTATTTGTGCCACCGAGGAACTTTGTATGATACATTGTTGTGTACTGTATGCTTACATGAAAGACTTATTTGGAAACTGCTATATTGAATATGATACTCGCTTTTTTATATGAAAAACTGCAAGCTTGAGCACCTACATGTGAATTGATTTGGAGAATGCCACATTGTGTATAACTTGAAACACTTTGATGTAAACTATTATAATGCATGACCCTAATATCATTATAAAAACTGATAAACTTAGAACAATTGTAAATCCACTGATTATGCACCTAAACAAATGGGGTATGAACTATAGAACCAAATGTACTTCGTTTGAAGATGATGGGGATAGAACTTTTACCTGATCTGATCTGATAGAACCTTGGTTTACTGAGACCTTTATTTGAATTGATAGAACTTTTGTTTGATGACACATGCTCTGAACTTTTGTTTGATCTGACTGGATGAACTTTCATCTAATGTGGTCCGATAGGACTTTTATTTGATTTGAGTTGAGGAGACCTTTATCTAATTTGAAAACCATTATCTAATTTGATTCCGTTATGGCGGATTGTGAATTGCTTATGACCGAATGACCGAATTATGTTGTTACGAGAACTAATCAACTGAGAACTTAAATCAATTTTAAACATTTATGAAAAATGTGAACCGTCAATAGCAGACTATGTGATTATAAATAGCTTTTAACCATATGCCTATAACTGATTGGGAACACACTTGAATGGCATTATAGGATTTTGTAACTTGTGCCTTGGGAATATAGGAATACTGTATGTATGACATGTGGTTAATTGCTCCCTTATTATTGAACTACCATGAACTTGTTTGAATAAGAGAATGATTGCTTTTGTGTTACTGTACTTCGAAATCGATGCTATGGGACTTTTTGAGAACATGCTAGTTGATTGTAAACCCTCACTGTTTTGAAGTATATGTAATCAGTATGTTTTATGATTGACTGCTTCTATATAAATGTGTAATACAATTGAATGACTCGAAAATGAATCAAGTCTCTGTAACAAGTTGAATGGGGAGGAAACCACTTATGAAAATGGAAACCAATGTGAACCTAAGACATTTGATCTAATATATATATGTGGTAACTCAAGTTTGGACGACCAAACTTCTTAAGGTGGGGAGACTGTAACAACCCCGATCCATAATTAACTACTAATCCATAATTAAGAATGCTAATTAAGTGTTTAGAATGGAATTATGTGCTAATTGTGTATTTTGTGTGTTATTTGGCTTTCTATCTGTTAATCGTAGTAATATTTGCTGTGAAATTTGCTTTTATATGAAAATTGAAAGCCTTATCGGCATACAAAACTAAAATTTTTTACATTAATATGTTACTTGGAATTTTTAGAATCATATGGAAAATTTTATTAAAAACTGATTCAGTTTACTTAATTAAGTTGTATTTGGCAAGCCTAATGTTCAAATTAATGTATTAAGGTCATTCTTGAGCTCAATTCTCTCATCTTTTGGTGCCAAAATCTGACTTCATACATTCTAGAGAGAGAGAAACTCCATTTTAGAGAGATAAAGTGTAGATTCAAGGTAGAGGTTGAAGATTTTCCTAGAGATCATCAATTTAGTGCAAGAATCTAGCTAAACCAAGACCTGTGGTGAGAATCCAACATGTGAACCTTGAAGATTATGTGTTTTTGTAATGAATTCATGAGCTTTATGCGATCAAATATATCTTTTAGTTTAAGGAAGCCAAGAAGATGAAGTGACTATACATGCATGTGTAGTTTTGTCATGATATATCACTTTTGATCCTGAATAAGTTGTTAAGTTTTCAGACTAGCTTGTCCATGAATTCAAGAATTGGGTTGTTTTGAAATTAATTTTCATGGTTTGGAAAGCTGAGAGAGGGAATTTGGTAAGGATTTCCTCCCACATGCATAAATATGACGAGTTTTGCCATGTTGAGTTAAGCTTGAGCATTCTAGGCATTATTGTGAATTGATTGGTACGTGCATGTTTGAATTATCATGTTTTGAACCTTGATTTCATGTTTTGGGAAATGATTTCTTACATGCATGAGGCTTACAGGCTCAAGTTTTTTAAATTCACGAGTTTTGGAGAAAAGAGCCTGAAAGGTTTTACATGCAAAAGTATTTGAGTTCAATTTTGGTTAAATCCATGAGTTTTGAGCAAAGGGGTTTGTAAATGATCATATATTCATGTTTATGGATAAGTTTTTTAAGTTTTTGAACAAGCCATGCATGAGTTTTGCCTTTGAATTTGCATTTGGAATCTCAAGGCTCTATTTTGAAAACCTAGAATTTTTGAGACCGCTCGAGCGAAGGATTTGCCACTCAAGCGAACATTTCGAGTATCCAGAAGTTTTGCAGTCTATTATAGATCGCTCGAGCGACCACTTGGTGTAGACACCCCATTTTTGACCGTCCTCAAGGCTTGGATGTCACCGTTGGAGCACTCAGTGATCATCCATGTTTGTGTTCGTCTTGAGTTCCCGGAAGCCTTGGCAGCGCGCCTCGTCTCAGGACCTCTCGACTCGGCTGTTTTGTGCTTGGTTTGACACCAAACACTTGTGTTTTTCCTTTGAGAGGCAGGGTAGGGCTTGTAGACCATCCCCACCCATCACCGGCCGTGGCTTGAGGCCACCGGCTGTATTTTGTGGCCACCGGCCAAATGTTTGGCCGGCCGGCACTATAAATGGCCGGCCAGCTATCTTTTTTTGGTCAATTGCATCTTTGGCCGGCCGACTACTGTGCATCTGCTTTTGCAGATATTTTGTCACAGCTGGCTTGCATTTGGCTCCCCTCCATACACGTGTATGGAGGGATCTCTCTCTTTAGGGGTTTGTCTTGTAAGCTTTACAAGACAAAAAGCTCTATAAAGAGAGGTCTTCTCTCTTGTTGCAGAGGTTAGACATTTTAGGCAACATTTTTTGGGTTTGAGTTCTAGGGTTTGGGTTTGCTCATCTCCCATCTCTATATCTCTCTCTTGTGTGTGTTTAGGCTTAGATTTGCACACAAACACACACTATCACACCCTTTCTTAGAGTTGAGGCCCTTGAGGGTTGTTTTTAGAATTTTGGAGCTGGTTTGGAGCTTAAGAAGCTGCTGGAGCTTCATTTGTGAAGAAGGTCTACAAGGGTAATCACTTTTCCCTTTTATTCCCCATTTTTGCACACTACTTTTACCTGTCTTGCAACTATTTTTTGCCTTTGTGTATAACACATAAAAGTTCTATTTTTAAGGCCTCTAAATAGTTTCTTAAGAGTGTTTGGTGATTTGAGGTTGTTTGACCCCTCTTAAGCCTTGTTTGGCCCTTGTTTTGTGCCATTTTGTGTGAGCTCCGGGACCGTAGTGTTTGGGCCTCCTCACCACTGAAATCTTGAGGGATTTCAGAGGTGAGGATGGTGCCTTGAGGTACTAGCAAGGAGAGGGCCACCCCCTCTCCTTGTTGTCCTTGAAAAGGGCACTTTTTGGCCTCTTGAGGGAGCACCTAGTTAGGTTCATGTTGGCCATGCCTTAACTTTTTTTTTTTTATGCTTATTATGCCATGAAATAGCATTGAGTTGAGTTGGTTTTGGTACACCATGCTTGCTTAGCATACATGCCTTGTAATGCCATTTTGTTGCCTTAATATGCCTTAGGTTGTAAGCCCTTGTTCTAGCATATTTTAGGCCTACCTTTGTGAAGCTTTAGTGCATGTTTTTGTATGCTTTAGCTCTATTTTAAATTGCTTGAGTCATATTTGCCATGTATTGCATAGCTCCTTCGCATTTTTGGTTTGTTAGCCTTAAGTTTTGGACCTTTATTGCATGCTCAGCCTATCTTGTTTGCTTGGTTTGACACCATCTTAACATGATTCCAGAGCTTACATTGCATGTCATTAGTCCATGCTTAGCCTCTTTTAAATGTTCTTGAAAGTTGCCTTTGTTTGCTTAAGTATAGGCCCATTAACATGTGCATGTGTGTATGTGTGTTTGATCCCATTTCTTGAGTTTTTGGCCACTGTTTTAGGCCTAGTTAGAGTTGCCTAATTTAGTTTAAGTCCATCCCTTTTTTTGCTGCATGCTCTCCTTGTATGTTGTAGCATATTGGTGAGTTGTTGCATGATTGAAATCACATGATTGAATGAAGTCACATGTTGGCTTACATGCTTGAATGCCTACATTAGCCTTACACACTTGTTAGTTGCATTGCTCTATGCCTTGCATATCTTACATGCTCATTTGCATTGCCATATTGCATGCCTAGTTAACATGCTTAGGTTTCATTGCATTGGCATGCATGCTTGGCCTCTTGACTATCCATGATAGAGGTTAAGTCCCCCTTGGCTTGATTATGTGCATCGCATTGCATATCAAATGCGCACCCTTGGTTTCTTGGGCCATCATGCATGGAAATGCGCGATTGGTGGTCCAAGAACCAAGGCTCATGTCCCTTTGAGTCATAAACATGATATGGGGTGTGATTGGTGCATACATTGCTTGAAATGCATTGCCATGCCAAGTATTGTCCTCTGCTGCTGTCAAATCAGTTTCTGCAGGAAGTTTTGTCCGGCCGGCCACATTTAGTGCCGACCGGCTATCATTGTTGACCGATGGATCAAGCTTGTGGCCAGTGACCATTCTACATGGCCGGTGGTGTTCCCTGGCATCCATAGAGCAAACCCTGAGACTCGGGCAGTCATCAGAGGAGTAGAGCAGGGAAAACAGAGGCATCTTAAGCATGACAGTGGATTTCCGGGCGGAACCGAGCACGCATGCATCGAGCCCTCTCCCCGAGGCTGCTGTTTATCGCTTTATTAGATTAATTAATTTGCTTAATTAATTTAGTTGGCCTGTAATAATTAATTAGCTAGGATAGTTAATTCATTATTTGATTTGTACATTCTTTCGGTCCCTCCAAGCGAGGGCAAATTTGTAATAAGTGTGGGTGAGTGTGTGTATGTCTTCCAACCCCCACTTCTTTCTTCCCTTTTACTTACCTGCTTTGATGGTTAGTGTTAGGTCATGTTTAATTTAGCATACCTTATACTATGCATGCGTGCACCATTCATCAGTATTGCATGCACCGGGCTCGGCGCATCATGCTAATTGCATTATATTTCAAAATAAATTTGAATACCTGCTACTTGTGCATTTCACATGTCATCCTTAGATTAGCCGAGCCTATTCTAGTGACATTTTGCATGCGATGCATTAGGCACTTAACATGGACTTGGATCATGCATTGATTGCTAACATGTTCTTGTTTTGGCACGGAGTACTTTGTAAGTATTTTATGCTTTAGCATCCTTGCATGCGTGTGGGTGTTGCCATGACAGCATACTTACCATGTGGCTAGATACTTATATGTTAAACTGCCTGAATGCCTGTGGGTGAAGGTTGGATTGTTCGAGTTGGAACAACTCATTGAAATCCGTATTTTAGCCTACTTGCGAGTAGCAAATCCTAAAGCATTTTCCAAAACAAATGGATATGCAATGCTTGTTTCCAAGTTAGGCGATCTAGTCTATACTTATTTGTCGTGCGCATAACATAGTAACTCTAGGCTAATAATGGGAATAAGAACACAAACGTTTTCAAAATTGGATATCACGGTTAGTAGAGGTCGATCTTCGGATCGGGCGAGAGGGGGTGCTCATAGCTGACCTTCCCCAATCGTACCCAAGTTCCCGAGCCGAGGCAACTTTGGTGATGACGGACACGTGGCCTTTAGCACCGAGTCAGGGTTTCCTAAATTTTTCAAAATAAAATATTTAGGTGGCGACTCTGTATCTGGCAAAGCAGTCCATGTTTGGCACTTCTTTTCAAAAATCTGTTTTCTCAAAACGATTTATCGGATTTGGACTCTTTGGTTCAGATTTAGAACCGACAACTAATCGAGTCCGAACTATAGCACGAGGTCCCCTGCGGGCTTGTTACACTTGGCCACTTTAACAAACCCTTTGCATTTTTTTGAATCGCTCGAGTGCGAGAGTCATGGCTCGAGCGTAGATTGAGACCATCCAGTACTTTTGCAGGAAGAGTAGTCCACTCGAGCGACCTAAGGTGCGCTCGAGCGGCCAAGCCAAATTTAGCATATTTTTCAAAGACATTATGTGTTCATATTTTTGTTCCCATCCTTTTTTGAGCATATTTAGACTTGAATTTTGAGTCATTTGAGAGTAATAAACTAAGAAATAACATGAATAATTGAATTAGAAAATATAAGACCAATCCAAGATCCGAGAATGTGATTCACATGTACAAATTATGAGTATTGGACTAAATAAGAAACCAATGTGAAGAAAGACTAAATAAGAAACCAAGTATGGCCATATGAATGAGTGATAATGAGACGTGTTTTGTGCTATGTACTTTTGTGATTGTCGGTCAACGCTCAAAGGTTAATTGACCGTTTACGGGAGCCCACTGTGAGTAACGTTATTGTAAAGATATGTTCATATGGATTATGTTTCAAATGTGATTTCATAACGTATGATTTCTGAAATGATATTTGTTTACGTGAACGAATGTCCTATTTTGAAATCTGTTATAGAATCCATAGATAGTCCCAAGTCATGGGGGATGGCATGTTAATGCGGGTCGATGACATATATGTGATTACGAGATCTTGTTAGCCACTTCATTATGGTGATATGTGTTTAATCGGTATCTGGAACCGATTACTTTAGTCGGAAGATGATATGTGATGTGTTCTATGGGATGTATCATTATTATGTTCAGATATAAGAATGATTATGTTTTGATCTATTTTATGATTATGAAATGTTCAGAATTCGTTCACTAACCTCTTTGCCTTAATGTTATTCGTTTGGCTTTAGCTCACTGTGTATATATATGTATGGGTGAGCGTTCCAGAGAGCAGGCCTGAAGACTTTTCTCTGGATCAATGTTCTTTTGTTAGCCAACCATTGTGCCTCACGTGGAGATTCTAGAAGTGTCATGTGTTATAAGTTCTGGTTATTTCTGTATATGAGACTGGCTATTTTTGTTGGTTGTACTTAAGATGCTATAATGTGTGTGGGTATATTATGCAAGAATGACTTTTGGATATGTATATAAAGTTTTAAATATCCTGTTTAATATAAAGCAGCACAGCTCATTGGACAGTTATATTTATTTATTTGCTTATGTTAGTCCCTTAATTCTGTTTATCTGTTCAAAGGCCTTTGGAAATCCAAGGATTATTGGCCAGTTACAGCACTAAACCTATAGAGGTAGGTTTGGGTCGTGACAGTGATGACAGATAAGTGGGCTTTGGCATGAGTCTCGGGTTTCCTAAATTTCCTAAAAATATTTAGGTGGCGACTCTGTAATCTGGTAAAGCAGTCCATTTTTTGCATTTTAATTCAAAATTGATTTTTCGAAAGAATTGTCGGATTTAGACTCATTTGTGTTTATCTAATTCACATTGCACTTGTGGAATCAGATTCAGAACCACGGAAGTCTGAACTTTAGGGATGATCGTATTCGAAAGAAGCACAAAAAGGAAGCTACAGTTTCTGGCGACTCTGCTGGAGACATTAGAGAACCTAACTCAGATTTCATGATGTGAAATTTTATCTAAATTTATATGTTCTTTGCATCGCATTTTCATTGGTGCTCGTAAGTCACTGTGTTTTCCATCTGCTATTCCTGGACAGTTTGCCGGAGGCTTGTCCAAAAGCTTTCCAAAAGGCTGACCGGTCGTGGGTTCTGCCATGTTGGGAACACAATCCTTGGATCTGGGCTACCGTTGTATCGTTTGATCCTCCTTTCACTTCTTGGTGCTAGGTGTGAGAGGTATATTCGGTAGTCTTGCTAAGGTACCCCCTTTGACTATTTGTCCTAGCTGCATATAGTAAATCTATAGTGACTGTTCTAAACTAGGACAAGATGCTCACCTGAATGTAGGATTGTGTGAAACTGCTTGTTTGAAGTAGTGAAACCTTAGTTCATGCCAAAACTAGGACAAGGTAACTATAGTTTGACCTTTTGTGCTCCTTTCGGATACGATCAGCCCTACAGTTCGGACTCCTGTGGTTTTAAATCTAATTCCACAAGTGCAATGTGAAATAGATTAACACAAAAGAGTCCCAATCCAGTAAATCTTTTGGAAAAACAATTTTGAATCAAAATGTCAAAAATGGACTGCTTTGCCAGATACAGAGTCGCCACCTAATATTTTTGAGAAATTTAAGAAACTCGAGACTCGTGCCAATGGCCACATGTTCGTAATCACCAAAGTGTCTCGGCTCGAGATCCTAAGTACAAGAGGGAAAGGTCATGAATTGGCACCCCTGCTCGCCCGATTGAAAGATCGGCCTCTACTAATCATGATATGATTTTTATCTACATTATATGCTCTTGTTCCAATTATTAGGCTAACTTACTATGTATTGGACACAAGTATACACTAATTTGCAAAAATTGAAACATTTGATTTTATGTAGGTTTGAAAATTATTAGCCTCATGGTTTTTATGCTCAATATGGCAACAATCGCACGCATGCGGTATGCTAAAGTAAAAAAATCTCACCTAGTACTTCAGGGCAAGTCAAACAAAGCGAAATAATTAGAAAACATGCATGTCCCTAACTAATGCAACATGACTAATGAGACACGTATGCAATTTAATCGGCTCGGCTACTAACACAGCATGTGAATCAATTTGATAGCATGCAGTCTCAACACGTTTCAACGAAGTATGTAAACTACAATGCTTTGTCAGAATAATGAGCCGAACCTTATGCATGCAAAACAAATGGATGATTTATACATGGAAAAAGCTAAAAGAAACAAGATGTTCTAAGCTAACCATCATAAGCGAGTAAATGAAAGGGAGAAAGACGTGGGGTTGGAAGGCATACACATTATTACAATTGTGCCATCACGCAGGAGGGTCCAAATAAATGCCCTAGCTATTTACTACGAATTAACTAATCTATTACAAACCAAATGAAATAAATTAACTACACTAGCTAATTATTACACATTGGTATTAAACTAATTAATTAATTAAATACAACACAAAATGAACTAGCTATTCTAACTAGTTGTTACAATACTAAATTTAGCTAATTAATTACAACACAAAATTAATAAGCTATTAAACTAACTAGCTAATTAAGGAGCCAAGCAATTGACTTTTACGAGCCCTGAGAAACAAGGGATGCTCATGCATGCTCACGGATTTTCCACCCGACAATGTTCTTCATTTTGCTGCCAGAATGCTTCTGTTACACAATCAAGAGATTGCACTGATTTTTCGCCTCAGTTATGCTCTGTTTTGCAGGAAACAGTACACTGCCTTGTTAGGAAAAGTGGCCGGCAGGCCAGAAGTAGTGGCCGGCCAGCCACATATAGTAGCCTGCCAGTCACAAATGTTGGGTTTCTCCTACTGCAATAAAAATGAACAGAGCAGAAACAGAGCATTCTCAGGGGCTGTTTGTTCACCCTGCCTCTCCTTACATCAAATAGATCAAATGAGGAATAGGCTTGATTCACAAGCCATCAATCGATGCAATTTCATTGCACGATGACTTATGAACCAGGGATACAATTTCAATAAATGCACAGTAAAAGAATCTGAAAACCTCCTCCCTATCGTGGATTCATCAAGGGAAAGGGTTCACATTAATTCTCGAACCATTTTCATCACTAACAAGTATGAAACGACTCAAGGCTCAATAGGTTCAATTAACGTCCGATTGAACCCAAACCACTTATTATCTTGTTCCATTTTATTCGAATTTAACACATGTTTTAAATTACCTTCCATTCATTAATCAATTAAGTCCAATAATGAACTTTAAGTCCACTAGAGAAGGGAAGTGTCAAACCAAGGGTTGTCTTAGGCATGAGAGGGAGATCATGTCATTGGTAATGAACCCCCAAAGGGATTAAACCATTAAGCACAAGTTCACCTCTCAAGCTAAAACAACACTCACTTTGAAGCAACTCTCAAAACAAAGAGAAAAAGCCAAGAAAGGAGGGAGATTGTAGAGATGATTACATGTGAACACAAGTATGGAAAGCAAGAAATGCTATCAAATAAATCCTCTCAACTCAAATAGGTTGGTGGCTAAGGCCAAAACCACCAAACCTATGAGGACCATTACACTATAAGCATACTATACAAAGCATAAATGATACAATCAGCCTAAAATAGTCCTAAATTACATTCAAACGGTGCTGGAATCTATTGAAAAATAGCTAAAACATTAAGCTAAAATAATAGAGAATGTAAGCTAGCACACAAGCACGAGGGTAGGCTAACCCCTCATTTTTTGGGACTTCAAAACATGATTTTAGCCTCTAAAAAACCTCTGAGTGTCAGTGGTAAAAAGCCCAAAAAAGATGTAAATGAACATATGGGAAACACAAGGGTAAATGCCTATGAAGCAAGGTGCAAAGAAGGGTGATCTACCCATCTTCCATTAATAGCCTTACACCACAAGTTTCAGCCCAAAAATTTAGTATAAAAACAGTCCAAAAACAGTAGAAAAGATGGTAAATAAATAAAGGGAACAAGCTAAGAATTATACCTCTTGAGGAGGAATACCCTTTTTGAGTTACAAACCAACAATTCCATGCCCTCAAGAGCTAAATGCAAGCTCAAAAACACCTCAACAAAGAACCCTCAAGGTTTAGTTTAGAGTGTATAGGAAAAGGGTGGAAAAAATGCAAGAGAGAGAGAGAGAGAGAGAGAGAGACTTCTAGAGAGAGAGAAATATTTTTTTAGCTCCCAAATTTTCAAACCCTTAAACAATAAGAGAGGGCCATCTATATATATAAAAACTTGAAACTATCTTGAAAATATCTATACAGACACAGCTAGTGCAGTGCATGCATCTGTGGAGACAGCATGCACAATTGGCAAAAAGATCTAAAAAGTTTACACAAGTGGCCGACAGGCCAAACTAGTGGGCGACAGGCCACACTAGTGGGCCTGCATGTCCTTGGATGCTCAGGCTTGAAAAACTACTGTTTTGGCCCAAAAAACAAAGCACAAGGTTTGTAAGGGTTTGAGGCTTAAAGCTAAGGCATTCTGCTAAGGACTTCGAGCATTTAACAAGCAGGTACAAATTCATCATTGGGTGCACAACTTGTGGCGCCCAAGTCATAGGGGCCATCAAAAATTGGGTGCCTATAGTTGTCCCTCTTTGACAGAGCTTGGAGTCATGAAATGATGTTAGTGAATGTCAAAGTCCAAAGACAACCCATTTAGACAAGGCCGTAAGACTTGGGCATTAAGACATAAATAAAATTGGTTGCACTCACTAGCTGCCTTCGTATCCCTATGCAAGGAATCAAACCAGCGTAGTTCAGAGGCATGATGCAAATGATATGCAGGAACAATATACTTTGAAAGCTGGACTCACACGCTTCGCGTTTTCGAAAACTCATGATCATACAGGAGGATGCACTAAGCAGTAATAGATGCAATACACAATAACAAGATAACAACATATGAATGAGCTTCAAGCTTAAAGCAAAACAGGTTTCATGCAAAAAGAACTAAAACGCAATCTAACTATGCCAAATCTTTAGAGACGAGCGAAGAAAACACTACTGAGGGTCGTGTTCCACGCATCATGAGATACTGAGGAAAGAAGATCACTTCGGGTCACGTTTCGTATGTCTCGAGATGAACTCTACCCATGCTGAAAACATGAAGGAAAAAAAAAAAAAAAGTGAGAAGAAAAAGCTGCTCAAGGTCGTGTTTCACGCGTCCTGAGATAAAAACCGCTCATGGTTACATTTTACCTGTCCTGATATAACATTCGCTATGGGTCATGTTTCACGTGTCCTGAGATAACAACGGTATCCTTTCCCCCATAAGTTAGGCCAACTTTAGGACAGCCCTTTTTCTTTGTTTTTCTCTTTCAGGAACAAAGGGGAACATCTTCATGTACATAAAGAATTTTGTGCATATGAAATAAGGATGTTTAGGAGTTGTATGTCCTAGAACTACCCTCTGGTGAAATATGGTTTGTTTGTAATGACTAGGACCTTCTCTTTAGCTTGGAAATCTTTTGTAACTCTATCTTGTTTAGTAGAAATCTTCTTATGCTTCGATTGGATCCTTTATTAAATGATTTGGTTTTTGAGGGACATATTGATACATTAACTCCATATTGAGCCTGATTGCATCCATTCTTCCTGTCAGTCACAAACACAACTCATTTGTACCACAACAAGACTCTGCCTATATAAAAGGTTACTGTTGGTCACTTATTTCAGCCGTCAGCTACAAAACTGGCTGGCCGAACATATGATGGGTCGGCCAGCTGATTCGGGATTTCCAGGAACAGTTTCGATCTTTTGCCTCCCAAAAGTTTTATAAAACAATGGTTTATTTTGGCTCCACACAATTTGAAACACCTTCCTTCTCTTTCCCATACCCTTTCTCTCTAGATTTTCCCACTCTCTCACGTTTTCCAATGACCCACATTCTTTTTCCTTTGAAATTGCTACCATCTCTCTCTACACTTTGAATCGATTGGTTTGTGATTTGGTGGAGTTTTGAGTTTTCCACCTCTCATTATGTGTTCCACACATCTTGGCTTAGTCTCTCATTCACTTCTTTTGGTTCCTTCCATTTCTCTTTGTTTTTCTAGTTTTTGGGTTCCTCTAGTGGAATTTTTGGTATTCCTTCCTCCCTCTCCCTCATTTTTTGTTCACCCACACCTATCCCTCTTTGATGGACATTGATATTCCCCAGGAGGATGCTTCTCCTGCCTTTCTCAAGGTTGACATGCCTTTTCCAACCCCCGAGGCTGATGTACATGTGCTTGCTGAGGACGTAGGCATCCAAGTAGATGACCTAGACATGGCGACAAAGGACATCATTCCTCTCATGTTTGGTTTAGCATTACCATCATTGCACTTCAGGCCATTCGATCCAGCCACTTACTAGCCCGATGTTCACCGTATTATCCATGTTAGTATGCTTACTTTTACCAAGTTTAGGTTGGGGGCTGCTCTGGATGTACTTCGAGAGAGAGACAGTTTCACCTATCTCATGGTGCCTGACTGGTAAGCCTTGATCCCAAACTCACATGTTTATTCACATTTGCTCATATTTGCACCATACTAACCAACTTTGTTGTAATAGGACGATGACCATGAGATGAAGAGATATGGGACAGTTATATTTCCTCGTTAGTGGTATCGGGTTCTCCCCGATGGAGTTCAGGCCTTAGTAGAGTAAGACGGATTCGACGCGTTTTGCTCAAGGATTACCCAACTACAAGCCACTCAATCGACCGTCATGGCCCTTATGGAGAGGTGGTGGGATATCACCAATTCATTCCACTTCTCTTCTATAGGGGTGATGACGATGACCTCTTATGACTTCTCTGATCACCGGTCTTCCGATAGGGGCTAATTCGATCCCTTTTGACTAAAAAATTTGATCCTAGAACACTACTCAGCTTCATTTACAAGGGGGCTATTACCTTGAAGGATAATGTAGGGATTTTCCACTATAGCTAGTTGCATTGGAGGTTCCATGACACACACCTTGACACCCTGGAGGCCACTACTCGGTATGCCTATAGATTCCTTCTGTACATTATCGGTACTACCTTGTTTGTGAACAAGGAGAATATCGTTGGATTGTGCCTTTTGACCACCATGGTGGACATCCCCTAGATGGGGGATTATGACTGGGAAGGCACTGGCCCAGACATGTACAATTATGCGAGCTCATCTTCCCGCCAAAAGACAAGGCTACTTTGACGATATTGGTGCATGTGGAAGGTACACTCTACCTTTTTTTTAGTTTACTTTGTTGTATTTTCTTCCTTGCACATTCATAGCCTTTTTTCCTGCCTACTATCTGATGCCATTTCTCTTTTCTTGTACAGATATGGGCATACTCTTACTTTCCTGAGCTAGCCCCAGTTCTACTGCTCAAGATTGATTGGGTGGTGCCTCGGTCTCTATATTTTGATGAGGTCCTCAAGCCATGCGATGGCTAGTCTCGTAGCTTCACCCACTTTCACTACTTTTTTGACCCCGCAACTCTTGCCTAGGTAAGCATTCGAAACTTAGAATTCATACTGCCCTATTTTGTCCTTTTGTCTTCCATCACCTAGGCTTCTGATTGCAACTAACTCTTTCAAACATGCAGGTTGATTGGCACCCCTGGGTTACTATGCCCCAAACCGAGAGAGAGCGATATGCCGTATCATGGGCAGCCTCAGGGCGATGATAATGTTCGAGGACCCTTTTAGCCAGGCTTGGTACTTAGGAGAGCACTTCATTTGCCAGACCTTAGACCATGCTAGTATGGACATTTCATCCCCTCTACCTGCTCATATGAGGACTGCCGATTTGATCACTGATACGACTGAGCTTGAGGCCATATTAGATGGTCAGGATGTAGACCTATTCCATGTGAGTAGGGATTATGCCGTCTTCTTGCAGTCCCATATCATGCCTTTTATCACTCCAGATACAGCCCGAGTATTGGGAGATGCTGTAGCTGCTGCCCTTATTCCTGGCGATACTCCTGCTCCCAAAGCTGTTGGTGTTTCTCCCATTGATCCTACCACCGGTTTCTTTGTGCTTTCAACCTCGATCACATATATCAGGCCGAGTGGTGCTCTTAGGGAAGTACCTCTAGAGCTTTTTGAGGATTGGGTGCTCACTCTTGCTCTAGATATGAGACATGCATATCTTATCCCTTCCATAGCTTTCTTAGACACCCTCACACTGACTCATTCTACTTTACTCTACTTTACTCACATTTTACATTGCTTTACTCCCTTTTGCTCATGCTTCCATTTCTGTTTGCAACCTCCTACGGCCTACATCGAGCGGTGCTTGGAGGTGATTGGGTCCCTAGTCAACATAGTGCAGAGAAGGGAGCATGTTCTTGATGTAGTTGGCATCCAGGTATCCCATCGCTACTGTTTTGTACTATTTGTTCCATACTTCCATTCTAATACACTCTAACAGATTGTCTTTATCTCTGTACTCTTCCTATTTGACATTCTGCTTCTTATCAACCCTCTATTTTGGCTCGATGCGGTACTAGTGATGCCTTCTTCAGTAGCTGGGAGGAAAGTAGGGGATCTTCTAGTTTGGGGGAGAGGTGCTGACAAAGGTCGTGACAGGGGTGTCTGTGGTAGAGGTAGAGGCAACCAGGTAGTGGAGAGATCTTCCTCCTTAAAGAGGACTTACACTGCCTCTAGAGAGAAGGACCTCGCTACAAACAAGACATCCGAGGATAGTGAGAGGAACCCAAGCATAGATATTGAGCACTCAAAATGCAGTGACGTCGACAATGATGATGATGAGGAGGAGGAGGCCAGTGGTTCTAAGGATTATAGTAGTGGTAGTAAGAGCGCCAGTAGCCCTGGGGATGACACTAGGTTCCGTTGGCGAAGAGGACGAAGAGGGCGAGTCGACCTTGATTCTTTTCCTCTTGTATTTCTTTTTTTGTACATTCCTTTTGCTTTGTAGTTAAAATACCGTGTATAGCTTCAGATAGGTTTTTGTAAACAATTTTGTAACAACTTTTCATTGAGAAGTAAAGAAACACTTTTTGGACCATGTTGGATATCTAGACATGCATGGCGTTGCACTCGAGCAAATAATAGCTTTATTTTGATTTTGAAATTGAGAACGATTGTATTTGGATAAGTTTTGAATCTGATATCAAGCCTATGATTGATTGAAATAGAAGATATAACTCGATAAATGCATAACACAGCAAAAATAACCCAAATATAACTATTTACACTTAGTGGGATAGAAAGAACTCAAAACAAGACCTGAAACATAATCTATAAGTTAGATTGCAAGGCCATACTGTTTCAATTCTGAGGGTCGACCATGGTCGGCCAGTCAATGGTTCCGGCCAAACAATGGGATACAGCTCTCAAGAACCGATGAAACCTTATCTCTTTAAAAGGTGTTTCATGGCTACTTTCTTACCCATAAGTGGCAAAAATGAGCAGTCTTTTTCTGAAGATGGAGGCTCCAACTATAGCTGGGCTCTAAGATTAGATAGCCTCTTTGGAAGACGCCAATAAAGAAAATTTCACGTGATTTGGCCTAAATGTTATTTTTTTTCTGAGTCGAACTTTACTCCATCTTCCTTTCCTCCAGGTGGCAGTTCATTGTTAGGACCCAATCACCCATGTATTCCACTTTGGTACGCAAGAGGTTTGTCCAATTATTGATGAATTTCAGGCATTAATAGAGCTTTCTCAGGATGAAAAAAATCATGGCTCAACCCAATTTCAACCATGCTCAAGCCTTAGCCCAGATGTGCGGTCTAACTTTGAATGAGGCTTTGTCCCTATCTCACAATGAGGGTTTGGACGTATTCAAAATGATTTGCCAATTCTCTGTTGTTAGAGATAGGAATGACCCTGTTTGGCAAGGGCATTGCCAACATCCACTTTGCATGTGTTTACTTTTACACTACTTTCTTGACCCTAGTGGTGATAAGGCGAGCATTATGCTCATTGAGGTGGCCCAATGACTCTGGGAGGGTTAGAGTTGCATGGGCTTAGCATTAGTAGAGACTTTGATGGGTTTAGACGCATTTTGTAGATGAGAGACCTCCATATTTGGTGGGAGTCCACTCTTTCAGGTATTGTTTCCCACCCTTACTTTGTGTTTCTTACATCACTCTAGCCCTCTTCGCTCAATTATTTCTCTCAAAACCCTTTCTCACTTGTTCCCACTCAACGTACATCTCTTCATTCTTTAATCTCTTTTGTTTTTCCTCCCTCCCTAAGTATGGTTGATGGATAAACTGAAAGTGGTGGCTCTGTGTGCTTGGTATTCGACTAAAAACTCCTTTTTCCTTGCTCAAATAGTAGATTTTCCTTTTGAGGGCCTAGAGTGTGACTAGATATCTAGTAGGTCTACAACAGACATTGCTTTGTACTACCTCTGGTTAGACTTGCCTCCAATGACATACAATATATTTCGTCAACAAGGTATGCAGTTGATTGGCCTGA
This sequence comes from Camellia lanceoleosa, assembly GCA_025200525.1. Classification (NCBI taxonomy): domain Eukaryota; kingdom Viridiplantae; phylum Streptophyta; class Magnoliopsida; order Ericales; family Theaceae; genus Camellia; species Camellia lanceoleosa. The sequence continues at coordinate 68,937,355 of CM045765.1, forward strand.
CACACTGTGTCTTCTACTTTCCTCTCCTATTCAAGCGATAATTTGGACATAATCAGACTTGCCCTACCGATCAGATCAAGTATCTAGCTTTCGGGCTTGGAACCTTTCTCGGTATGCATCTGCCTGGAGGATGAGGGAGCTCTTGGCTCCTACTGGTGACTTTAATTACGCCATTTTCTAGTGATTGCCTGCTTTGGCTAGAGGAGGAGGCACAAGGGGGTGCGTCCTTGGTAGTGGAATATTCGGATGTTACAGGGAGAGGGCCATAGACTTGACTCGACTATGCTCCTAGTTTTATTGTTTTAACCTTAGATTTATGATGTAAAAAAACTTTAATCAATATGGGAGCTGGCTAAGCATGTTTATTCCACGTTTGCTTTGCAATCATGTAAGAAAGATTGTGGGTATTAAAAAGCCTCCTCTCAGGTCGAATGAAAGGTTCATTTTGCAAAAAGATGTTTTAGAAAATAGTGATTTTTATTTTTTAAAAAAACCAAAACATATTTTTGCAAACGGCCACTTTATAACATACCTAAAATCATCCCTTAAAGATGAATAATCTTAGATCAACTCCTTGGCCAGGATTCTTTGCACGCTTGCCACTATTGTAGCGCCAATCGGATTTGCCTTACACCTATATTTGTCACAAAAAAGAGGGTCTAGACAACCAAATCTAAATCTTAGTATAAATGAACCAATCGATCATGGACGAGAAAACCTAGTTGAAAATGGTCGGGGCCAGAATTCAGAATGAAGTAGCTTACGTATCCCCAGGATGGGAATCAAGCCTTATGTAGTTCATGGTGAGGCTTCACTTGGGAATTAACACTCTTCTTTTTCGGAAGGCGTCCTTTCGGGGTTTCAACCTTGCGAGCTCCACTTTATTTGTATTTTTCCTTTTCTTTACTCTAATTTCTACCTAGGTTGCCATTTCGGGTTTTCGGCCCAGCAAGCCTCTTAGGGATACTATTTTTCCAACTTGTCCATGTTGAACGACTGTGAAAACTCTAATTCATCCAAATCCATTAGAATAATCGCTCCTCCTGACGAAATTGACTTGGTAATGGAAGGACTAGTCCAATTAGATTTGAACTTGCCCCAAGGATCTGAAATTGGAGCTTGGTTATCCTTTAATACTAGATCTCCCTCATTTAGATTCTTGGGCTTGACTTTCTTGTTGAATGCTTGAGAAATCTTGCGTTGGTACCCTTGCACATGGTATAGTGCCTTCAACCTTCTCTCATCAAATAACATCAACTCTTTGAATCGATCCTATTACCAATCAGTCTCTGCTGTCTGACATCTAGCCATAATACTTAATGAAGGCAACTCTATCTCAATTGGTAACACTGTCACCATCCCCTAGACCAGAAAGTAGAGAGTTACCCCAGTAGACATTTAGATTGATTTTCTATAGCCCCATAGTGCAAAGGAAGTTTATCTTGCCAATCCTTGTAGGTTTCTACCATCTTTCGTAGGATGTTCTTGATATTTTTGTTCATTGCTTCAACTGCTCCATTGGTCTGTGGCCTATAGGTTGATGACTTGTGCAAGGCCACATTATATTTCTCGAGCAAATCAATCACCTCTCCTTTGAAATGCAAACCATTATCTAAAACAATCTCATTTGAAACCCCATACCTATAGATGATGTTGTTTCTAATAAACTTGGCCACATACGACGCCTTCAACACCCAATACAACTACACTTCCACCCACTTGGAAAAGTAATCGATTACCACTAGGATGAATCCATGACCATTTGATCATTTTGTTGTTACTGCCCCAATGACGTCGATTCGTTACACTGAAAAAGGCTATGGTGAAGTCATGTTGTACAATTTTGACGGCGGGATGTTCATGGGATAAGTATTAATCTGACACTTGTAGCATCGCCAAACAAAACTAACGCAATCATTTTCCATGGTTAGTGAGTAGTACCATTGCCTGAGAATCTTTCTTGCTAGCATTATACCATTCATATGAGCCCTACATTTCCCTCCATTGACGACTTCCATGATGCGTTTTGCTTCATCTTCCTCTACGGATAACTTATGCATTCCCAAATGACCCATTATGTACAACTTGTCTCCATAGATGATGAATTGAGTTAGCTAGATGTTGTATCCCCCTTTTGTCCTTTGAATTTTTCCCTTGCGAGTATACTTCTTTCTCCATAAATACAAAATGTCAACCAAGTGTGCATATCATTCGTTGAAACCTCGGAATCAACATATCCAAGGTCTGATGATAGACTTTCATTCTTTCTTCCTTCACTTTCCAATCCTCATTGGCTTGAGACACAACCAGGTTTGAATCTCCAATTACATCCAATCTTATTGCCCCTAGTTCTAGGGCAACTTCCAGTCTGACTATACATGTTTCATATTCTGCCTGATTTTTGGATACTTTAAACCAAAGCTTGAAGGCTAGAGGTATGTGGGAATCGTCGGGTGCTATGAGTCACACTCTTATCCCATATCCATACTAATTGGCAGCTCCGTCAAAATATAATTTCTAGGTGTCTTCTTCCAATTACAGGATCTCTTCATTCGAGAACTCGTATTCTCGGTCTTCTTCTCCGGTGATTGGGAGATTAGCCAAAAACTTTGGTATAACTCTTCCTTTAACAGATTTGCAAGTGACATATCGAATATTGAACTCAGAAAGCAAAAGCAAACATCGAGCTAGTCTACCGATAAGTACAGGTTTCTCAAAGCGATATTCGATGGGATCAAATCTCGAAACCAAGATTATCAAGTGTGCTGACAAGTAGTGCCTCAACTTCCTAGTGCCCCAAACTAAGGCTAGACAAACCTTTCAAGAGGGGTGTTGTGATGACCCCGACATGGATATCATTTTTTCATATTATTTTATTAAGAGAATTGCATGATTACGTGTTTAATTTTGTGCTTATTTGTTTGTTCATGGAATATCTATTAGAATACCGACTTCGAATATGAAATTGAAAGCCCAAACGGATTCAGAAACCAAAATTGATTAGTTTAACGGGCTAATTAGAATATTTAGAATCGTATGGTAAGTTTGATTAAAATTTGATTCAAATCAAAATAAATAGAATAAACCAATTATAATGATTAGGATTAATTAGCCTTAAATTAGATTAATTAGCCTTAATCCTACTTAATTAGTCTAACCTAATCTAGCCTATATATATGTTTTAAGCTTAATTAAACTCATTTTTCTTCATCAAAATTGGCTAAAAATTTGTAGAGAGAATTGAGAGCTTAAGTTTAGAGAGAGGGAGAGAAAGGATTGTAGAGATTGAAGGGGAATTGAACGATTTAGACTTATAACTCTCAAATTCAAACTCTAGGTATGAATTACAACCATAATTCCTTTAAATAATCCTCATAGATGTTGAGTTCATGATGTATATTGGATTAATAGCATGAAATTGAAAATGAATGGTTAGAATCGCTTTGCATTTAGTAAAAATGGGTTAAATTGGGACATGCATGCATATATCATTATCCTTAGGCTTGATTCTCTACAAAATTTTACATGCATGAAGTTATACTTGTTATTTTGAAGAGTCTTCATAATTTTCACACTCACCATCTCATATGATCTTGTTTTGAAAGGGAAAGAATTGAACTCATACATACATAGTGAAATCATGAAGTTTTCAAGGATGGTTTTGAAAATTGAAAGAGATTTTGAAGCTATGGTTTGAAAATGATCATGTGTCTAAGTGTTATTATGTGTTTCCTCATGTTTTTACCAGCCATGCAAGCCTTTGGGTATGAAACTTATGCTTTGGAACTCAAAATTCAACTCTAGAAAACCCAAAATTAGACCACTTCGCTCGAGCGATGACTCCGTCGCTCGAGCGCACTTTGCATGCTTCTAGTATTTATTTTTTATTTTTTATTTATTTTTTTTGCAAAACTTTGCAGTTGGCTCGAGCGACCAAGTGTGCACTCGAGCGAACCTAACTTTGCATTACACTTGGCTTGAGCAACCAAGTGATGGCTCGAGCCTACTTTGACACAATCTTGTACTTTTGCAGCAAAGGTGTGCTCAAGCGAACACTCTTTTTTCAGCAACTTTTGAAAAGCACTCTCATGGGCACATATACATTCTCATATTCTTTTAGGCATCCTTAATGATGGAATAAGCTATAAACACACATAAAAGAATCAAATTAATATACAGTACTTGTTTGGTACATATATTTCAACGTGTTTTGCTATGTGTTCTATGTTGGTGGAAACTGTAGATCGACTTTTTGTGCCCCCTTTCGGAAGATGAATAAGCCCTACAGTATAGAACTCCCACAGTTCTAAATCTGATCTCACAAGTACAACGCAAAATAGATAAACGCCAAAGAGTCCAAATTCAGTAAATCTTTTGGAAAATCGATTTTGAATCAAAATGACAAAATAGACTGCTTTGGTAGATACAGAGTCATCATCTAACTATTTTTGAGGAATTTAGGAAACCCATGACTCATGCCAAAGGCCACATGTTCGTCATCACCAAGATTATCTCGGCTCGGGAACTTAGGTACAAGAGGGGAAAGTCATGAATTGAGCACCCTCACTCACTCGATCGAAGATCGGCCTCTACTAATCATGATGTGATTCTTATCTACATTATATGCTCTTGTTCCGATTATTAGGCTAACATTACTATGTGACACGCACACAAGAATAGACTAATTCGCAAAAATTGGAATACTTAATTCATGTTTGTTTTTAAAAATTGTTTCGAATATGTACCACATAAAAAAGTGATAGCATATAAATATCACTCAAATTATTCAAATTCAAGCAACTAGTCTTCATCCACAACATTCAAAATAGTTTATCATTTAAGCATTTAGCCTCAAGGAAAGCATGCTAGACATAGCAACAATCACACATATGCGATATGCTAAAGCGAGTAAAGGCTCACCTAGTACTCCAAGGCAAGCCAAAAGAAAAGAGTTAGAGAAAAAAATGTATGCCCTAACTAGTGCAACATGACTAATGCAACATATGTGATATGCAATTGCTAGGCTCGACTACTAATATGACATATGAAACAATTTGATAGCATGCGGTCTAAGCACGTATTAAAAGAATGTTTAACTAACAATGCAAGTTAGAATGATAAACCGAGCGTCGGTGCATGCAATACAAGTGGATGCAAACATGGAGAATGCTAAACAAAACATGATGCCTTAAACTAACCATCATAAGTAGATAAATAAAAAGGAGAAAGATGTGGGGTTGGAAAACATGCACGTTATTACAAGATTGCGCCCTCACATAGGGGGGTCCGAATGAATTAACTAGCTAACTAATTAAAGCTAAACTAATTAAGTAACTATTACAGACCGAAATGAATAATTTAGCTAAACTACATAAATAATTATTACAAACCAAATAAAATAAATAATTACAATATGAATCAAATTAGCTATTACATGGCCACTACTTCAAGCATAACATCAATATTAACATCACTTCACAAATCCCGAGGATTAAGGGAGGGTTCATACATGAATGCATTTCTACTCGAAAAAGGACATTGTTTTGCTACCAGATACCTCTGTTGTACAGTACAACACTTACATTGTTTTCTACCTCAAGACCAATTTTGTTCTACTTCAAAAGTACACTGGTGGATTTTGCATAGGTGGCCTGCAGGCTAGAAGTGATGGTCTGTTGTCCACTAATGGTGGCCTATTGGTCATTGTTGCATGGTTCTTCCTGCTGCAATAGAGAGCAAACGGAGCAAGAGTTGGGTATTCTCAAGGGTTGTTTGCATAACTAAACCGTCCTTATCATTAAGCAACTCAAAGGAGTGGCAAAATTTGATTGACAAACCATCAACGGATGCAATTTCATTCCATGATGGCTTATGAACCAAAAATGTGCAAGTTCAATGAATGCAACAAAACAAGACTCTCAAAACCACCTCCCTACCATGAATGATGAAGGGAAGTAGTTGGCAATAAATCTGGAGCCGTTTGCATCACTCATGAGCATGAATCGACTCAAGACTCAAGGGTTCAATTAACGTCCAATTGAACCCAAACCAAATTATTATCTTGCCCTTTTTTAGTCACCAATTTTATAACTCCATTTTAGTTACCTTTCAATTCTTTAATCGATTAAGTCCAAAAGTGAGTTTAAATTCTCTAAAGGGGAGAAGTGTCAAACCAAGAGTTGGCTTAAGGCATGAGAGAGATGTCATGCTGTTGATAATGAACCCCTAAAAGGGATTAAACCATTAAGCATGACAATCTCAATCTGAAGCTTAAAGGAGCAATAGGTTTGAAACAACTCTCAAAACAAAGCAAAAGCCAGGAAATGAGGGAGGTTGCAGAGGTGATTAAAGGTGATCACAACGACAGCATGAAATAAATGCTATCAACTCAAATAGGATAGTGGTTAAGGCCTAAACCACCAAACCTATGAGGACAATTGCACTACGAGCATCCAATACAAGGCTCAAATGAAATGAACACTTAAACAGTCCTAAAATAGTGCTAAATAAGTCCTAAAACATGCTAGAATTAAGACAAAAATAGCTAGAACAATAACCTAAAACATAGAACACGCTAGGCCAGTAAGCAAGACACAAGGAGGGGAGGCTAACCCCTCCAATTTTGGAGTTCAAAACAATATTTTGCCCATTAAAATAACTCTGAAAATCAATGTTCAAAAGCTCAAAAGAATATAGTGTAATTATGGGAAACACAAGGGTAAAGGCCTTGAAAGCATGGTGTAAAGAAGCGTGAACCACCCCTCAACCCTTATTGTCCTTAAACAACAAGTTTTAGCCCAAAAATATAGAGTTTATACAGCCCAAAAACAGTTGAAAAACAGTAAGAAAAAGAGTAAATAAAGCAAGAACAGAAGCAAAGCTTTATACCTCCTGAAGAGGAGAACCAATTCTAGGCAACAAATCATGGTAAACACACCCTGAAGAGCTCAAACTAGGCTCAAAGGTACCTCAACTCAAAGATGGTAAGGTTTGGTTTAGAGTGTATAGGCAAAAGCTTGCAAAAAGCTAAGAAATTACAAGAGAGAGAGAGAGAGAGAGAGAGAGAGAGAGAGAGAGAGTTGTAGAGAAAGAGAGAGAGAAAGAATTTTTCCTCTAAAATTCCAACCTTGAAAATGGAAGGGGAGGCCTCCTATATATAGAAAACCATGCAACTCCCTCAGAAATATCAATCCATACATGGGTAAGAAAGTGCATGTATCTGTGCCAACAGTTGGCACAACTGGCAGAAAAATATTTGCAAAACACACTTGTGGCCGGCAACCAGAAATAGTGGCTGGCAGCCAATAGAAGGGGCCAACAGACTATAAGAGGTTGTAGGCTTGAAAAACTCTTGTTTTGGTCCAAAAATAAGACAACAGGTGTGTAGGGTTTGAAGGCTTAAAGCTGTGGCATTTCCGCTGAGGACTTCGAACACTTAACAAGCATATACACTCATCATTGGGTATGCAAGTGGTGACATCCAAGTCGTAAGGGCGGTCAAAAATGGATTGTCTACAGTTGCCCCTTTTTGACAGAACTCAGAGTCATAAAATGACGTGAGTGAATGTCAAATCCCCAAGACGACCCATTTTGACAAGGCCATAAGACTTAGACAAACAATCAAGATATAAACAAATGGTTGTGCCTACAGGCTGCCTATGTATCCCTTTGCAAGGAATCAAACCAGCGTAGTTTTGGGGCAGGATGCAAATCATATGCACAAAGAAAACTTTGAAAGTTGGACTCACACAAACTTCGCGAAGTCGGTTAGTTTCAAAAATCATGATCATGCAAGATGATGCAATAAGAAATAACAAATACAACAAGTAAAAATAAGATAACAACATATGAATGAGCAGCTTCAAGCTTAAAACCAACACAGGTTCCCTGCAAAAAGATCTAAAACACACTCTGACCATTCCAAAACACGAGACGAGGAAAGAAAACACCTCTCAGGGTTGCGATTCATGCGTCTTGAGAAACTGAGAAATAAAAACCGCTCGGGGTGGCATTTCACATGTCTCGAGAAGAAAACCGCTGAAGGTTGCGTTTTACGTGTCCTAAGATAAAAGCAAAACGGCTCAGGGTCGCGCTTCATGCGTCCCGAAATAAAACCCGCCTACGACCGTGTAGACCGTCTGAACTTCCTCTGCGCGCCTCCCTTTCGGAGAGGGCTTGAATTTGGGTTCATAGCTACCACAGTTTGGACTCTTTTCACGGTTCTGAATCTAATCTCACAAAGTGCAATGTGAGACTGATAAACACCAAAGAGTCCAAATCCAGCAAATTGTTTTGGAAAATCAATTTTGAATAAAAAGCGCCAAACGTGGACTGCTTTGCCAAATTATAAAGTCGCCACCTAAATATTTTATTTTTTGGAAATTTTGGAAACCTTGACTTGTGCCAAAGGCCACGTGTCCGTCATCACCAAAGCTGCCTCGGCTTGGGAACTTGGGTACTAGAGGGGAAGGTCTTGAAACAAGTACCCCCGCTCGCCCGATCAAAGGATCGGCCTTTATTAACATGATATGTTGTTTCATAAACACATGTGTTCTTAGTCCAATTTATTAGCTAACTTACTATGTGATTCACACAGCATAGAAGTACAGACTAGATTGCCTAAATTGAAACAAAACAATTCAATGTTTGTTTTCGAAAATGGTGTGAATTTGCCACCCTCAAGTGGGCTTAGAAATGTAGATTTTCCACCAAACAAGGTGGGCTTAAAACATGATGATTTGCCACTTCAAGTGGGCTTAAAACTCATATTTTGATAACTTGTTTCAATTCAAGTAATGAAGCCTTCATCTACAGGCATTCATGCAGTTATAGTAATTAAGAAAATAACCTCACGGCAAGCATGCTAACATAGCAACACTCATACTCATGCAAGTACGGTAAAGCGTAAACACTTATAGTGTACTCCGAGCCAAAACAGAAAATTAGTTAGAAATCATGCATGATTCTAACTATGTTGAAAATGACTAATGCAACACACGCAAAATGTAACTAAATAGGCTCGGCTATCTAAGATGGCATACGAATGCAACTTCATAACATGCTTTGAAACACGTATTCAAGTAAGTATTGAAATACAATGTAGTTTGAATGATACGCTAAGCCCGGTGCATGCAATACAAATAAATGATAAACACATGCAAAGCATAAGGTATGCTAATCGAAATATGTCCTAAAACTAACCATCGAAAGCAGTTAAGTAAAAGGGAGAAAGACGTGGGGTTGGTGTAGACCGCCCGAACTCCACTCTACGTGCGAAGGCGCGAATTGGGTTCTAGCTACTACAGTTCAGACTTCTGTCACGATTCTGAATCTAATCTTACAAAGTGCAATGTAAGGCTGTGAAATCACCAAAGAGTCCGAATCTAGAAAATCGTTTTGGAAAATCAATTTTAATCAAAAAGCGCCAAACATGGACTGCTTTGCCAGATTTTAGAGTCGCCACCTAAATATTTTATTTTGGGAAATTTAGGAAACCCTGACTTGTGCCTAAGGCCACGTATCCGTCATCACCAAAGTTGCCTCGACTCGGAAACTTGGGCACGAGAGGACAAGGTCCTGAAATGAGCACCCATGCTCGCCTGATCAAAAGATCGGCCTCTTCTAACATGATATATTGTTTTTTAAAACACGTGTTCTTATTTCGGTTATTAATCTAACTTACAACGTGATGCACATCATACAAGTATAGGCTCAATCACAAGAATTGGAACAAAACATCTCATGTTTGTTTTTCGAAAATGGTTTGAAAGTGCTACTCGCAAGTAGGCTAAGACGCAGATTTGCCACCCTCAAGTGGCTTAAAACAGGATGATTTGCCACTTCAAGTGCGCTTAAAACGCACATTTTGATGAATTGTTCTAATTCAAGCAATGAAGCCTTCATCCATAGGCATTCATGTAGTTATATCAAATAAGCACATAGCCTCATGGCAAGCATGCTTCCATGGCAGTCACTTACACACATGCAAGGATGCTAAAGTGTAACCACTTACAGTGTACTCCAAGCCAAAGAAAGAAAACTAGTTAGTAATCAATGCATGATCCTAGCTATGTCAATAATGCCTAATGCAACACATGCAAAATGCAACTAAGTAGGCTCGGCTATCTAAGATGGCATATGAATGTGACATTTGACACATGTATTCAAAGAAGCGTATTGAAATACAATGCAGTTTGTATGATGCGCCGAGCCCGGTGCATGCAAGACAAATGAATGATGCACACATGCAAAGCATAAGGATGCTAATTGAAACATGCCCTAAACTAACCATCGAAAGCTAATAAGCAGAAGGGAGAAAGAAATGGGGTTGGAAGACATGCATCACACACATGCACACTTATTACAACATTTGCCCTCTCGACGGAGGGTCCGAAAGAATAAGCTAAGCTAGCTACACTAAGATAAGCTACTTATTACAAATCAACTAATTAACTAATGTAGCTAATTAATCATTACAACACAAATTGAGCAACTAGCTAATCTAAGCTAAGTAATTACAAACCAAATTAATTAATTAAACACTTAACTAATTAATTACAAAATAACTAAGCTAATCAACTAGTTTAGCTAAGCAATTTAAACAAATGGCCTCAGGAAGCGAGGGGAATATACATGCTCGGTTGGCTTCGCTCGGAAATCCATTGCTATGCCCAGAATTGCCTCTATTTGCATTTGATTTGATCTCTGAAAAGTGCACTGACTTCCAAATTGCTTTTGTTCCAACATGGGGACCTCCTGCTGGGCTGCCGACCAGAAAATGGGGATGTAGACTACCTCTTGAAGCATAGCAGAAAGAACAACCCCAATTCTGAGCTAAAATCACCTTTTGGAACTCAAACAAAGTCCTAAAGAATTTCAGCCCAATGGTGGTCAAGTTTGGTTAAGGAAGTGTAGGCAAAGGAGAGGTATATCTCCAAGTATATCTCTTGCATGCACACAAGGGCAAGAGGGAGAGCAAACTAGAGAGAAAAGCTTAAATTTAGCTCTAAAATTTGTAGAGAGAGAGAGAGAGAGAGAGAGAGAGAGAGAGTGAGAGAGAGATTTTAGTGTGAGAAGCTCCCACAATTGCTCAAAATGTTCTCCTCTTGCAAAATGGGAAAAATGCCTCATATATAGAAATATACAAGAGTTTGGTCAAAATATCTGATTATAGGACAGCTGGAGGTTGTGGAAGATAGTTGGAGGGAAAATATCTTCAAACATTCTGAGTTTGGGACCTTAGTGGTCGGTCTGCCACTTTTTCTGGTCGGTCGGCCACCCCTGGTGGTTGACTGGCTACTTTTCTGGTCGACAGTCCATTTTTCAGGTCGACAAGCAAAATTTTGCTTTCTAGTTCCAACTTCAAATTGCCGTAACTCCTTCGTCTGGGCTCCTTTTTAGTTGAAACCCCGAAAGTAAGCTTTCCAATGGTGGTAGCCTCGCATCAAACTTCCAACTGCGCAAAAAGTTATGCCTATTTTGGTGAAGCCGCTTAGTTTCGATCCTACCCGGATTTATGCCGAACTTCTCCCAAACTAGTTTTCTTCTCTCCTCTCCTCTTTTATTCAACTCCAAACCCCTAAACATGGTGTTTTGAAAGATTTTTCAAAGATTTCATCTCTCTTTCATTCATTTCCACATTGTCCTCACTCAGTTTACTGAAAAGCGCAACATTTAACAAAATGCGAGCCTCGGAACATCATAGGAACTTTATTTCAAAAATATTTTGAAAGAGAGGGTTTTAAGATCTAAAAACCATTCAAAATAACTTTGGTCCAAAATGAGGTGTAAGGTTGGGATTTGACTCTCCTCTTGCCGAAGGAATCGAACATTTGCACTGCACAACTTTTACCACCAAGTAAGCAATCAGTGACGCCCAAGTCTTAAGGGCGGTAAAAAATGGGATGTCTACAGTTGGAAGACAAGCACGCACATGCACGCGCTTATTACAACATTGTGCCCTCTCGAAGGAGGGTCCGAATGAATAAGCTAAGCTAATCTAAGCTAAGCTAAGCAACTAATCTAATTAATCTAATTAGACTAATTATTACAAACCAATAAAGAAATAGCTAAACTAAGCTACTTAATTATTACAACACTTAATTAATTAACAAATTAATCAAATTACAAATTTATGCTAACTAACAAGGAAATGCATTAAACAATGTTGCCTCAGCTTTGTTGGAAATTAGGAGATGCATGCCTCGGCTCCCATCCCGAAAAGCTCTCCAAATGCTCTTTATAGGCTCTGTTTCCAGGATGTCTTTAAGGACTTGTTGCAGAATCTTACCAAAACAAAGCTGGGGAGTGCACCAGTGGCCTGCCGGCCACGAGGAGTTGCTACCGGCCATCTGCCAACCAACAATGCAAGGTATCAAGCCATCGATTGTAACCTTGAAGCCTTTGGTTTCTTTGTGACACCAAAGCGCAGAGCACAAAACAGAGGAAAGGAAGCGTCTCCCTGGGGCATGTATGTTGTGCACCACTCCTTCTCATCTCAAAACATCAAGGGAGAGGCACCATTGGATTCAAAACCATCAATTAAGCATCTCCATGCATGATGGGCAAGGGTCCAACTTGCACAAATTCAATGAATGCAATGCAAACAAGACTCTAAATCCACTACCTTATCATGAATGATCAAAGGCAATAGAGACAAAGGGGGGTTGGCTCACTTTCATCACTTTGAGTATGAAGTGGACCAATCCACATTGTGTTCAACATAACGTCAGGTTGAACACGATGCGATACAAACAACATGCTATGCAAACAACATGCTAATCTTTGCACATTTTACTTGATTGATTTGGTTTACACATTTTAACATTACCAACCATTCCTCAATTGATTTGTCCAAATATGAAAGTCCTCTAATGATAAGGAATCAACCAAAAGGGGAGTTTAAGGCATGAGAGGGATGATGCCTTTGACTAGAAGGAACCCTAAAAAAAGGGGGGGGGGGGGTTAAAGCCATTTGAGCACCAACCCTACCTCATGTTTAAACATAACCTTAAGACCAAACAACCCTCAAAGCAAATTGAAGAATGAAGAAATGGGGAAGGTGGCAGCCATGCAATGCATGATATGGCATGAAACGCAAGACTCTAACATGCAAACAATGCATGCACAACATGCTAAGAGACTTAAGCATTGAAACTAGTGAAGGACGGAACACTAGGACCATGCAATACCATACTCAAATGACCAAACCAACCATGGACAGACCTTAAGCATGCCAAAATAGTGGCCAAAATGAGCTGAAATGATAGCATGAAAAGTAAGAAAAAGCATGCTCGAATGATGGCTTGGAAGCAAGTCACAAAGCTCAACTCTCAAACACATTGAGTGAGTGAAAAATATGAAATTGTGACTAAGTTACAAGCACTGAAATCATGTGTGTAATGATGCCAAAACATGCAAACACCTCAAGCTTAGCACGTTTAAGGCCTTGAAACTCCAAACTAGTCAAGGCCATTTACACTATAGCTATACAAAGCAATCCTCATATGACCCAAACCATTCAAAACAGAGTTGAAGCATGCTAAAACATGGGTAAAAACATGCTGGAGTATAGCCAAAATAAGCGAGAATGAAGGGCTAAAACATCAATCATGCAAGGCTAATTCGCAAGATTATACTAAAAGTGTAAGAAGTATGCACGAGGTGACTCAACCAGGCCAAAACAGAGTTACAACATGCTGAAATAAGGTCAGAAATAGGTTGAGATCAAGTCAAGTGATGGTAGAAAAACATGCTCCACAAGTAGGCCAACAAGACATGCAACCAAGAAGCAAAGAGAGGAAACCACCCCCTCTTACTTTCGACCTCAAAACATGGTTTCTACCACTGAAATTTCTCTGAGTTTCAGTGGTAGAAAGGCCAAACAAAAGGTGCCTAAAAGGCCTTAAGATATGGCACAAGACTTAAGAAAATAAGGCACACAAGGGGGTAAAACACCCCTAACTCCCACAGGGCCTCAAACAACCATTTTTAACACTCAGAAATAGAGAATTTTGTAGTTGAAAGCTAGGCCAAAAACAATATGCAAGGGTGGCCAAACCAATGTACAAAAACAAAGCTTAAAGAAGTAGATTCTCACCCTTGAAGCACAACTTCAAAACAGCAAGCAAACATCCAACTTCTGAGCCAAAATCAACTCCAAGGAGCTCCAACAAGGTCTCTAAGAACCTCAAGTCTAAGGCTAAGGTGTTTTAGTGCAAAAGTGAAGAGAAAACACACTTTCAAGCCTAAAATAAGGAGATAGAGGATTCTAGAGAGAGAGAGAGAGAGAGAGATTCAGCTCAGCCAAAATTTTCTAACCCTTTGCATGCATATAGAAGACCTCTATATATAGGAGATACAAGGCGCCTTCAAAGCAATCCAGCCCTCCACATGCAAGCAGATGGCCTATCCTGCAAACAGCTGGCTAAAAAGTATCTAAAATATAGTTGTTCAAATAATGGTGGCCGGCCGACCATTAGTGGTGGCTGGCAGTGCCTCATTGATGGCCGGCAGGGCTTATTGATGGTCGGCAGGAATGATCCCATGGCCGGCAACCCTTGATCATGGCCGGCAGGCCATCATGAACATCAATATGTAGGGACCAAAGCATGGTCCAAAAATGAGACATAATGGAAATAGGGTCCGGAATGATCAAACCTAAAGCATTCCGTCACGAAAGTCGAGCGCTGAGTGAGCAATCAAACTTGTTGCTGGATATTCTCTGCAAGAACATCCAAGTCTTGAGGATGGTCAAAAGTGGGGTGTCTACAGACCGCGCTTCACATGTGTTGAGATAAAAAAGAAACAGCTTGGGCTCACGTTTTATGCGTCTCGAGATAAAAGATGCCCATGGCGACAATTCACGCGTCCAAAGATACAAGAGAAACCACTCGAGCTCGCATTTCACGAGTCCCGAGATAAAACACACCTAGGGCCGCGATTCACGCGTACTGAGATACAAGAGAAACTGCTCAGGCTCGTACTTCATGCGTCCCGAGATAAAACACTCCCAGGGTCGTGCTTCACGCGTCCTTAGATACAAGAGATACCGCTCGAGCACGCACTTCACGCATCCTGAGATACAAAAGAAACTACTCGGGCTTGTGCTTCATGTGTCCTGAGATAAAACACGCCCAGGGCCACACTTCACGCATCCTAATACAAGAAAAACTGCTCGGGCTCGCGCTTCACGCATTTTGAGATAAAACAAAGAGGACTGAATGTGCGCGATAGATGCACAAAATGTACAAGTGCCATAGATGCACTAAGTGAACATGTACGATACGTGCACAAAGTTGATGTGTGCAATAGATGTACAAAGTGAACGAGATTACAAATCACCACAGTGATAGAAAATCAACAGATGTGGCTACTGAAAGCATATTCTATACAAGACCAAAAAGCACATACGAGTACACATTCTATGCATGAATAGTAAGCGATGCAAGGTACGGATGTGACACTAGTATATATAAAAATGCATGTTCTATGCAACAGAAAAGAGCAAAGATGCAATTTGACGAAACAAATAAAAATGATATTCAGTGGCAACCTCCGATTTACCTCTCGGAGGCATTGCAACACGCTAAAAAATGATACACCTTGCTCATAGTGGCAAGTGGGACACATTCACACACTGGAATGCAGTTGCAAGCTCCCAAAACAGAACCTTCCATACACTACTTAGGAAGAAGAAGCACAGAACAGCACGAGGACCCAACTAAGAGCTACCGGCCACCCACTAGAAAACTTTGCCGGCCATCTATGACAGTGTTGGGGGTAGTTTTGTCCTTTCACGCGCGGGTCTTTAAGTATGCACCTGCATGCTTCATTTCCACACACCCAAACCTCCAAAAATCCTCTCTCTCTCTGTCTCTCTAGGTGTATCTTGTCTCTAGACTTGTGCTTTGCACGCATTTTCCAATGCCCCATGCAAACTTTTTTCGTAAAACCCTCTTAATTCTCTACATTTTGAACCAATCTGATTTTGATTTTGTCGCTTTTTCTTGGATTTTCACCACTTTTGGCTTGTTTCCCTCGAGTTTCTCTTGGGTTTCGTGAACTTTCTTGGGTTTTGACTTTTTCTCCCATTTTCTCTCTCCTAGGGTTGACTTTTTCCAAGTTTACCCTATTTTCTCCATTTTTCTTCACTTTTCACCTACTTTTCATCATTTTTTCAGATGGCAGACAATATGCCTCACGACGAAGCTCCTCCTAAGGTTCCACCTGTGTTTCCATCTATAGTCGAGGTAGAGGAGCCAGCAATTGCCGAGGCTGGCAGGATATTGAGGCTGACCTTGTGGCGGAGTTCGCACTAGAGTTCGAGCCAAAGCCGTTACCACTGAGAGTGCGGCCCTTCAATCCGATGACATATCATCCCCGCACACACATATTACCGTCTGGAGGCATCAGGCGTTTCCACGATTTTGCTCATGGCGTACTAGAGGACCTCCTGCTAAGGGAGCCGGACTCCCACCATTCCTCTAGCGCTACTGAGGTATGAACTCTATTTTCATGCATTCTTGTCTTTCCTTTAACTACATTTCTGGCACTACCTTTCATCTGATTGCACTTTTATCACTGCTTGATTCACTTTTTTTCTCTGCCACAGGGAGACTCTTGTGCCTACAAGGGGTATAGAGTGACGACGGCGAGGGACTGGTACGAAGAGCTCTCTGCCGAGGTCCACAATATTGTTGATAAGGCTGGCTCGACCTTTTCTGCTCCAGAATATCACACGTCATAGCTAGTCACCCCATTCTTGCAGCGCTGGTGGAGAGGTGGTGGGACACTACCAACTCCTTTCACCTTTCTACTGCAGGGCAGATGACGATGACTCCCTACAACTTTGCCATGATCACAGGCTTAGGAGTAGGAGGTGATCCAATCCTTTTCGATACAGATATGGAAGAGTGAGAGGCCGCTTGGATCCACCTACTGGGAGCACGCCCACCCCTATATCGATCAGCCATGGTGAGATACAGTTGGTTTGCCAAGCAATTTCACGAGAGCGAGCCTGAGACACCAGAGGGGATAGATCAATACGCCTAGGGTTGCCTGATGTTCCTCCTCGGTACCACCTTGTTTTCGAACAGGTGGAACACCGTAGGTTTATACATGCTGAGCACCTTGGTGACATTGTCTGGGTTCAGTTTTATGACTGGGGTGGAGTTAGCCTCGCTACCCTTTACGGTTACATGAGCTCCACTTTCTGTATGAGGGGAGAGTTGATTGGAGGCTACTGGTGAGCCTGTGAGGTATGCACTTCACTTCCCTCTTTGCCCTTACACTTTCTACTTCACATCTTCTGCTTTTTATCTGTTCAACACCTGTGCTTTCTGCTTTGCACTTTCTATATCTGTTTATATTGTTGTGCTTTCTGCTTTGCATTTTCTGTATCTGTTCATACTCTATGCTTCATGCTTTGTACTTTCTATATCTGTTGACACTGCTGATCACATCGCTACCCTTTCCTTGCATTTATGGGTTTATGCCTACTTTCCAGCTCTAGCTCCGGAGCCTATGGAGGAGATCCCCTATGTTGTCCCTTATTCACGACGATACGATGGTCGGTGTCAGCGCCGGAGTCGTGAGACCTTCACCTTCTTTCGTCATTACTTTGATACAGTGGTTGGTGACGAGGTAACCCGAAACTCAAAGTCATTTTTACTTTAATATTGTTCTGATTCATACTTTGGCAGCTGACAGCAACTGACAATTTGTACATTCCCTATTTGCAGATCACGTGGTAGTTATAGGCGACAATGTCGGTCGGGGTGAGAGACCAGCATGTAGGAGCTTGGGGCACATCCCACTTCTGGATTCTACTAGAGGGTCCAGTCTGCTAGGCTTGGTTTCTAAGCAAGGGCTTCATTCGCCAGACTACGGGCTCTCCTGATCCAGTCGTTCTGATGCTGCCCCCAGCGTCTATGAGGATAGCAAATAGCTTACCAGTTGACACAATCATACAGTTCATGGTAGGCCTAAACACTGACTTCTTAAGATGAAAGGGAAACTACATGACATTTATTCAGACCCATCTTACACCTCCTCTAATGTGTGCTCATGCATATAAGGGAGTAGGAGTTTCTACAACAGGTGGGGTATCTCGAGCGACCAGGGCCCATACTAGAGAGGCTTCCCCCGTTGAGCAGACTACCCATTGTCTGGAGCTTTCCACTATGCTCACATGTTGGGAGTCGACTCAGACTGCTTATCAAATTTCGATTGAGCTGGCAAAGGTAGGACATGAGTATGTTAGAGTTCGAGGCACGTCTTAGGTATGGATCACACTTTACAATTTGCACCCCACATTTCCATTTCTAATATGTTTATTCCAAACATTGATCATCCAAATGCACTTGCACACATCCATAAAGTATACAGAGAGCCTCCTCGAGCTGGTGGCTTCTCTGATGAGCATGGTGCAAAAGAGGGAGACGCTGCTTGGTCTCCACGGTATCTAGGTAATTTCTTTCAGTTCAGCATGCATTTCATTACTAACTCTGTTTGTGCATCACGCTATCATATTTCCACTGATACATCGATATTTCAACTGTAGTCTTTCTCAAACTATACCGATACACTGCATTGGGACACTCTACACACATTGTATCTAATTTCTGCATGACACTTATTCTACATACTATGCCTGTATCTGATACAAAGCCGATATGTTGACAACTATTTTTTTTCCAGATTCCATCTATACAGAGGACATCAACTGCAGCAGCAGTAGCACTAGTACCGACAATACCTCCTCCAGTAGTAGGGAGGAGAGAGAGACAGGCCCCAGTTCATGGCCGAGATGTGAGCTGCGGTCGAGGCATGGATAGGGGCACCCGAGGCCAGAGTAGTCCCTCAGTGCCCATTTTAAGTGACGACGGTGCTGAAACTCGTGACTCTGAGGAGGCAGTGAGTCAACATTTTGAGTCATCGGAGAGTGGAGATGATGGTGCTGGCTAGGTGTTCGAGAGTGGAGGTGACGCCATGGCGGGCTCCGAGACAAGGAGCAGAGATGATATCGGCTCTGGTTCAGAGTCTGATTCTAATAGTGGTGTCGATAGAGACAGTTCTCCCAAGTCCTTTCTGAGGAAGAGGATGAATAGGGCCTCTCGAGCTTGAGATGACCGTCGCTAATGTTTTTGTACTTTTTGCTTAGTTTCTTTTTGTTTAGTAGCATTAGCACATGTATAGCTTCAGATAGGTTTCATTTTTTCTTTTGAAGTTGTACTCCTCTTTTGTAAAAACCATGATCAGAATAAAACCTCATAGTTTTTATGAAAAGTGCTGTTATTTTTGCATCGTAAGCACCATACTTGCATGAAATGGAAATAGAAATGAATTTGAAAATGAATACTGAACACTTATATTGGCACAATGTTCTTAATCGGGTAATGAGCTGACCAAAACCAAAATATAAAATACAACTTGATAAACAAAGCAAAAACAACTCAAAAACAAATAAACACACTTGCTAAAACCAAAAGAATTAAACATGACCTTAAAACACACAAAGATCAAGACAAAACACATGCTGCCAACACTGCCTAGCACATAGGTGGACCGCAGACCAGAAAAGAGACCTGCTGGCCAAAGATGGGAGTTGACGACTAGAGGAGGTGGCCTACCGGCCACAAATATGAGAGCCACCAGAATGCTGGCAGCTGGCCTCCATTACAGCCTTATCTTCTACAAAAGGTTATACTTCATGATTTCTTCTTCAAAACCTCATTTCAGCTGCTATTTCTTCCACAAATGGAGATATTCCTCATCGAGAAGCTCATGGATTGGATAACTACTTTAGACGGCACGAAAAAGGTAAATTTATAGGGTTTCAGCATAAATGCACTTTTTTCGTTAAGCCGTACTCCACTTTGTTTTCCATTCCTCCATGTCGCGGCCCGATGCGGGGACCCAATTACACATGTCTTTCGCTTTGGAGCATAAGAAATGTGCCCAACTCTTGAAAAATTTTGGGCATTGATGGAAACCCAACGCGATGTGGAAATTATGCCTTAACCCCATTTTGGCCACGCCCAAGCTTTGGGACGGATGTGTGGGCTCACTTTGCACGAGGCTCGATCTTTGGCCCACAACGGAGAGCTAGACATACCTAGCTTGATTCATCGATTTTCTAACATCGGTGACAGAGAAGACCTTTTCTGGCAAGGTTTTCGATAACATACCCTTTACTTATGTATTCTTGCTCATTTCCTTCTTACCCCTAGTTTTGGCGAATCCAATATTCGGTTGATCAAAGTGGCCCAAGGTCTGAAAAAAGGTAAGAGTTGCATTGGTTTGGCACTGGCCGAGACACTGATGGGCTTAGATGCTTTTCATCGACGAGAGACTACCGAATTCGCAAGAAGTTCACTACTTCTTCAGGTATGGTTTCCCACCCTTCCTTATATGCATTTCTCACATCACTCGGCACTCATGCTCTATTTTTCTCTCAAAGCCCTTTTCTTACTTTTCTCTCAACATACATCTCTCTATTTTTTAATCTCTCTTATTTTTCATTCCTTCCCAGGTATGGCTTATGGATAAGCTGAAGGTAGTAGACTCTTGCCCCGAGTACTCAGCTCAAGCTTATTTCTTTCACCACGGACTAGTCAATTTTCCCAACGAAGGATGGTGGTGCAACTTGATGCGTAGCAGGCTTGCAACCGATATAGCTTGGCATTGCCCCTAGCTTAATCTGATCGAGATGAGTTACAGCTTGGCTTGGTAGCCTGGAATGCAGTTGATTAGCCTCACACAATGTGTGTTCTACTTTCCCTTCTGGTTTATACATCAGTTCGGACATGATCAAACCCACCCAGAGAAGGGGATAGAGTACCTGGTTCCATTCCTGATTCGTGATTCACATTTGGCTAGGTACCTCACTGCTTGGAGGATGAGGGAACTTCTGGCCCCTACCCCTAGTTTCAATTATGCCCTTTCTAGCGACTGCTTGGCGCGGCTCGAGGATGAGGCACAAGTCGGGCCTACTTTAGCTTCAGAAGCTTCCACAAGCACGACCAGAGGATGCAGGAATACCTGACTCACCTATGCCCCTAGTTTGTTGCTTTGACCTTCCTTTACAAGTTTTATGATGTAATAAAAGCAACTTTGATTTATATCGGAGAGTTGGAGAACTTTATGTTGAAATCAACGGAATTAAAGTTGTGAGCACTAAAAATTTTCCTTTTCATCCAAAAATGGTCTAATTTGTAAAAGGTAAAATTTTGAACAAAATCAACTTTTATTAAAACTTTCCAAAACCATTTTCGAAAGTGATCACAACCTGGCATGCACAGAATCAATCCTTAAGATGCACAACCCCAAATCAAAAGATCATAAATGCCCCTACTTGAACACCACTGCTCTATATTGTAACCAGCTCTTCTTTCCAAAATAAAGATCACAACCGAACTCTCAGATACAGAATAGGCAAAGATGACCTGATCAGACACATGGACAGGACAGTTGAGTTGGAGGTGATTACGGCCGAACTTCAAGTTGAAGTTGCCTATGTATCCCAAAGATGGGAATCAGGCCTTATGCAGTTCGGTTCAGGTTCATTCAAGTATTAACTCTCTCCTTTTGCACTCTAACTTTTTGCCAAAGTCGCCCCTTTAGGGTTTTCAACCTTGCGAGCTCAGTTTTTCTTTACTTCTAATTTTTCATGCTCTAACTTTTGCCTAGGTCGCCCTTTCAGGTTTTTGGCTTAGTGAGCCTCTCAGGGATAGTATTTCTTGAAATTGTCCATGTTGATCGGTTGTGAAAATTCCAGGCCATCTAAGTTCATGAGAATATCCGCTTCACCTGACCAGATAGCTTTGATGATGTAAGGACCAGTCCAATTAGGTCTGAACTTGCCCCTAGGGCATGGATGGGAGCTCGGTTGTCTTTCAGCACCATGTCTCCTTCTTTGAGTTTCCACAACTTAACTTTCTTGTTAAAAGCCCTGGCAATTCTGCGTTGGTAGCCCTAAACATGATACAATGCTTTCAGCCTTCTCTCATCAAATAGAATTAACTCCTCAAATCTACTCTATTGTTAGTCCACCTCTGCTATCTGACATTCAACCATAACTTGCAGCAACGGGACTTCTATTTCAATTGGCAAAACGGCTTCCATCCTATAAACAAGAGAATAAGGAGTTACCTCTGTAGACATCCGGATTGAAGTTCTATAGCCCCGAAGTGAGAATGGCAATTTATCTAGCTAGCCCCTGTAGGCCTCAACCATCTTCTGCAAGATGTTCTTGATGTTCTTGTTGGCAGCTTCAACAGCTCCATTAGTTTGCGGCCTGTATGTGTATGACTTATGGAAAGCCACAATGTATTTCTCCAACAAGTCTATCACCTCTTTCTTGAAGTGTGAGCCATTATCTGATATGATCTCATTTGGGACTCCATACCGGTAAATGATATTGTTTCTGACAAACTTGGCCACATGCGATGCTTTTAACACTACATACGACTGAGCTTCCAGCCACTTTGTAAAATAATCAATCGCCACCAAGATATATTCATGACCATTCAACCCTTTTGGCATGACTGCACCGATAACGTCAATTCCCCAGACTAACAATGGCCATGGTGAAGTCATGTTGTACAGTTTTGATGGTGGGATATTAATCCGATTGGCACGAATTTGGCAATTGTGGCATCGCCAAACAAAACCAATACAGTCCTCCTCCATGGTGGACCAATAGTAACCTTGCATGAGAATCTTCCGAGCTAGCATCTCACCATTCATATGTGTACTGCATTCTCCTCCATGGATAGCCTCCATCAAGTGCTTTGAGTACTTTTCTTCCACACACAACTTATGCATTCTCAAATGACCCCTTTTATATAGTTTACCTCTGCAGATGATAAATTGGACAGCTATTCACCGAATTCCACTTTTGTCCTTGGCATTTGCCCCTGGTGGATATGTCTCCTTTTCCAAGAAATTCCAAATATCGTAGTACCAAGGGTTTTTGTCTTGCACTTCATCTATCGCGGCAATAGTTTCATAAGCCAGCGTGTATTTCTGCTCGACGATAATCGAACGCATTCAGACTCCAAATGGGATGTCTACTATAGAAGATAGAGTTGCTAATGCATCAGTGAACCTGTTGTTCTCTCTTAGTAGATGCGTGAAAGTCAGCTTTTCAAACCTAGGAATCAGAACGTCTAGGGTCTGATGGTACACCTTTATCTTTTCTTCTATGACTTTTTAGTCTCCATTCGCTCAAGAAATAACTAAGTTCAAGTCCCTAATAACATCCAATCTTATTGGCCCTAGTTCTAGGGCGGCTTCTAAACCAGCAATGCATGCCTCATATTCTGCTTTGTTATTGGACACCTTGAAATGAAGTTTGAAGGCTAAAGGTATATGGGAGCTGTCGGGTGTTATCAGCAACAACCTATCCTATAACCGTACTGATTGGACGTTTCGTCAAAGTACATCGTCCAAGTTTCCTCCTCAACTTGTAGAATGGCTTCATCTGGGAACAAGTATTCCGCTACCTCATCTCCTTCTATTGGGTGGTCTTCCATGAACTCTGCTACAACTCTTCTCTTGACTGACTTGCGGGTGACATATTTGAGATCAAATTCGGAGAGAAGGAGCAACCACCCCAGCCTACCTGTAAGCACCGGTTTCTCAAAGAGATATTTGATGAGATCTAATCTCAAAACTAGGATTATAGAGTGAGCTAACAAGTAGTGCCGCAACTTTCGGGTAGCCCATACCAAGGCTAGGAAAACTTTCTCATAATCTAGCATTTTCTTGCTCAAGTAGTTGATGGCTTTCTCCACCATATCTTCAGATTCCTGAGTGAGCATACATCCCATGGTCATGTCTGTCCCTGACAGATACAAAATCAAAGGCTTCCCCGGCTCTGGCAGTGACAACACAAGCGGGTTCTGGAGGTATTACTTAAACAGTTCAAAGGTAAATTGACATTAATCAACCAATCGAAATTTCTTCCCTTTCTTGAGGAGACCAAATAATGGTTCACAAGTGAAGTTTAATTTGGAAATAAACCGTCTTATGAATTGCACTTTACCCAGAAAGCCTCGCATCTCCTTTTTAGTCCTTGGTGGTGGCAATTCCAGGATAGCCTTGATTTTGGAAGGATCTACTTTGATGACCCTCTGTGTGATCAAAAAGCCCAGTATTTTTCCTGCCATTACGTCAAAGGTGCATTTCTACGGGTTTAATCTCAACCTGTATTCTCTGATTCGTTGAAAGAATTGCTTCAAGGCGGTGTAGTGGCCCTCTCTTTCTTTGGACTTAATAATCATGTCGTCCACGTACACTTCGACCTCTTTCTGGATCATGTCATGCAGAATGGTGGTCATAGCCCTCTGATAGGTAGCTCCAGTAGCATTTTTCAACCCAAACGGCATAACCCGGTAGCAGTAGGTACCCCATGGTGTAGTGAATGTGGTTTTTTCTCTATCCTTGGGCGCCATCAGAATCTGGCTATGTTCGAAAAAAACTGATCCATAAATGATAGCAATGCATGGCTCGCAGTGAAGTCCACTAATTCATCAATGTGCCGCAGAGGAAATCAACCTTCGGACTAGCTCTGTTCAAGTCCCGAAAGTCCACATACCCAAATACTACCATCCTTTTTCGGCATTGGGACAATGTTGGCCAACCATGTTAAATACTCAGATACTAACAAGAAACCTGTCTTTGTTTGCTTGGTGACCTCTTCCTTGATTTTCAACGCCCAATCTGAATGGATTCTACGCAACTTCTGCTTCACTGGTCGGGCCTTAAGGTCAAAAGGGATCCGATGTTGTACAATCTCAGGATTGATTCTAGGCATGTCTTCATAGGACCATGCGCAAACATCTTTGAAATCTTTTAACAAAGCGACTAAGTGTTCGCACTCCTCTGAAGACAATGTGGACCCGATCTGGACCAAACGCGAATCCTTCTCAATACCCACATTAATGGCAATGATTTCATTAGCACACGGTTTAGCAAACCTCTCCTCCCCTTGATTAATCAAGTTTTTCAAAATCAGAGAAATTTCTTCCTCTTTGTTTTCATTAAAATTCTGAAAATCTTGGTCAATACAATAAACCAACGGCACAGAGAAGTATACAGAATTCGCAGAGTTCTCATTCAAAAGGTCCAGATCTTCGGTTGCAAACTCAAAAGAAAAGTTGAATGAAGACCTAGACATGACTTTGGTATCCGGGTTACCACTCCCAGAAATACCAGACCCAAACTCAAAAGAACTTGAACCTGATTCTGACTCCACAGACTTAGTGGAATCAGATTCTAGCTCATCACCTGACTCAGAACTGGACATATAGCCTTTCTCCAGCTGCCAGATAAGAGATGGTGCCTTTGACGCATCCAAAATGCTGCTGATTGGGTTCATACCTGGTTCTTTCCTGATAACGGAGATGGTAAGGTTATCCGCCAAGTTCTCTGAGTTGGTCGTAGGATCTATCAGGAGACAAACCAGTGCTGCCCCTACTCCAAGTTCATTGTTGTCTGAGTCACTTTCCATGCTCTATTCAGCTTCAATACTTGGTTCAGCCTTTTCCTCGGTATCACTATCTTGTAGCTGCAGATCAAAGAAGATTTCGAACTCGAGGACACACTATTTCATGGAATTCACCCAAGGCTCGGGAAAGCCACAAAAGGGGAAATCTTCTCCTTCCCGAACAAAGCGGCCATTCAGCGTTCCTTGGATTGGCCTGGGATGAGCTCCTCCTATTTCCCTGCTTGCTTGGCCTTAGCTCTGCCTCTGATTTCTTTTCATTTCTTGATGGAGCCCTCTTTGGTAGATACATAGCCCAGACCAAATGCATGTGGGTTGTGCAGCATATCTGTTAGTGCTACAACACCTTTACAGCCACTTCTTCCGAGCCCCATTCTTGGCACATGCTGTAGTTTGTTCATAAAATAGATGGAGTGGAGAAGACAGTTTTCACATGATGTAACCAAGGCCTCCCTAACAACAAATTGAAGGTAGCTGGCACATCTAAGACATGAAACTCAACCTCTTGCTGAGCTGGGCCCACCTAAACTCTAACTTGCACGGTGCCCATGACCTCTCTACTCATATTATCATATGCCTAAATTACTTTTGCTGTAAGAACAAAGTTCATTGATTTAAGGCCAATTGCATAGGCTGTGCAAGAAGGACAGACATTGATGGCCGAACCAGTATTTATCAACACCACCGATATCTATTTCTTCCTGCACTCCACAGATATGTACAAGGGTTTGCTGTGAGCTGAGCCCTCATGCGTTAGTTCTTTGTCCGAGAAAGTTAGGGTTGGCTTGGCACCACTTGGAAAGACCAATCCCAAAAGCTGTTCTGGGGTAGTGTCAATGGATAATTTAGCCTTGTCCATTGCTGATAGTACTTTCTGATGATGTACCCAGAAGGCCATTAGAAGACCGCAAATTGAGATGTCAACTTGGATTTTCTTAAGCTATTTCAACACTGCCTCTTCTTTCAACTATTTCCCTTTCTGTTTCTCGACCTCTCTATCTTTTCCAAATGCCTCAGTCTAATCTAAGTGTGGTGGCTTAAAATACCGCCCACTTCTTGTCATGTGATCAATTTCTTCAGCATACCACGTGTTGTTTGGAAGGCACTCACCTTAGTATTCATCAGTTTGGGCCAGATGCAGATCATCTTCGTCCTACCATACACCTTCAGTAGCTGACAAACAGTTGTTCGGCTCCATTTGTATTACCTTCACAACACAAGTATCCCCCACAGGGTGTTGGGCCTGATTTCTGGTTGTCTTCAACCCTCTATCATTAAAACTGCTTCAATGTAGCTTCATGTTCTGTGTCCGCAATGCTCACAGTGACTAGTTCCTGAACTGAATTTTCTATACCAGCGTTCTCTGGCAGCTTTCCCTTCTCATCGGCCCTTCCGACCACTATAGCAATTCCTGCTTTCTTTTTCTTCGATTTTATTTCAATTCCTTCCTCCTTATCTGGCTCATCACTCTGCCACCCAGAGTTGTCATTTGATCTGTTCAAGTAGAACTAGCAAATCTACACATCCCCTTGATCCTACTCGTCAAAGAACTGCAAGTTGTCTAAATCCTCCTCGAATTTTGCCAAATCATCCAACCCCTGGCTCAGGCCATCTTTCCTAACCACAGTTGGTAGCACTAGTTCGGGTTTGATTTGACTGGTTAGCGCAATGTAGCAGCTCAGATCATGCATATAATATTCCCAACATTCATCTAGAGCCAAACACACTCCTATGTTAAACTCCATTTAGGATATCAAAACCCAACTCCAAACTTGATAGTAGGTGTGACCAAACACCCCATTTTAACCACAAAAAGAAAAGTGCAGATTTTTTTTCTTCATTGTCTTTATTCTTCCCTCTCTAACTTCTATCTACATTCTCTCTCATTTTCCCTTACTTTCTTGGTGGCCAAACACCACACCCTTGCTCCACCCTTACACCACCACCTTAACCCACCATCTCCACCACCGCCGGCCACCTTATCTCGCTGGAAAAAGGGTCCGGTCGGCCACTCCTTTACTCTATCCGAAAATAGCACAATAGAAGTACCAATTCTAGATTTTTCTTAATCTTTTGAAGAATCAAAGCTTGGGGTTTATTTTCTTGATGGACTAGAGGCTTTTAATTGGTAAGAATCTTTCTCTAAAAAGTATAGTTTAAGCTTTTACATATTTTGAGTTATAGAAGATGAATTTTTCTATTTTTGATCTATTATGATTTGGGGTTTGATTGTTGAGTTTTATACTCTCAAATAGTTTCTATGAATGTTTTACATGTAGAAAAATGATCAATTTGATGGTTGTTTTAGAGATTGAGATTTGGGTTAATCTAGAGTTTGAATGTGATGTAAAAATTGGAGATTTTGGTGTTAGGAAATTTATATGTTAAAATTGAATTGATAAATGGTGGATTGGGTATCTCTATGTTCTATGGAGGAATTTAATAAATGATTGAATTAGTTTTACTTAAGTTGTTGAGTTTATGAAAAATGTTGATTTTTGACTTTTGTAGTTAATTGATGGTGGTATTGTGCATATAAATTGGTTGGATATTTAAAAAGTTAATAAATCAAAAATGTACAAAGGATGGGTGTTGTGGAGATTGGATAAGTTATTTGTTTGGGTGACTTGAAGTTGGAGGAGTTCTATAGCTTGTCATTCCGTAGTATGACTTATTTAGGATCAATTTTGTAGATGTTGTAATTTTCATTGAAAGCTTTTCCCTAATTTTAGATCCAATTTAGGAATTAATTCGTAGAGTGTCAAATCTACGCTTTTGCTATTTTAGAGGTGAGTATACTTACCATGGAAATTACCTTACCTCTAGTTTTATTACAAAGTTTGAAAATATTTTTGAATTAAAGGAAGTTGTAGACACCCCATTTTTTACCGTCCTTAAGACTCAGACATCATCGATTGAGCACTCGGTGATGATGCATGTTGTGCTCGTTTAGAGGTTTTGGAGTATTGGCTGAGAGCCTTGCCTCCGGGCCTCTGAACTCTTCGTGTGTTGGCTCGGTTTGTGGACCGAACCTTGTTTTCTCTGCCCGGAGGGAGGAAGAGGTCTTGTAGACCATCTCTTAGTGGTCATAGACCACTTCTCGTGGTTGCAGGCCACTTTTCCCGTTTGGAGACTAGTTTCTGATTTTTGGAGCCTTCAGCCGCGCGACTTATCTCGGGACCGCTTAACATTCTCCATTTGGCGTGCTTTTTGAACAACACCTTGTTGCCTCTGCCTAGAGGGACACTGTGGTCTGGGAGACCACTTTTGTGGTTGCATACCGCTTTTGATGCTCGCTAGCTAGTTTTCAGGACTTTTGGCCGCGTGTTTTGCCTCCTGATTTCTCGTCTTGCATCCACTTTGGTTTGTTTTTGGTACAAACCTTAGTTTCCTTGTTTGGAAGCTGACTCAAGGGTGGGAGACCAGTATTTCTTCTGGCCAACAACTTTTCCTTCTACCAGCCAGTTTTCTGGTTGGACAACTGGCTTTCTTGGTTTTTGGGGCATCTTTTCTGGTCGACCACTACTCCACTTGCTTGATTTTGGTTCCTGGACTCTCTCCCACCATGGCCGACCAGTTTTTGCTCTCAGAGGCTACTTGAAGTGGTCGACCGACCACTTTAAGTAGCAGGGCGACCACTTTAAGTGGCCGGCTACTTTTTCTCACCTTTTTGGATATATTTTCCTCCAGCTGGCACAATTGGAGAGCAATTGAACCATCGTGTATGGAGGGATTCCTTTGTTGCTTAGTTTCTCCAAGAAGCTTGACCTTTCCTCTTCTATAAGAGGAAGGCCCCTCCTTCCTCCTCTAGGCTCAAAAAAACTAGCTGAGAAGGATAGATATAGCATTGTACCTATATTGCCTTGTTTCTCCATTTTTGTTCATCAAAAGTGTAGTTTTATCTTGCTTTTTCACACAAACACACACTAAAACACCATCCTTGAGTTGCTGAGGTGCTAAGGAGTTTTTCTTGGTGGTCTTGGACTTGTTTAAATTCAAGAAACTTGCTGGAGTTGCAGTAGTGAAGATGATCTTCCAGGGTGAGCTTTTGAACTTTAAATACCCCCTTCTTGCTTAAGCTTTTAGCCTATCTTGCATGCTGTTTTGAGCTTAACTTATAACTGAGAAAAGTTGTGTTTTTGCATGCTTTTGATCCTTGTTTAAGATCACTTTTGTGTTTGGGGTTGTTTACCCCCTCTTAGGCCTTGTTTGGCCTCATTTTTGTGCCTTTTTTGTGAGCTTCGGGACCACCTTGTATTGGCCTTCTTACCACTGAAATCCAGAGGGATTTCAGTGGTGGAGATGGTGTTTTAACGTCCTAAGAAAGAGACGGCCTGTAATAACCCGACCATCGTATACGATTCTGGTATCTTTTTAGTTCTCTATTCTACGTTTTTGAGTGTTAATTGTGAGAATATATGAAGAATTATGTTTAATTCAACCTCGGAAATATGGACTCTTATCTGTTTAATAGAGAAATTATCTGTGTTTAAATTAGGAAATTGCGAGCCATAGAGGGTTGATAACCCGAAATCGATTTCGCATTCAAGATCGGTATAATTTTATGGAATAATAAGTATTTTTGTTTGGAATGATAAAACAAATTGATTAAGTTTTGTCCAATTTAATATATATATATATATATCTATGTAGGTTTGACCATTTGACTTCATTTATATATATGTGTATATGTACATGCTTAGTCATTAGACTTATAAACCTTAAGACACAAATATCTCCTAGAGAGTAGAAAAGAAGAAAAGAAGAATTGGGGAAGAAGAAGAAATTCAACAAAGAAGAACCTTGGGAAATTGGGAAGGCATCTAGAGATTAAGGCTTAAGGTGAGTTTAACCCACCTAGTTCTATTGTTTTCTTGCTTAGGGAGTAGGAACCTCTTGGTGTTGTATAACTTAGAGGTGTAATTGTGGGTGTGTGTTGAAGAATTACCATGATACTTTTATCATTTATTTGCTTTGCTTTGATTCCCTTGGTTACCAAGCTTGAATTCATCTCTTCATGCTCAAAGGCTATGTGTATGTATATGTGTGTGTGTGGGTGTGTGTGAAGATGGAAATGGGTTGTGTTTGAGAGTTAAGCTTAAAGATTCAAATTGGGCTTAGATTGAGCTATGTTATGACTTCTAATTACAAGATTTTGACCCATGTTTAACAATTAAAAGATCTTATTTTGAGCCTTGAGCAAGAGCACCAAAAATTGGATTTTTGTTGAATTTTTCGCGAGTTTCTGCGAGAATCGCCGCCGCGTGGCTTGTCTTAGACTTGCGAGAACCTCGCCGACGTCGGGGGCTCACAGACGCCGCGTCTAAGCCGAAAAAATGACTTGCTCCATTTTTCGTGCTCGACCCTCTGATATTTTTAGAATTTGTATTCGATACCTTTTTGATGTATGTAAATTCATTTGAAGCGACATGAGTTCGAAAACGATACAACAAGGAAAAGAATTAATGTATAAGTTGTGTACATGTGTAGGGCTTAACCCGGGAAGCACCAGCACTTCGTTATAATGCTGTGAGTAATAGTACTTCAATGTACCTCTACTCAATAATTATTCTTATTGATGTTATGATCCTCGCTGTAAGTATTACATTGACATGAAGCTCTGCATCGAAGTTATGTATTGACGTTATGACCTTATTGAAAGACTTATGATTGGCATGAAGTTACATATATACGCTATAAGTGGAACTTGATGAAATTATGGAACCATTGAAAAAGGTTGTGAAGTTGTGTACACTATGTGTGAAATCCTGTGAATTATGGAATGCAACAAGGAAATTGTGAACTTGTGAATTTGTGAACCGACAAGGTCGTTCGAAACCTATAGATGAACAATACTGTCTAACATCATTATGTAATTTACATTAAATTGTGAATGGTTCTGTCTCTAAGAATAGTACTGGAATGATACGTATGCTTCTTGTAAAAAATTGTTATTACTGTTATAGTAACTCACGGGAAATCTAAAAGCAATAATGAGTAGTACGTCTTATTCATGATAGATGTTGAATACTCACATTCTGCTGTCTACAAGATAGCTATACTGATTTACAACAGCAGGTATGAGGTAAATTATTCTATCCTTATCAAGGAGTTTTATTACTGTTCTGGTACATATACGAGACGATTATGTCTATTTGTAATAAACCCTGCGATGATTTGTGTACACCGTGGTGTAACGAGCTTTACATGAATGTGGGATTATGCTATCATGTTTATTTATTCAGTTTATGTATCATGTCCCATTAATCCATGTTACTGTAATTTTGCATGAGGTGAATAGTGGTTTTAAAACTTATTGATTTCTGGTATGGAACAAAGTGCTACACTTCGATGGGAGCCACCTCTTGAATCCATACATATGTATCATTCTGGGCCGAGGGCCATTCTCAGATCATTCGGGCGAGGGCCATTCTCAGATCGTGCGGCCGAGGGCCATTCTCAGATATATTTCGACTGCGTCTGCTTTGAGATATAGATACTGGGTGTAGTTAATCATATGCTTTGCAATTATAGACGTTATTATTTCTGTTGTACTTTACATTATTGATGCACTATTATTCACTGAGTTTCACTCATTCTGTATTTTGTTTGTATCTGTAGGTCATCAACCGAGGGGCCAGTCCTAACCCTAAGATTCGTCTCCCTCTTGTCAACCTCGGTGTCTCCAGGCACCAATTAAAGCCCGTGTATTTTGTATAGTGTTGTTACATTTTTGGGATTTCTGCTTGGTTGTCTTTCCTTAAGATGTTTTGTTCAATGCCCAATTGCGGGCTGAGTCGATGTATATGTGTGTATGTGTCTATATATTATTTACCTGATGTGATGTTGTGATCCTGGCATGTCAATAGTAGCTCAATGGACATGTTTTGATGTTGTTTTTTTTTTTAATATTAAATGCTTCCGTTCAGGCCCCCTATATTATGTATATCAGGTTTAATGCCTATGTCTGCATAGGTCATGCCCGAACTTTTATGGGCGGGTTCAGGTCGTGACAGGTGGTATCAGAGCACGAGTTGCCATCTCACACACGAATCCATTGAGCTTTAGGATGTCTAGAAAGACTTAGGCATCATGCATAAAATTCTGCAAGTACATGAAAAGCTTGATGGCAACGTTACATGTGTATGTTTTACCTGCTAACTCTGATGATTACGATCTATGTCTGTTGTATACTCTTTTGTTGTCTCTGTTTATCTTATATAGGTTGGTGTATAATGCAAGTTATGCAGATGGGATTAAGTAAACAACGTTGCACTGTGCAGGTGTGGTAAGAATTTGAATTGATCGGTAAGACAGTTTATATGTAAATGATTGGATCAAATGTGTGTTATCGGTTGATAATTATTTGTGGAAATGATGACGATACAATTGGGTTGTTTAATACCTATTTGAGTTAATTGCACATATCTAAGAGTAAAGGACATGTTATATGTGATGCCTTTATGGCTTGTTATGCCTCCCTTGCCGTAACACTGTTTAGAACGATGATTCTGAGAAATTACTATGTTGGAATCTTTTGAGAAGATGCATTGAGATAAGTATGCTCGGCTGTAAGAAGAAGTCATGCATGTCGTGATCCCCCTTAAATTGTAACAGTATGTAATTGATATGGTTTCATGAACTGAGAAATACCAACGACTTCTGATGGGAAAATATTGAAGTATGTAACATGACTGTGTCTGTCTATAGTTACAGCATCTGTTATCTGTATTCCGTATTTCGCACTCTGTACTCTGACGTCTGTAATTTGTACTTTGTAATCTGGAATCTGTGATCTGTTATCTGTTTGTTTCTGTCTAACTTGTAATCTGTCATTGGGACTTCGTCTAAAGAAGAGTTGAATAACATAAGGAACCCCGTCTATAATACGTGTCTGTCCATATGGAACTTGCAAAACAACGGCTAACCACTAATTAATTGGAGTGGCAATCGGACAAGTTACTGCAAGAATTAGAATCTTGCGTCTGTGTATTAATCATGTAAGATTGAGAAATCACCTCTGTGATGCAATTCTGTATAGATATCGCAAATTGTTAAACCAATCCCTATTTCGTATTTAACGACGACAATACAAGCTGTTCTGCATGACATTATGATTTGTGATAAGAATAAATGGTCATGGGTGTATTTCAAGATAGAAATGGGTTACCAAGCATCTATCTCCTCTTGTATGTTTATACAGATTTGCATATTTTGCACTATGTGATTCTGAACTAAGCCCTATAATGTTGAACTAATCTTATTAAGAATTTTAACCCTACATACGAAGATTAACTAGGTATTCTGCTTATGTTACAGAGCTAAACTGCATGACCGGGTTGCAATGTTTGTATAACTGTTTGTTGGCTCCTACATTTCTAAATTGTGGCTATGGAACAATATAGCTAATTCGATGATCTATCATTGAAAAAGGAAAATATAAAACCCTAAAGTGGTGATAAAAAAAAAAAAAAAAAAAAAAGAAGAAGAAGAAGAGGGGAATCGACGTACTTGTATAGTAACTGGAGAGAAGACTTAATAAGCATGGATGTGGTACTGCATCATTATGATTGACTAATGAAATACGATTCTAAACGTGATTCCTAACCTTATCTTTAAATAGCTCATTTTTGCTCGAAACGACGGTTGCCATATTGGTAATTATTACTGAGATTTGTATTTATGGAAGCTTGACTAAGTGTTACGATGATAGATTTGCATGAATTTATATAAGTGCCATCCTAATCGTTGATTTGAAGCATACTTTTCTTTATCTACCTACCTGCACTTAAAAGTAATGCTATCAGGAACTAACAATGTGTGCTGTGATTTTCTTTCTGTTGTACTAAATTTGTTAAATAATTCTAAATCAATGTAAAGGTGTACTTTTGATATATTTTTGAAAATTGAGGAATATGAAGAACCAAATGTGAAGCTGGTGGTTATATACTTAGACGGTTCATTGTAACTGTTGAGGTGAAGTATATTTTGTTGATTAAGTAGAACCCTGGTGGGTGAACTCTAGTGTCTGATTGAGTTATACATAATCCGACTTGGAATTAACGTATGTTACGGAAATCTGAATTATGTGCCTCATGTGCTAAAGGTAATATTATCAAAATTATATATGTCTGTCATTAAAAATTTCTGTTATACAACTTAGTGACAAAAAAATATGATGATTGTATACCCTGCCCATTGGAAATTATATGTCTACAGTACCCTGTTATGGACTCTTATAATCCTGTCCTGCGAAATAAATTTATGGAATTGTTATTTTATTTCTACATGCTTCCGTAAACGTTGAATCGATTGGTTAAATAACACTGTGAGATGTTAATTGTGGTGACAACTTTTGAATAACCATGGTACGGACGAGATTCATCTTTGAATTGTTTGAACTGCCGCAGTATGGGAACCTCTAAATGGAAGTAGAGAGACTAAGATTCCCACTCTGTTATACGTTGGAACAAGTTTGGAGGACCAAACTGTTTTTTAAGGGGGGGAGAGTGTAATAACCCGACCCTCATATATGATTCTGGTATCTTTTTAGTTCTTTATTCTGCGTTTTTGAGTGTTAATTGTGAGAATACATGAAGAATTATGTTTAATTAAGTGAACCTCGGAAATATGGACTCTTATCTATTTAATAGAGAAATTATCTATGTTTAAATTAGGAAATTGCGAGCCATAGAGGGTTGATAACCCGAAATCGATTTCGCATTCAAGATCGGTATAATTTTATGGAATAATAAGTATTTTTGTTTGGAATGATAAAACAAATTGATTAAGTTTTGTCCAATTTAATTTATATATATATATACATATCTATGTAGGTTTGACCATTTGACTTCATTTATATATATGTGTATATGTGCATGCTTAGTCATTAGACTTATAAACCTTAAGACAAAAATATCTCCTAGAGAGTAGAAAAGAAGAAAAGAAGAATTGGGGAAGAAGAAGAAATTCAACAAAGAAGAACCTTGGGAAATTGGGAAGGCATCTAGAGATTAAGGCTTAAGGTGAGTTTAACCAACCTAGTTCTATTGTTTTCTTGCTTAGGGAGTAGGAACCTCTTGGTGTTGTATAACTTGCAGTTGTAATTGTGGGTGTGTGTTGAAGAATTACCATGATACTTTTATCATTTATTTGTTTTGCTTTGATTCCCTTGGTTACCAAGCTTGAATTCATCTCTTCATGCTCAAAGGCTATGTGTATGTATATGTGTGTGTGTGGGTGTGTGTGAAGATGGAAATGGGTTGTGTTTGAGAGTTAAGCTTAAATATTCAAATTGGGCTTAGATTGAGCTATGTTATGACTTCTAATTACATGATTTTGACCCATGTTTAACAATTAAAAGATCTTATTTTGAGCCTTGAGCAAGAGCACCAAAAATTGGATTTTTGTTGAATTTTCGCAGTTTACGCGAATCGCCCAAGACGTCTGGGGCTTCTTGCCGACTTGCGGAGACCGCTACAGCTTCACATAAATAAGGCCGCAAAAAAAAATGACTTGCTCAGTTTTTCATGCTCGACCCTCTGATATTTTTAGAATTTGTATTCGATACCTTTTTGATGTATGTAAATTCATTTGAAGCGAAATGAGTTCGAAAACGATACAACAAGGAAAAGAATTAATGTATAAGTTGTGTGCATGTGTAGGGCTTAACCCAGGAAGGACCAGCACTTCGTTATAACGCTGTGAGTAATAGTACTTCAATGTACCTCTAATCAATAATTATTCTTATTGATGTTATGATCCTCGCTGTAAGTATTACATTGACATGAAGCTCTGCATCGAAGCTATGTATTGACGTTATGACCTTATTGAAAGACTTATGATTGGCATGAAGTGATATATATGCGCTATAAGTGGAACTTGATGAAATTATGGAACCATTGAAAGAGGTTGTGAAGTTGTGTACACTATGTGTGAAATCCTGTGAATTATGGAATGCAACAAGGAAATTGTGAACTTGTGAATTTGTGAACCGACACGGTCGTTCGGAACCTATAGATGAACAATACAGTCTAACATCATTATGTAATTTACATTAAATTGTGAGTGGTTCTGTCTCTAAGAATAGTACTGGAATGATACGTATGCTTCTTGTAAATAATTATTATTACTGTTATAGTAACTCATGGGAAATCTAAAAGCAATAATGAGTAGTACGTCTTATTCATGATAGATGTTGAATACTCACATTTTGTTGTCTACAAGACAGCTATACTGATTTACAACGGCTGGTATGAGGTAAATTATTCTATCCTTATCAAGGAGTTTTATTACTGTTCTGGTACATATACGAGACGATTATGTCTATTTGTAATAAACCCTGCGATGATTTGTGTACACCGTGGTGTAACGAGATTTACATGAATATGGCATTATGGTATCCTGCTTATTTATTCAGTTTATGTATTCTGTCCTATTAATCCATGTTACTGTAATTTTGCATGAGGTGAATAGTGGTTTTAAAACTTATTGATTTCTGGTATGGAACAAAGTGCTACACTTCGATGGGAGCCACCTCTTGAATCCATACATATGTATCATTCTGGGCCGAGGGCCATTACAGATCGTTCGGGCGAGGGCCTTTCGTATCGTGCGGGCGAGGCCATTACAGATCATTCTGGGCCAAGGGCCGTTCCGTATATATTTCTGACTCGTGTCTGTTTGAGATATAGATACTGGGTGTAGTTAATCATATGCTTTGCAATTATAGACGTTATTATTTCTGTTGTACTTTACATTATTGATGCACTATTATTCACTGAGTTTCACTCATTCTGTATTTTGTCTGTATCTGTAGGTCATCAACCGAGGGGCCAGTCCTAACCCTAAGATTCGTCTCCCTCTTGTCAACCTCGGTGTCTCCAGGCACCAATTAAAGCCCGTGTATTTTCTATTGTGTTGTTACATTTTTGGGATTTCTGCTTGGCTGTCTTTCCTTAAGATGTTTTGTTCTATGCCCAATTGTGGGCTGAGTCGATGTATATGTGTGTATGTGTCTATATATTATTTACCTGATGTGATGT
Organism: Camellia lanceoleosa; assembly: GCA_025200525.1. Taxonomy (NCBI): domain Eukaryota; kingdom Viridiplantae; phylum Streptophyta; class Magnoliopsida; order Ericales; family Theaceae; genus Camellia; species Camellia lanceoleosa. The sequence continues at coordinate 68,974,909 of CM045765.1, forward strand.
TGTGATCCTAGCATGTCAATAGTAGCTCAATGGACATGTTTTGATGTTGTTTTTTTTAATATTAAATGCTTCCGTTCAGGCCCCCTATATTATGTATATCAGGTTTAATGGCTATGTCTGCATAGGTCATGCCAGAACTTTTAGGGCGGGTTCGGGTCGTGACAGGGCCATCCCCTCTCCTTTGAGTCTTCAATACATGCTTTATTTGCCTCATCTTTGAGCACCTTTGGTAAGTGTGTGTTGGCCATGTCTTAGCTTGTATTTGTGGTTATTTTGCTGAGGCATGCCACTATTTTTGCTTAGTTTGGTCACCCCTTGCATGCCTTATCCACTTGTAGTATAAATCACACACACTAGCTTTGTATTCTCCTTGAAGTGGCATGTCATTTTAGCCTATGTTGTGTCCATTTCAGCATCATTTTTGGCTTATTTTATCATGTCATACCTCTGTTTAGGTTTGGTTTGGTTAGCCCTTGCATGCTCCATACACTTGCCATGCAATCCCATGACATAGCCTAGTGTGCATCATGTTGTGACATGTCTTTTTAGCATGCTTTTGGCTTAGCTCAGAGTAGAATTTGTTCATGTTTTGTCATGTTTAAGGTTTGATTTTGGTTGTCTTGGTCATCCATGACTTGTTTTTCATAGCTTTGGTTCAAACTTGCTTGTAAGCTTTGTGTATTGAGTCATCTAGCATGCATTACTTGACCTATTTCATTGATTTGGCATCATTTGTAGTGTAATTTCAGTCCATGTTTCATGGCCATGCACATGCATTTGTCACTCAATCAATGCGTTGGAGGGTTGGTCCTTTATGCCTTAACATGAGCCATTGTGTATGCATTCATGCCTCAGCTTGCGAGCCATCATTTCAGTGTGTTTTTGGGGTTATTTTGCCATAATATAACTCTCATTTTTGTTGCTTAAGTCCTATCATGTTTGGTCCTAATAGGTGTAGTGTAATTCACCCTATTAGCCTTGCATATTCCATGTCTTATGACCCTCATCCTAGCACATTTTGGCTTCCATCCATACATGTTTCAGACTCATGTCAACATGTTCTAGGACTATTTTACATTGCCTTAATCATATGCCTCATGTTTTGTATAGCTATTGTACAAGTGCTCTTGCTTGCTTCAAGCTTTGAATACCATAGCATGCTTCATTTGTGTTGTGTAATTGATTTGGCATCACTAAACATCACATTTCAGAGCATATAGACTTGCCATGTTCTCACTTCATTCATGCTTTGAATCGGTTTAAGTGTTGTGCATGATTGACTAGTTTGATAGCTTAGTGTGTATGGTAGCAAGCCTAGGACGTTGGGCCCTCATCTTAGCACATTTTGGCCTTTGTTAAGACCTATGTCAACTCTATCCATGCTTGGTTCATGCACATTTTCCATGTATTGCTTGCCTCCTATGTGTTGCTCTTTGCTAGCTTTCATGCCTTAGGACTCTTGCATGCTTTACTCGCTTTGTTTGAATGATTTGACATCATTTCTTACCTCATTTCAGCGCACTTAGTGTTGTTACACTTGCATATTTATCACTCTTTGAGCTCTCTTGATAGTTGTGCTCTTAGGCCTACTTGGTTGGCCAATGCATTGTACATGTACGCTTTGTATTTTGGTGCCTTTATCTTGGTGTTATGGCCACTAATTTGGGCTTGGCTGAGGCCTATCCATCTTGGTTTAAGTCCATTGTTGCATTGTGTATGCCATGTCTCAATGTGTTGTGCATGTTATGTTGTTGTTTGCATTGAGTATGCCATGATAGTTCATTGAGCATTGAGTATGCCATATGGTCCATAGCATTGTGTATGCCATGTTGTCGCATTGCATGTTTGCCATGTTGCTTGCATTCGTGTTTGGAGTAGGTGTTAGTCCAAACACGGGAAAAGAGGGACGTTTCATACTTTCAGTGATGAAACATGTCTTAATTCTCGGTCGCCGACGCTCTTCATTACCCATGATAGAGCTTTAGGCATTATGTGTTTACTTGTGCATTCATTTCCATATTGAATTGTGCAACTTCGCCTCTCGGCCATCATGCATGGAAATGCATGATTGGTGGCCCGAGGGTCGAGAACCATACCCGCTTGCGTTCATTACATGATAGGGTGGGTGGTTGTGCACACATATACTGCAAATACATTGCCATGCCCTTTCTTGCTCTCTGTTGGAGAAAAGTGCAGACCAACAGCAACAACTGGTCGGCCAGCTAGAAAAAAGTAGTTGGCCGACCACTTTTCTGGTTTTTCAACAACCAAAAGTGGTCGGCAGGCATTTGAGGAGACCAAAAGTGGTCGGCCACCCTCCCATAGCATTCCTAGAGTGGAGTTTCATCTTTCTGGAGCTTGGTGCAGGTTCTTGAAAACAGATTGCAAATAGAGGCGAATCGGGGCATTGCATTGGATTTCCGAACAACGCAACCGAACGTGCATGCATCCTCCTTGCTTTGAGGCTCCTGTTTTATCGCTTTCCATAGCTGCCATGCTTAGAGAGCTAGCTTTTGCTTCGGTTTGTAATTTATTAGCTAATTTGTTTAGCTATTTCAATTGTTGTGTAATAATTAGTTAACTAGGATTAGTTAATTAATTCGTTGTGTAATAATTAGTTTAATTAGCTTAGATTAGCTAGTTAGCTTCTTATTCGGTCCCTCCTTCGAGAGGGCTAATTGTTGTAATAAGCGTGTGTGTGTGTGATACATGCCTTCCAACCCCCATTTCTTTCTCCCTTTTACTTAACCGTTTACAATTGTTAGTTTTAGGCCATGTTTCATTTAGCATACCTCATGCTTGCATGCGTGCATCCATTCATCAGTATTGCATGCACCGGGCTCGGCGCACCATACTAACTGCATTGTACTTCAATTCCTATTTGAATACATGTATCAATTGTTGTATTTCACATGACATTCTAGAATAGCCAAGCCTATTTTAGTTGCACTTTCGCATGCATTGCATTAGTCATCCTAACATGAACTAGGATCATACATTGATTTCTAACTAGTTCTTTGTTTTGGCTCGGAGTACACTGTGAGTGTTTACGCTTTAGCATACTACATGTGTGTTCATGTTGCCATGAAAGCATGCTTACCATGAGGCTAACTTCTTATTTGCTATAACTGCTTGAATGCCTGTGGGTGAAGGTTGGATTACTTGAATTGGAGCAATTCATTGAAATTCGTATTTTACCCTACTTGCGAGTAACGAACTTCAAAACATTTCCAAACAAATAGATATGTAATGCTTTGTTCCAAATTAGGCGATCTAGTTTATACTTGTGTGTTGTGTTGTGCGTATCACTTAGTAATTCTAGCTAATTAACCGGAATAAGAGCGCATGTGTTTTCAAAAACAAAATATCATGTTTAGTACAGGCCGATCTTTGATCGAGCAAGTGGGGGTGCTCATAGATGAGCTACCCCAATCGTACTCAAGTTCTCGAGCCGAGGCAACTTTGGAAATGACGGACACGTGGCCTTAGGCAACGAGTCAGCGTTTCCTAAATTTCCCCAAAAATAAAATATTTAGGTGGGGAGTCTGTATCTGGCAAATCAGTCCATGTTTGGCACTTCTTTATAAAAATCAATTTTCAAAAACGATTTGCCAGATTTGGACTCTTTGGTGATTTATCAATCTCACATCGCACATTGTGAGATCATAATAAGAACCGTGACAATTTGAGTCCGAACTATAGCACCGAAGTCCTCGAGGCACATCTACAGTTTCTGGCGACTCTGCTGGGCATTTAGAGAACTTGACTCGAACTCATGATATCTTGTTTTGACTACACTTATGTGTTTCTTTGCATTGCATTTGCATTGGTGCGCCTAGGACACCGTGTTTGCCGTATGCTATTCCTAAATGGTTTGCCAGAGGCTCGCTTTGAGAAACGTGCCATAAGGCTGACCGGTTGCGGGCTTTGCCACAACAGCAACACAAACCTCGGTTTTTACCAAGGCACCCTTTTTGACCATTCGACCTAGTGCATATCGGAATCCATAGTGACTATTCCAAACTAGGACAGGTTGCTTACCCGATTTGTAGGTTGTTTGAAACTGCTGTGTGAGAAGTGAAACCCTAGCTCCTGACAAAATATGATAGGGAAACCCTACCCTAACATAGGGGTGTTTTTGGCTCTCATGTGCTTGCTATGTGCTGTTAGAGTGTATCTCTACAGGGTTGCACGTATTAGTTTGAAAATCTGGGTATTAGGCCTGCAGGCATCAGTATTTTGAGAATCAGTTATATCTATGAGTATCAGATTCAGTTTTGGAGCAGTAATTTGGGGAACAGTGATTAGTGGTCGAATATAGTTATTCAGCTATACTTATATCTGTTCTGGTGAAATTGGGCTGAGATGCTGCCTGTTTTTCTCTTTCAAGGGGGTGTTTAGGAGATTCAATTCAGAGCAACCAGTGTTCTCCTTTGCTGAGGCAAGGTAGAAAGAAGTTAGTCAAGGCTTGCCAGTTCATCAGATCCGTCAGTCACCAGTTACATCACCTGTGTTCAGTTCAGCAGACTCATGATGACACAGAATTTGGAAGAGTTTGTGGTCATGGCAGCAGAGTTGAACCAGGGAATCGCCATGGTTGGGGAGGAGACCGATGCTGACATGCAACGCCCATCCAGGTCACCTACCGCAGATCCAATCTTGGAACCCCGATCATTTCAGACCCGTGAGCTCACTACTTTTGAGCTGATGGGAATAATCGACGATCTTCAGAGATCTGTGGCTGATCTAATCTACGGAATATCGGTCCCGCCGTCAACCATGTCACATGTTGGGAATTTCATGCCAGAAAAACCCCCACTCTTGGGACGAATTGTAATTGAGCTCAGCCAACCTGAACCTATCCTAAGCGTAGGCAATGGCGTGCTAATAACAACTGGGCTCCGATCTGATATGGCAACCCAGACCTTCGACCAAGTTGAGGCTAGTGGAAAGAACAAGGTGAAGGCAGACATCGATCCCTATGAACAACTTCTACAGATTTTTGAGGCTTCGAAAGCGAAGGGGCTGAACAAACAACAGGTGCTCGCAGTTGCTGCAAAAATTGTGGGTGACACTTTCCCCACTCTGACCGAGAGCAGTTGAAGCCAAGGGGAAAATCGAGGGAAGGCCCGTCATACCAGAACCAGGCCCTCCAACCCTAATCCTGCACCCGGAAAAGACCAGAAGACTAAGTCAGCACTTGCCGCCCCTTTTCAAGTGCACCCAGCAAAAATCCACAAACCTCGAAGTATCTACCCCGAGGTCACCAAGTCTTTCATGCCCTCGTTATGCCTTTGTCCAAGGCTCTTCAAATCCTCACTGAAAAGGGGCATCTTAAACCCCTCGAGCCTCGACCTCTCCCTGCTTGTCTTCCACCCGGTCATGATACTAACCAGTACTGTGCGTACCATCAACAGACCGGTCATACCACGGACAATTGCTTTCGTCTTCGCCACAAAGTGCAAGATTTGTTTGACAACGGGGTCGTCCTCCCACCAAGCTCAGCAAAGTCTATCGTCACTAGGTCAGTGAACCTGGAAGATAATGCAATGTGATCAGGGGATGAACCACCTGTGGGCGGCACTCAGTTTACTTCAGGTGTAGCGTATAGCACGCACTGTTTTGAGCATTTGCGAATGCTAATTTTTGTAGACTCTGACTTGGGTGTTTAGTCAGTTTTGTTGCCTTGTATATAGTCAGTCCTTTTGTAAATATGTCAGTCGGGTTTGTCTTGTTGTATCGAGTCAGTCCTGTTGTACAGAAGTAGGGTGATTCCAGAGGTGTTACCTCGGACATCACTATGTTGTTTTGTGTTTGTCTTTTTGCTTTCTTTTGATTATGTTTCTGCCTTGGAGCTAGTTGTGCCAACAAATTTAAATGAAACAGCAGTAATTTTGACGTTCTTGTGTTTGCTTCTACCTTGCGCCAGTCGTGCTAGAAATCTTGAATGAAACGGCCGTACTTTTCGCCTACTTTTCTGTGCCTTGAACTCATTGTATTGACCTAAGTTTCTCAAAACGTTTCAAACACTGTGATATGGTGAAAACAAAGAGGAAGGAATTCCTCGGGATTTGCAAAAATTTGATCAATTGAGAGAGAGAGAGGCATGCTAAGCCCTTAATGATTGAGATCATGCTTGTTAATCCGAGTACTGGGAAGGATCCTAGCTTGATCCAGATGGGCTTCACACTATCTTCCGCGCGAGCGATTAGTCGCTTTCTTAAAAGATTTCAAAAAATGTTTTGCGCAGTCTTGCGAAGACCTGTGTGGGATCGCTCTTGAGATTGTGCAGCTTAGGATCGTTCTCAGCCTCGAGACTCGACCCCTTTTACTTTTCAAACCTTGAACTCAGGTTCAGAATGTTCAAAGGTCTACAACAATGTGAAGCCTATGTGGCCAGATTTGAAGCAGCCCTCGAACAAGAGGCAAGAAAGTCAAATCAAGAAGATCAGATGTGATCAAAAGAAGCTTGCGAAGCTAGATCAGAAGCACCCCTCGAACTAGGGGCAAAAGAATTCTGAATGTGCTCGAAGAGCAAAAAGTGGAGATGTTTCTCAAGCTAACGAAGATCGGCAAGAATGCCAAATCCTAGAAAGGAGGAAAGAAGAAAGTTTTGTTGAAGGACAATCGAGTTCCAATCCACAACACTAGGGCAATTCAGCCCCTGTTGGATAGACTTTTACATCATCCGCGAATATCAGCCACTCTCTTGGATTCAGATGGCTTCGAGATCTCAAAAACCACTTGGCATCAACTAGCTACACTTTTACCGTTGAGAGGCTCGCTGGGCCGAAAACCCGGAAGGGTGACCCAGGAAAAAGTTTGAGCAATAAAAGAAAAGAACAAAAAAAAAAAATGCAATGAATAAAAAAAAAAATTCTGAAAGGAAATAAAAAAAGAACAAAGAAATGAACAATGAAAATAATTGAAAAGAAAAGAAAAACAAATCTCGCAAGGTTGAAAACCCCGAAGGGCGGCCTTGGCAAAAGTTAGAGCACAAAAGGAGAGGTTAATACCCGAGTGTACCTAACCCGAACTACGTAAGGCTTGATTCCCATGTTTGGGATACGTAGGCAACTTCATTCTGAAGTCCATCCATAAACACTTCCAAATCGATTATGTCCTTGTAATGGTTCTGATCATCTTTGTTTTCTCTGTATCCGAGAGTTTGGTTGTGATCATCACTATGAGAACCGTTAACAATGTGGTGCGCTATCCAAACAAGGGGCAACTTTCCATTGCCGTACAGTGTGCTGCGGTGCTATCCAAACAAGGGGCAACTTTCTGTTGCCGTGTACTGTCCTTCAAACAAGGGGCAATTTTCCTTCGGATCTGAGGTTGTGCATCTCACGAGTAGGTTCCGTGCTCATTGAGCAGTGGCTGTTTGCAAAAATAGTTTTTGAGAATTTTTACTGAGGTTGACTAATTTTCTCGAAAATTATCCCATTTTTCCAAAACTGGACCATTTCTTGGACCCAAAAAAGGAAAATTTTCAGTGCTCATAACCTGACTTACATGATTTCAAATCAGAAAAGTGAACAAGCATGTTAATCTAACTCTCATATTGATTAAAATTGTTTTAGTAGAAAGCAAAAAGAAAAATGGTCAAAATGATGAACTTGGGGCACAGTTGAGTCAGGTATTCTATCTTTTCCCATTGTCAACATGCTTGCCAGAAGGGCACTCTACTCGCCACGAAAGGCACAACTGAAGTTAACAACAAAGGGCTGAAAGCCCTCTCAATCTCCAAACAACGAGGTGTCAAGTCAAGTGCGAAATACGAATGGAATGGATTAAGATACTCCACTCCCTCATCCAGGGCATTGACTAAACGTCACTGGAGGAAATAGCCGCGTGCTAATAATGTTGGGCGTGGACCCACAACTACTTGTTTGTCCATCAACCACCCAGGGGAGGGATTAAAAAAATGAGAGATTGAAGAATAGAGAGATGCGCATTGAGAGAAAAAGTGAGAAAAGGGCTTTTTCAGAAAAATAGAGCCTGAGGGCCGAGTGATGTGAGAATCACAAATGAGAAAAGGGTGGGAAACAATATCCGAAGAAACTGGGCTCCCCGTCAACCAAGAAATCTCTCGCATTTGGAGCGCATCCGAGTGTTGTGTGTGTGTTTCGTTTGTCTCGATTCCTGTTGTGAGTCGTTTCGAGTGTTTCTCGATTTGTTTAGGTTGTTTACCTTTTGTTTTCCTTTGTTGAGTCGTGGTGCACTGTGTTCAGTCGTAGGCTCAATACTCGGTCAAGAACTCATTTCTCAATTTCAGATTCGTTTTGTGCTCAGAGTGCTGTGCCATTCTCCACATTTGTGCAAAATAAGATTTGTTCTTTCATAAAAACCACAGGGTTCAACCCAGGTCATATGAGAATAGTAAAACCAGGACCTATCTAAAGCTATATGGGTTCCGGACTGCGAAGCAAAAGAAAATAGGGAAAATTTGGAGCATCTGAGTTTGTTTCGACTTCTGCAAGTTCCGTCTTTACATCCCGTGTTCAAATAAACAGTAATCTTTGTATTATAAAACAGTCAGGGGTGTTCAAGATGAGCTGTGTGTTCGTAATGAGCAAGTCAACGGGCCGTGTTCGTATGAGTTGTGCATTGTAACGAATCTAATATCGGTTGATCTGTTTGATGCTGTAATCTCGATCACAAGTGCTCTCCCAGAGTGCCAATCCCTGCTAGAGGCGTCTTGGCTGTGTTTGCAATAAGTTCCTAGGAGATCAACTGCGATAGTCGAAACTAGAGTTCGAATGGCTGATGCCTAGAACACAAAGGTTTGGAATTTCCGAGACTAAAGTTTGGTTTAAATACACAGGAGTGTACCCCCGGCTTGAAATTTGTATGGAAGCCCCATAGGTTGAGGCAGCATGTATGCATTTCAATTCTGGACACTGATCCAACCTGCTCTATCACCTCGTTGAAGAATAGGAAAAGTTGTGAGTATGATCAGGAAGAAAAACAGCATCTGTGGTTTCCCCAGCAGATGTTGCTCCTTGTCAGCGCTTCAGAACCTTTGAACTGTGAGTTGAAGCTAAGTGTTTGAAGAACACAAGGGGAGATCCCCATCAGAGTAGAGCGGTTCACCGCCACTCACTTCGTGTGGTGCTTTCTAAAGCGCCGCTTTGTTTGTATATTGCATTACTTAAATGTCATGCATTGAATTGCATTGTACCTATCGAGTTTCTTTCTCACTCATACGCAGCTTTGCTTGTACTGATCATTCAGACACGTTCCGATTCAGTTTAACTGATGCCTTTCTCCTCTCGCGTTTAGCATGCGTTTGGACCTATCTTTCTCCTCTCACGTTTGATACGCTTGGATGATCGTGACCTTCCCGCATTTCGCGGTGCTATGTTGAGATTTTTTCCTCTCTGTGATATCCGAGAGGTTCTCCTTTCTTCGTTCTGAAAAATGGGGATACGTCCCTATGTTTCTATCTACCATTTTGAAACACGAGGATATGTCCTTGTGTTTCTTCTTTTTTGGTTTAGAGTATTTGGAATATGATCCAATGCCCATACCATTCTGAAACGCTGGGATACGTCCCTATGTTTCTCCTTTCATTCCGAGACACAGGGATATGTCCCTTTGTTTCTCCCTCTTCCCTTTCACACGGTTTCAAATAAGTGTTTGGAATTTATCTCAAAGTTGTGTTGTTACGTCTGGCGGGTTATTTTCAGACCTCTTCTCACGATTTCAGCGTGGTTAGAGTTTGGTTCTTCCCCATATGATTTTCGGCGTGTTTGAAATTTATCTTAGGCTGCGTTGTGTACACTCCTGATTGGTTCTTTTGGGATTCATTTTTCCTCCTCTCGTGATTCCACCATGATTGGAGTTTGTCACCCTTTGCATCAATTGTTGTGTCCACATCTTACCTTGCATTTGTGCATTGCATATCATTCGCGCTATCTTGTGCACCTCCATCGTGATCGCCTTGTGCACTCGCGGTCATGAAGCGCATCGCGACCGCCTTGTGCACTCGTGATGTTTAGTGCATCGCGACCGCTTGCACTGCGAGACTGCTCAACAGACGACCGTTTTGTGCACTTGCGCTGCTTAACACATCGCGATCGGTTTTGCGACTTCGACCGCTTAGCACATCGTGCTATCTTGTGCTCTCGCGATGTTTAGTGCATCGGTGGTCGTTCCACACACCCAAGCCAAAGATCTTTAATTGTTGACCTCTTCCTCAAGATTTCAACAGAGCAGAGTTTGGTTCTTCCTCACTACCTGCTTCAGCGCATCGTTCTGAATCTTGCTGTGCACTGCGGCCACGATTTCAACGTGGTTAGAGTTTAGCGCATCTCACACTCAAGCCATTGTTTGAATTCTGGTTTGGACCTCTTCCCTCAGCGATTTCCCCAACGCGTTAGAGTTTCGCTTCTTCCCTGGGCCAATCGTATTTTTTGGCTTGTTTAGGAATTTGTTGACGCTCTTCTCACGATTTCAACAAGGCTTAGGTTTGGTTCTTCCTCACACGGTTTCAAGAGTTTGAATTTGGTTGATCTCTCTTCTCACCATTTCAAGAGTTTGCCTCAGACGACGCACTGGGAATTCCATACTTCTTCTCACGGCATCAACATCGGTTAGAGTTTGGTTCTTCCTTATACGCTATTTCAAATAAGTATTTGAATTTAGTATCTCGCTAAGTAGCCGCAGGCTCGATCTAAGAGCTTTTAAACCTCCTCCCACGATTTCAAAGATATTTGAGTGTCCCTTTCCTCACACCCATTTCTCGGGCCGCAGTTTGAATTTGTCTCAGTCAGCATTGAAAGCCACTGCTTTGCCGCATTGCATTGCTTTGCGGATTTATTTTTCCACTCTTTTCATTAAGCGTGGTTGAAATACATCACACTCGCATCTTTCTCTGCACTATATTTCACACGCTTATTTTGCGTGATCGCAGACTATTTTGCTGCATTGCATTTCATTCTGCTATTATTTTCATAGAAGCCAAGACTGCTTTTGTGCATTGCATTTCATTCACGCTTATTTATGTGATCGCGCCATCTTGGCTACTGCTCAATTGGGTGTGTACAATTTTGCATAGGTTATATCATCGCTCGCTTATTTTGCGATCGCGCTTATCTTCATGTAATTTCATTCCCATACACCGCTTTTGTATCGTAGATTTCTGTCAGTGCCATTTTGCGCATTGCTATCTTACAATGCATCACACTGCTTTCAGATTGCATTGCATTTATGCATGCATTATTTTATTTATCGCGCTATCTTATGCGACCTTACTGCGACTTTGTTAGTGCATTGCATTGTCATGCATCCCTCTCCGACATTGTTACGTTTAAGTTACATACCCTTAGGTTGGGCACTTGTCATGCACCCCCTTCCAACTATCGGGCTTGTTACGCATTTTCCATTTGTATTGCATATGCATGTTTCTAACGATATTGTACCTGTTGAAGCTTTTTTCTTTTGCGAAAAAACGATATTGTATTGTACTGGTTTCATTTGAAGTCGGTGTGAAGCTAATTGCATTTAAATTTGACCAGATTGTAGCTACGTTTTCTCCCGTGAGACGTGGAGTAGAATTTCATACCTCTCTTACATCCTTTCTCTGCATGTATTGTAGGCTTTGGTTTCAATTGGCCCGCTAAACTATTGCACTTGGCCATTGTGTATATTTGCTTCATGAAACTTTTCTTTTGCATGATCATGGGGTTATGTCTCAAATTGCCGGCATGTCATTCAAGATTCATTTTGGTCTCCTACAGCTCAGGCCATTTCTTTTGTTATCTTCGATGTTTGTCTAAGTCTTTACTTTGTCAAAAATGGGTCGCCTTCGGCTTTGACATTCACCCCGCCATTTTCAGGACTTTCGAAGTCTCATCAAAGAGGGGCACCATGGGACACCCCCGCTTTTTGACCGATCTTGGAAGACCAAACGCCATTCCATTGAGCACCTCAAACGTGATGGTGCATTTTGAGGCTCAAGCTAGGAGGTTTTCCTAAGCATTGACCGAGAGCCTTAGTTTCTCCCGCCTCCTCGAATCTCTTTGGTGTTTTGACTTGGTTTGTGTGCACCGAACCTCATGTTTCTTCTTTTCCCGGCGGGGAGGGAGAGGTCTTATAGGACCATCTCTTTGTGGTCGAGACTCACTTCTTTTCGTGGTCGCAGCTACTTTTTCCCTGCTAGGGAGACTAGGTTTTCGATTTTTGGAGCCTTTCTTGGCCGCTGCCGCCTTTGTCTCCTCAGGGACCGCTTTTTAATATTTCTCCATGCTTATGGGCGGGTTTTTTGAACTACACCTTGTTGCTTTCTCACCTAGAGGAACATTCGGTGGGTCTCAAGTGGAGACCACTTTTGTGGTTGCATACCACTTTTTTTGGTGCTCAGCTAGACTAGATTTCAAGGTGACTTTTGGTCATGCGGTTTTGCCTCTCTTGATCTCTCGCCTTGCATCCGTCAGCTTTTGGTTTTGTTTTTTGGTACAAACTCTTTGTTTTCCTTTGTTCGGGAAGCCGACTCGTGGTCCAAGTGTAAGATTTTAGATTCGCCTAATTACTCTTCCTACTCAAATTAGTTTTTGGCTCTGACAACCTGCTTACTTGGTCTTTGGGCCATCTTTGTCAAGTTCCGCTCACCACTCCACTTGCTTCTTGTTTTCATGCCCCTCGGACTCTCTCTCCCCACCCATGGCTTTCTAACTCGCTTTTTCTTTCAGAGGCCACTTAAAGTGGCCTACCACCACTTTAAGTAGCAGCCACTTTTGACACCTTTTTGGAGATGCATTTTCCAAATTGCACAATGGGAGGGCAATTGAACCATCCTCCACACACGTAAAGTGAGGGATTGCCTTGGTGCTTAACTCCTCCAAGAAGCTTTTTTTTTGACCTATTCCTCTTCTAGCAAGAGTAAGGCCCCCTCCCTCCCTTCTCTAGGTTCGTAAAATTGCCACTGAGAGAGATTAAGCATATAGTTTTGTATCTATGTTGCCTTGTTTCTTCATTTTTGTGCATGGTATATCAAAAGTGTAGATTTGTCTTAGTTTAACACACAAACATTACTACACTCAAAAACACCATCCCTCGGGGTAGCCGAAAGGTGCTAAGGAATTCATTCTTAGTGTTCTGGAATCTGATTTAAGCTCAAAGAACTTCTGTCGGAGTTGCAAGTAAAGAGTGGAAGAAGGTCTTCAAGGGTGAGCGTCTTTGACCTATAAACTAATTCATTCTTGCTTTCAAGCTTTTGAATGTCCTTATCTTGCATGCTGCTTTGTGAGCTTAACTTATAACCTAAAAAATTTCCATTTTTGCAAGTGCTTCTAAAATAGTTTCTCGTTTTAAGTCACTTTTTCGTTTGGGGTGATTTACTCCCTCTTAGGCCTTGTTAGGCCTTATTTTTGAGCCATCCCTTTGTGGGCTCTTGTTGACCACCTTTAGAGTCAGTTATTTTTTCTACCATTGAAATCCATAGGAGGTTTCAGTGCAGGAAAGGTTGTTTTAAATGTCCTAATATAGAGAGTGGTCATCCCATCTCCTTGTGTGTGTTGTTTACATGCTTTATTTGCCCTATGCGTTTGAGCACCTTTTGATAAGCTTTTGTTAGCCATGTTCTTAGTTTCATGTATTTGTGGGGTTATTTTGTCGAGGCATGACACTATTTTTGCTTTCGCTTTTGGTCACTCCATGCATGGTTAATACACTTCAGTGTAAATCACAATAAACTAAGCTTTATGTGCTTCCATGAAATAGCATGTCATTCTAGCCTTGTTTTGTGTCCATTTCAAAGCATGTTTTTGGTGATGTTTTTTCCATGTCATGACTCTGCTTTTTGGTTTGGTTTGGTTGGCCCTGTACGTTCCATACCTCTTTAATTCTTGCTAGTGTAATCTCCATGAAATAGCCTCTAACATGCATCATATGTTGTAACATGTCATTCTAGCATGCTTTTGGCTTAACTTCATGAGTAGCTTTTGTCCATGTTTTTAACACTGTTTAGCTTTGTTTTTTAGTTGTTTTCGCCATGCATGACTTGCTTTGTAGCAGCTTTGGTTCAATCTAGCTTGTTAGCTTTTGTCGCGGTATTGAGTCCACTAGCATGCATTACTTGGCCTATTTCCAATGATTTGGCATCATTTATCGTGTGATTTCAGTCCCTATGTTTCATGGCGGCCATGCACATGCATTTGTCACTCATTCAATGCTATGGAGGTTGGTTTCCTTTATGCCTTAACATGAATCATTGTGTATGCATTCATGCCTTAGCTTAAGTAACCATCATTTTGCAAAGGTGTATTTTAAAGGGTTATTTTGCCATGATATAACTCTCTGATTTTTATTGGTTAAGTCATTCCTATCATGTTTGGTCCTAATAGGTGTAGTGTAATCCATTACTGTTTGCTCTTGTATGCATTCCATGTCTTATGCCCTCCATGCTAGCACATTTTGGCTTCCTTTCATGCATGTTTTAGACTCATGTCAACATTGTTCTAGGACCATTTTTGGATGCTGTTTTTAGTCACATGCCCTTCATGTTTTGTATACTTGTAATACAAATGCTCTTGCTTACCTCAAGCTTTGAGCACTCATTGCATGCTTCATTTGTGTTAGGTACATGATTTGGCATCATTTAACATGGTGACATTTCGTGAGCATTTAGTATTCTGCTATGTTCTCATTTCTCAATCATAAGTGCTTTTGAGTGCTCTCTATGGTTGTGCATTTGATTGCCTAGTTTGATGGCTTAGTGTGTATGCTTGCACATGCCTAGGTAATTTGGGCCCTCATCTTAGCAAAGATGTTTTAGGTCCTTATTTTTAAGACCTATGCTGAGCTCTTATCCATGCTTAGTCTATGCATTTGTGCCAGTGTAATTATGCATTGCCTCCTTATGTAGTCCTCTTTACTAGCTTTCATGCCTTAGGACCCTAGCACATACTTGATTCGCTTTGCTTCGAATGATTTGACATCATTTCTTACCTCATTTCCTCAAGTAATTTAGTGTCACATTAATTTCCATGTTTTTCACTCTTGCGTTCTTGAGAGTTGGTAATCTTAGTGCCTTAATTGTGAGCCAATTGGCATGCATGCTTGTATGTGTTTTTGGCGCCTCTATTTTAGCATTATGCTCATCGCTTACATGACCAAGGCTCCACCATTGCTTAAGTCCATTGAGTTTGCAGGTCTAGATATTGTTTACGCTTTAAAGTATTGCATATTGTTGCCCCTCGTTGCATTGTACCAGTATATGGTATTATATGGTGTTAGAACCCAGGATTGCCTTTGTTGAAAGTATGCTAATCTCATTTCTTAGATTCAGCATTGTGTGTACTATGTTATCGCATCGCAGATTGCATGCTGATATAGTTCACTGGTGATTGTGTATGCTAGTATGTTAATTACATGTTGTCGCATGCCTGCCCTTGCATCAGGTGCGCTATGTGAGTCGCATTGTGTTATGTTTAGTAAAGGTATTGTGTTTGGAGTAGGTGTTAGTCCAAACGAGAACGAGGGGCGCTTTCATACTTAAAGTGATTTAAACGTAGGCTCTAATTTTCATCGCTTGATCATACATGATGTAGCTTTTTAGGCTTTGTGCTTTACTGCATTCATTTCACATTGAATTAGGTAACTTCGCTAATGGCGCATTGAATGCGCGATTGAAAAATCTATGGGTCGAGAACCACGCCTTGAGTTCATGACATGATAGGGAGGGTGTTGTGCACACATATCTTGCAAATACATTTCGCTATGTTCCTTTCGCTTTCTCTATTAAAAGAAATTGTACCAAGAAGAATAATCGCTTCTGGCCACCTGCAAGGCGAAGTTAGCCTAATTCACCTCTCAAGTTGTTGAAAAACCGTAAAAGTGGCTTTAGATAAAGTGGCTCATAGGTGGGGCTCGGAGACCAAATGTGGTCACCACCCTCCCACAGACACCTTATATGGTGCTTCTTACCTTTCCGACTCGTGCAAGTTCCCGAGAACAGATGAAAACAGTAGGCAACCCAGCATCGTGATTGGGATTTCTAACCAGGCACCAAGCATGTGCATTCCTCTCCTCCGAGGCTCCTGATGCATCGCTTCACCGGCCATGCTTAGGATAGCTTGCTTTTGCTTTGGTTTGTACTTCCTTTAAATAGTTAACGCTAAGCATTACTTCAATTGCCTTTGTAACAATTAGTTAACTAGGATTAGTTAATTAATTCTATCAGGTAATAATTAGTTTAATTAGCTTAGATTAGCTAGTTAGCTTCTTATTCTGGCCCTCCTCGGGAGAGGCATATTGTTGTAATAAGCTGCGTGTAATGCAGTGGGACGATATCTTCTAATCCTCATTTTTCTCCTCTTTTATTTAACTCGCTTAATGATGGCTAGGCTTTAGGGCATATTTTATTTAGTATACCTTATGCTATGTAATGTGCATTCATTCACATTCGCCTTTGCATGCACTGCTCCTATATCATGTTTAACTACATTTGTATTTCAATTCCAATTTGAATAATGTACTGTTGCATTTCATACGATATTCTTAGAATAATGAGCCTATTCGCTACATTTCTCGCATGTGTTGCATTAGCTACCCTAACATGAACTAGGATCATGCATTGATTTCTAACTAGTTCTTTGTTTTGCTTCCTGAGTACAATCGTAAGGTTTACGCTTTTAGTATAATTTATGGTTAATGTTGCCATGAAAGTATCCTTTACCATGAGAGGCTAACCTGCTTAGTCGATTAACCCATCAATGCTCGTAAGTGAAGGTCAAGTTACCAATTGGAATTCCATTCATTGAAATCCAGATTTAGCCTACTTGCAGTAAAGAAACTTCAAACCATTTTTCCTAATAACAAAACCGATATGGCGTTTGTTCCAAATTAGGCTTATTCAATCTATACTTGTTTGTTGTGTGTATCACATAGTAAGACTAGCTAATTAACTCTAATAAGAGCACATGTGTTTTCAAAAACAAGATATCATGTTTAGTACAGCCGATTTGATCGAAGGAAAGTAAAAGTCACAAATGACCTTCCCCAATCGTATCTAAGTTCTTGTCGGTAAGTAACTTGGTGATGTTGACACGTGGGCTCTAGGCACTAGCCGTGGTTTTAAATTTCCTAAAATAAAAAAATAGGTGGCAAACTCAGACCGCAAAGCGCCCACGTTGGCACTTTTATTAAAAATCGCCTAAAAATGATTTGCTTGGATGGACTGCTGGTGATTTATCTGGCCTCACATCAGCATATCAGACATTAGATTCAAACCGCGACATTTGAGTCCCAACTATAGTAGCTAGAGAACAAAACGGATTCCGTGCCTTCTCGGCAAATACCTGGAGCCCTTATGAGTCCTGGAGCGCCGCCTACACCTAGCATTTAATGGATAAGCATGTTATTTGTACTTTTATGCATTGCATTGTGTTTGATCTCGACAAGCATCTAAACATGAGAAACGAGGGCATTTCATACTTGAAGTGCATTTAAACGCGCTTCATTTCGTCGTCGCCCCTGATTATGATGATCGGCGGAGGCCTTTGAGTCCCATGTGTCATTCATAATTACATTCTGTATGAATCCCCGCTTTACCCATCGTATCAGATGCTCATATAGCCCGAGTCAAATACCGCACTTCTTGAGCCAGAAATGATATGTGTGGGTTAGCACACATATACTCCTACAAAATGCCTTGCTTTTGTTCTTGTTGAACTCTGTTTGCAAAGAAATCGAATAAAAGAATAATCGGTCGATCGCCGTGAGAAAGTATGCATCGGACCACTTTGGCTGGCCGATGTACAATGCTCGGTGGTCGACAGCCACCAACTCTAGCGTGGTTCAAAAGTTATTCTGTTCGGAGCGTAAGTAGTCTAGAATCGTTTAGTATTCGTGAATCAAAGCAATGCAAAACAGAGGCAACCGTGGCAAGATCATTTGATTTCTGTGGAGGGTTAAACGAGCATGCATAAGCATCTCTCGCCTCCCCGAGGCTCCTTTTTTAACCTGCTTGCTTAGCTAGCTAATTTTGGTTCTCAGACTTAATTAGTTAACGGGGCTAGCTAATCAATTTAGTTGTAAAATAACCAATTAGTTATTCAGATAGTTAATTGCTGCATTTGCTGAAGGCTTAATTAGTGGTTAGTTACTACCTCATCTCTAATTCTCCTGCTTCTGAGAGGGCATCAAGCAGGTTGCAAGTGTGTGTGCACATGCTTCCAACCCTAATGCCTTTTCTCCCTTTTATTTACCAGCTTTTTGATGGTTAGTTTTAGGCATGTTTTAATTAGCATACTTATGTTGCACAATGCGTATCATTCATTGTATTGCATGCACTGCCTCATGATCATTCAAATGCTATGGAGTTTCAATACTTACTTGAATACTTGTTTCAAAGCATGTTATTTTCCAGTGTTGTATTTATATGCCATCTTAGGATAGCCGAGCCTACTTTAGTTGCATTTTGCGTGTTGCATTAGCATCTTGGGCAATTAGGCCAAGTAATGGGTTTCTAATTGGTTTCGTTGGCTCGGCACACTATGAGAGTGTTTATGCTTAGCATCCTTGCACGCTGGGTAAGTGGATCGCCATGACAAGATACTTCTGCTATGTAGGCTATCTGCTATGTTTAACCTGCTTGAATGCCTCGGTGGATGAAGGTTTCACTGTTTGAATTGGAACAATTCATCGAAAATGAGTTTTGGCCCACTTGAAGTGGCAAATCATCATGTTTTAAGCTCCACTTCGAGGGTGGCAACCAAGATTTGTTTCACGGTAAGTAAAGAATCCTTTAAAAACCACTTACTTAAAAAAAACAAACATGAGATGTTTTTGTTCCAACTTGAGTGATGAAGGCTCTATACTTGCATACCGTAGTAATAATTTCACATAGTGTTAGCTTAATAAATCGAATAAGAACACATGTAAGTTTTCAAAAATGCCAGTATCATGTTTAGTAGAAAATGATTCTTTGATCTAAGTGAATGGGTGCTCATTTAGGACCTTTCCTCTCTCGCACTCCAAGTTCCCAGCCGAGGCAATCTTTGGTATGATTTTACACGGCCTTTAATATGCCGGAAATGTGGTTTCCAATTTCCAAAATAAATATTGAAAGCATGACTCGAATCAAAAACAATCCATATTTGGCGCTTTTTAATTAAAATTAATTTTCCAAAACGATTTGCCGACGGACTCTTCGGTGATTTATTAGTCTTACATTGCACTTTGTGAGATTAGATTCAAACCTGACAGAGTCCGAATCCTAGTTAGATTCAATTCTCTCCGGTGCGGGGCGCTGGATAAATTCAAGTGTCTATAGCAGTGCCTTTGTTAATCGGGCGGCAAGGCTAGAGGGATACCTTGGCTAGGCAAAGTTTTGATGGTCAGATCTTCCGATCGAAATACGTTAGCGATGATCGAAAGCCCATTAGATCCCGACAGCCTCCGCCACCGGGTCATCGATATGTCGAACACCCACCAATTACACCTAAGATGCATTACCGCTTATTTTTTCCATTCTCGCCGTGACACTGTGACATTCATTCCATTCACCTGCTCATTTCAATCCACATTTGCAAATTTCTTCCACAAAGTACGTCGAAGGGTCACTGAGATGTTGACCCTTACTGAGGCGTATGATCTTTGGCCCCATGGTATTCGTGTAATTTTCAGTTTTCTTCAAGATTTCAAAGTATCATAGTTCTCGCTGATACATCAAACCGACATCTCAACTCAACATTCTCACATTGCATTAATATACCGACGATAAAATCAAGATCCGACATATCGTGATTCACGTATTCCCGTGATTCTAATTAACTTCGTGATGTACCCACCAGACACAATTCATACTTTGTATCTAATACACATACTTGTGGCCGATACATTCAAATTGCTCTTTTCGTGTCACGCCTTGGCCACAGACAGATCATCAACATGTAAGCAAGACCATCAAATACTTTAAAGCAACAAGGAGAGAGAGAGAGAGAGGTTTCGACGATGCGGCCTACGGAGGAAGCGCTTGAGCCCATCAAGGCGCTGAGCGATGACGATGACGAGACCAAGTGGAGGCCGAGAACGTAAGAAGGTCGGGATCAAGACACCGAGTCAGTCCCCGAGAGTGGGAGATGATGATACCGGCCCGGCTCATGCTTAGTGGAGACGCAGGCCGGAGCTGTGCTCAGATGCAGAGGATGACGCACCCTGCCTCAGCTTCATCATCGTTCAGATAGTGGCGCCGATGGGGATAGCTCAAGAAGTCCGCTCCACTCAAGGAAAGAGGACAAAGAGTGGCCTTCCTAGAGCTCGAGATAGCCAAATACTTTATTCATGTGTTTGCTTTTGTTTCTTTTTACTAGTAGTGTTAACACATTGTGTCACAAATTTCTTAGACAGCTTTTATTTTCTTAAAAACTTTTACTTTTTGTAAAAAGAAAACCATGATTGGAATGAAACAACTTTTTTTGATGGAAACATGTTGCATTTTATATTTTGAGCATCGTGATTGCACTATTTTACACAAAAATCTGGATTGATGGAAATTCTTTGAATATTGTACATTGTTCTTGACAATTGCTTAGTCAGTAGTGAACCGACTAATAAACATAAAACAAATAAAAGAAAGTAAAACAACTCAAATAATAAAACTAATGCAAATAATTCGACAAAACAAAACAACAACTCGATAGAAGAAACAAATGCAACTCGAGCAAGCAACAACAAAAATGGAACTCGATAAAACAAATCGCAACCACTTGACAAAACAAATTTGAAACATACTTGAGAGCGACTCAACAAAACTACTTTAAAACAAAAACAACAATGTAATGCATTCGTGAGCCCGAGAACAAAACATGTGTTCTCAACATTCTCAACAGATGGGTAGACAGAAGATCAAAGCAATTCTCATTTGACACAAATATAGTACGCTTCTGTGACTTAGTAGGTGAGTGTTGGCTGACAAAAGGTGGCTACCTGTCGTGGCTAGTGATGCAGGAATCTCTCCAGTTGTCGCTTAATTTCTGTCTTCTCCACTCTAGTGCTTTATCTTCTATAAAAGCGACTTACATCAGAGTTTCTTCATTCTCCACTGCTTTTGCTAAAATGGAGCCATTTTTCAAATCTAAAAAAACTCTCATCTCTACTGCAACTTTAGATGGCTCAAAAAGTGAATTTCCGAGGTTTCTTGGATAAATGCACTATTCCCAATCGGTTCCCCAATTTGTTTAATTCTACTAATCGTTTTCCAGTATTTCTTCATGCCAAGCAATAGATATTATTGGAAACCCTACATATGTGTTTAGCTTTCTAAAGGGGGCAAGAGATGCCCTACAATTGAAGAGTTCGTGTTTTGATGGGAATCTCTTGCATTTAATGACGAGTGAAGTTTTGCCCCAAATTCTATTTTGGCCATATATCCAAGCTTACAGGATGGATGCGGACTCACTTTACATGATGCCCGGGATCTTTTGTTTCACAATGGGGAGATGGAAATTCTAACTTGATTCATTTGTTTTCCGGATGCTTGCAATAACCACAAAGAATCGCCTCTCGCAAAGTTTTCAAGAACACGCCCTTTGCTTGTGTATGTTGGCTCGGCTTTTCTTGCCCCGGCCGAGGGTCTAGCATTCGCTGGATCGGTTGCCCAAGGCTTGGAGAGAGGGCAAGAGCTATATTGGCTTGGACACTCAGCTGCTCTTGATGGGCTTGACGATGCACTCCACCCATGGAGAGACAAACAAGTTCGCAGGAAGTCCACTACCTTATAGGTAATGTTTCCCACCCTTCCTCATACATGTTACTACATCACTAGGCCCTCAGTTCGCTTTTTTTAAAACCCCTTTTCTCACTTTTCTCTCCACATACACCTCTATTCTTTAATCTCTTATTTTTCATCCCTCCTCAAAAATGGCTCATGGACAAAGTTGAAAGTAGTGACTTCTGTTCCCCTTGATATTCAAAGAAGACGAGACTATTTTTTCTCGGCTAACCATTAGTTGATTTTAAACTAGAGGTGGTGGTGCCATCGGATGTAACAGCATCCGCTTATTGACATTGCTTTTGGCTAGCGCTCGCTTCTGATCTCGGGCTTGAGATGAAGCCTACAACATGTCTCTCGCCAACCTAGCATTTAATTGGTTGGCTTGGATAACGTTTGACACACCGTTTCGACTTCGCCAATGTGACCACTACTGCTCAATCTAATCTCACAAAGTGCAACGTGAAATCGGATAAACAACACCAAAGAGTCCAACTGGAAATTATTTTGGAAAATTAGATTTTGAAACAAATAATGCCAAAACCGACTTTCTTGCTAAAATTAAGGTGAGTCGCCACCTAAGTATTTTATTTTGGAGAAATTTTGAAAACTCGACTATGCCAAAGGGCCACGCTATTCATTATCGTTTCAAAGTTGCTCGGTTTCCTGGAACTTGGGGTACGAGAAGGAAGGTCATGAAATAAGCACTTCGCCGCTCGATCAAAGGATCGCCCTTATGGAAGCATGGATATGATGTTTTATAAACACGTTGTTTTATTCCTAAGTATTAGCTAATCTTCTTACTATGTGACGCATTACCATACAAGTATAGACTAAAATCGCAAGAATTGGAAATCTAATTCAACCTTATGTTTGCTTTCGAAAATGAGTTTGAATTCTTACACCATCGCAATGGGCTAAAACACTGATTTGCCACTGTGTGTGGGCTTTAAACATGATTTTAAGCTACTTCCACAAAGTGGGCTTAAAACTTACAATCATCGAATTGTTCTAATTCAAAATAATCAAGCCTTTATCCACAGTGCATTCAGCGTAGTTAATCATTTAAGCAAATAGCCTCATGGAAAAGAATGCTATCATGGCAACACTCACACTATGCAATTATGCTAAAGCTGTGAAACTTATAGTGTACCCATGCTAAAAACAAAGCTAGTTAGAAATATGCATGATCCTAACTATGCGAGATGCCTAATGCAACATTATGTAAATATGAAATTAATAGGCTCAAATAACTAAGATGGTATATGACTACAACAATTTGATACACGATTCAAAGAAGTGCTATTGAACATTTACGTAGCTTTTGAAACGATGCGCCGAGCCTCCTGCATGCAAGACAAATGAATGATGCAAAACATGCAAGCTATAATGTATGCAAATCAAACATAATCCTCACCCAACCATCAAAGTGAATAAATAAAAGGGAGAAAGACGGGGTTGGAAGATGCACACACACACGTTATATTAATTTATTACAAATACGCCTCGTGGAATGAGGGTCCGATTAAATAAACTAAGCTAATTATTAAGCAAATGAACTAATTAACTATTCTAACTAATTAATTATTACAACATAATTGAATAACTCAGTTTATGCTAAGTTAATTAAAAATTAAAAACTAATTGAATGATTAGCTATGCTAACTAACTAGTAAAGCATTCAAACGGCTTTCGAGGTACGAGTGGATACATGCATGCCCTGCTGTTTCCTCCTCGAAAATGTCTTGCCTTTGCCATCGATGCCTCCTCATTGCTTTTGCACTCATTTGATCTTGGAAAATTGCACCAACTTCTAGAATGCTTCTCGCTTCTCTAACACAGAACACACTTGTGGCTGTACCACTTTGGTTCAGGCTAAAAATTCATTGGCCTACCACTGCGGCTTGGGTCACCACAAAAGTGGTCTATTAAAGTGGCGCAACACTTAACCAATTCTAACTCAGTTTGCTGGTTAATTTAAGTGGGTCGGTCAGCTGTCTCTATTTCTCGGACTTCTACTTTTGTCAAGCAACAAGAGGCAAACAAAGCATTTTCATGAATGTGGTGTATTGCTACACTCTTATCATTTCTAAGCTCAATGAGTGTAGCTCTTGGCTCTCAAGCCATTAACCAAGAATTTTCAATGCATGATGGCTAGAAAACCAAGTTTGTACAAGCTTAATGAATGCACAAAGAAAGACTTCAAGCGACCACCACCCTATCACGCATGATCAAGGGTGTTTGCGGATGACTAGGTAAGTGGCATCGCTTCATCACTTTGAGTATGAAACGTCCTGATTTTCCTTTTTTTGTGCTTCTGATTAATGTCCATCCAAAC
Source organism: Camellia lanceoleosa (assembly GCA_025200525.1). Classification (NCBI taxonomy): domain Eukaryota; kingdom Viridiplantae; phylum Streptophyta; class Magnoliopsida; order Ericales; family Theaceae; genus Camellia; species Camellia lanceoleosa. Next base: position 68,998,965 of record CM045765.1, read on the forward strand.
ACATACAATGCAACACAACATGCTTATCTTGCTCAAGTTTTACTTGGTTCATTTTATTTACATTATTATTTTACATTATCGATTAGTCCTTTTTAACCGATTAAGTCCAGCGAGAGTCCTCTAATTGGAAAAGAGGGCTTACTAATAAGTACCTTTGAGCATGAAAGAGGCCTCATGCTATTGGGTTAGTAGAAACCCTCAAGAGGATTAAAATCATTAGGGCATGAGAGCCTCACTTTCACACTCAAGCCAACACAGTTCCAAGGCCACTTTCAAAACAAAGTGTGCAAAAGTGAAGAATTAAGTGAGGTTGTAGATATTTCTAAAGCTAAAATGGCATGCAAAAAGACACTAAATCATACAAGCAACACATGCAAGACATGCTAAGAGCCTAAAACATTGCTTAGTGAAGATCACAACACTATAAGCATGCAACACAAAGCTCAACTAACCAAACCAAATTGGGACAGAGAGTTAAAACATGCCAAAATAGTGTCTAAAACATGCCTAGATTGAGAGGCACAAAGGCTAGAAAAACATGCTCACATGTTAGCTTGCAAACAAGACTCAAAGCACAATTACACAAAAGCAATGAAAGGAGTAAAATAAGTGAGAGTGTGACAGAGCTATATACACTCGAATCATATGTAAAATGATGCTATAACATGCAAGCCACTCAAACACTTCATGCTTAAAGCCTCAAAACAATGAGCTAGTGAAGATCATTACATTATAGCCATGCAACACAAGCCTCAAAGGACTTAACTAAATGTTCAAACAAGAAAGTTAAAGTAGGGCCAAAAATAATAGCTAAAACAACCTCGACATGTTAAGCTAACACGAAGCTATGTAAAAAATAGGCTTAAAACCATTAGGCATGCTAGACTAAGAAGCATAACTGCACTACAAGTACAAAAAAGCAACAAATGCTCCAAACCAACCCAAAAATGTAGTTGAAAACATGCAAAAATAGAGTAAAACATGCTTGAACTAAGCTAACACAAGCCAAAAATAAAGCTAATATGTAATGCTAACTAGGCATACAAGAGAGACACAAGGAGGAGGCTAACCCTCCATTTTTGGACTTCAAAACATACTTTTTACCATCAAATAACTCAATTTTAGTGGTTTAAAGGCCCAAAAAGTTTGATTTAAAGGTGGTAAGAAATGGCACAAAGGCTTTACAAGCCACATAACAAAAGATAAGACAACCCCTAACCCATTAAGACTTAAACCACTATTTTGAAAACTTAAAAACAGAAGTTTTTGGTGGTTAAAAAACTAGGTCAAAACAAAGGTAAAAAGATGGCAAAGCAAGCAACTAAAAAAAAGCTTAAATGAGGCAAGTCTTATACCTTTGAAGCACAACACTAAATGTACCCACACCGAAGCTTAAATCGCCCTAGAAACTCTCCTTCAAGCCAAGCCTCAAAGAACCTTAGCTCCAAGATGAAGATGTTTGTTAAGGGTCTTAAGGTAAAAAGTATAGAAAATTCTCACTTTCAAGCATAAAACAAGAAGAGAGAGAGGAGAGAATTTAGAGAGAGAGAGAGAGAGAAATTTGCTCCAAATTGTGTAATCTTCAAAATGGGGAGAGACCCCCTTATATAGAAAATCAAGTCAAAGGCTTGGCATTCATCCTCTCTATACACGCAGTATGGAGATGAGCATCAATGAACAACAAATTGCAAGACAATCCGAAAAGAAATATCTAAAAGGAGAAAAACGTCAAGTTACTATCATCGCTGGTTAATCGATTATCAATGGTAGCCGATCGCCACCATCAAGGTCGACAATAGCACAAGTCATGGGCTTCTGTGAGGGCTGTGGGACGGTCGATAGGTCACCCACTTCTGTAGGTGAAGCAACAAGCTCTTGGCCCACAACCAAACACAAAAATGCATAAGATTAGAGGCTCTAAGGCAAGGCTCCTCAACCGAGACCTTCAGGGGACTCAAAGTGAACATGAGCGAGCACAATCATCGGGTGTTCAAACGATGACGCCTAAGTCTTGAGGACGATCGTATAGGGTGTCTACAGTAGTATTTCTTTAACTTATCCATGTTGATTGGTCAGGAGAATTCAAGGCCATCTAAGTCCATAAGAATGATGTAGCTTCCAATCTTTTAACCAGATATAGAGATTTATCTGGCGATATAAGTACCACCACCAATTAGGTCTCGAACTTGCCCCTCAGGGTCAGTGGATGGAAGCTCTGTTGTCTTTTGGAGCACCAAATCTCTTTCTTTTAGATTCCTCGGACTTAACTTTCTTGTTGAAAGCCCGGGCGATTTCCGCTGGCTGACAACCTTGGACATGGTATGCTGCTTTTAGCCTCTCTCCTCATTGAACAACATTAGTTCCTCGAACCTGCCGAACTCGCTTCACGCTAATCCGCTAACTTATTTACTATAGCACTCAGCATAACTCGCAGTAGCTGATTTGTGATTTTAATTTCAATCGCGTAATGCCTTCCATCCCATAAAACCAAAGGACACCGAAGGCCTCAAAGAGATGTCCGAATTTGATGTCCTATAGCTCCCCACAGAGCAAACAAAGAATCATTGTCCGCTAGTCCCCGTAGGTGTTTCACCATTTTCCTCAGAGAATGTGCTTAATGCCTCTTGTTAGCGGCCTCAATACCTTGTTGGTTTAACAAATGAGCATGTAGGATGACTTATGAAAAGTTTAATGCTGTATTTTTCCAACAAGTCGATCACTTCTTTCTTAAAGCGGGGAACCGTTGTCCGAGATGATCTCATTAGGACCCTATAACGCATGTATGATATTATTCCTCAGATGAACTTGGCTACGCGTAGACGCTTAGACTGGGTGAGGATTGGGCCTCAACCCACTTTGTAAAGTAGTCTATCGCCACTCAGATGTACTCTTCATGCCCATTTGACCTCTTCTTGAGAATCAATCGCCTAATAACATCAATTCCCGGCATCAAAATGGCCACGTAGAAGTCATGTTGTACAAATTTCGATAAATGAATATTCATGCGATTGTGTATGGATCTCGCATTTGTGGCATCGCCGAATCAAAACCATCATACAATCCTCTTCCATGGTTAACCAAGAGTAACCCTTGCTCCCGAGAATCTCTTCCGAAGCTAGCATCACTCCACCTATGTGCTTATCCGCATTCTCCTCCGTGGATGGCCTTCATTAAACGCCTTTCACTCTTCAACATCAACACATAACTTAAGTGCATTCCCAGTGATGGCCTCGCTTGTATAATTTACTCCCCACAAATGATAAACTAAGTAGCCATTCGTCAGATTGCTCCTCTTATCTTTGGCATTTGCCCCTCAAGGATAAGTTTCTCCTTTTCCAAGAAGTTTCAAATATCATGGTGGTACCGTGGGTTTTGATCTTGTACTTCATCTCGCTAAAAGAATCAACCAATAGGTCAGCACACATATCTCTATTCAATAATGATCGGACGATCCTAACTCCCAAAGGGATGCTCTATCATGGAAGATAGAGTTGATAAGGTGTTAGCTTAACCTGCGCTGTTTCCCTTTTAACAGATGCTGAAGGTTAGCTTCTCAAACCTAGAATTAGAATGTCTAGGGTTTGGTGATAAATTTTCATTCTTTCTTCTTTAACCTTCCGGGCCTCTTTTTTCGCTGAGATACAACCAGTTCGAGTCCCCAACAGACATCCAACCTTGCCCCTAGTTCCGTATGCCTGCCAACGTGATATGCCTCGGATTCTCGCTTCATTGTTTGATACCTGAACCGGAGTTTGAAAGCTAAAGGTATGTGGAATTGTCAGCACTATTAGCAACTAATTCTCCCTATCCCATAACCGGCATTTTAGTAGCTAGACGCCCACAAAGTACATGGTCCAAATTTATTCAACTCCGCAGAATGGCCTCATCCGAACAGACATTTCCATCGCTTGCCTCTCCACTGGGTGAGCTATTAGGAACTTCGCTAATGCTTCTCCCTTTCACAGCATTTGCGAAGTCATATACTTCAAATCACCCGGAGAGAAGAAGAACTCAACGGGCTAGCTTCATCTATAAGCTACCGTTTCTAAGAGATATTTGATGGGATCCAATCTCAAAACCAAAATTACGGAGTGAACTAACAAATAGTGCCTTAACTTCTTGGTAGCCTATGCCAAGGCCTACAAGCCTCTAGCGGCGTAACGGTCTCATATTCCAAAGATCTTCTTGCTCAGTAATAGATGGCCTTCACTCTATCCTCGTATTCTTATGTTAAGCATGCACCATCATTTGTCATGTTTGCTATCGACAGATACAAAATCAACGTTTTCTTCTAATTCAAGGTGACAACACTCGGTGGGTTTTGTAGATATCGCTTGATTTGCTCAAAAGCAACCTGCACTCGGGCACATCCCATTGGAATTTCTTTTCCTTTCAGAGACCAAATAATGGTTCACAAGTCAAGGTTAATTTTTCAATAAATCGCCTTATAAATTGCAGAACTTCTCTTCCCGTAAAGTTCTCGTGACTTCCTTTTTTAGTCCTGGTGGCATTTCTAGATGACCTTGATTTTAGAAGGATCGAGATCTCAATGCCCCTCTTTGTGTAATCAAGAACCGCAAAGATTTTCCCCCGTCAGGACACCAAATGTGCATTTCGAGGATCTCAACTGGCCGTAATCGATATTCCCTAATCCGCTGGAAAATTTTCTTTCAAGGAGGTGTAGTGGCCTCTTTCCTTGGACTTGATAATCATGTCGCCCACGATACCTCAACCTCTTTGTTGATCATATCGCAGGTAAGATCATAGTTGTTGTCTGCTAATAAGTTAGCCCCAAAGATTTTTCAAACCGAACGCATCACCCTTGGTGAATAATTGGTTCCCCACTAAGCATGAAGGCGCTTCAACCCCATCCTTAGGTGCCATCAAGATCCGTTGTACTCCAAAAAACCCATCCATAAAGGGAGAGCAACGATGGCTTGGCAGCAGAAAGTCCACCAATTCATCAATATGCTAGTACAGAAAGTCGTTTTCAGATTATGTAGACATCGCCCTGGGCTTCGCCTACAGCCGGACTGCTTGGTTTTTGTCGCGTTCGTAATTCTAACCAAAGAGTCTAACTCGCAAATCGTTTTAGAAAATGATTTTTTGAAAAGTGAAGTGCTAAACATGGATCTTGCTGATGACAAGAGTCGCCAATTTAAATATTTTAAAATGGGAAATTTAGAAACTCGACTCTAAGTGTCAAGGCCACGCCGTGGTCCGCCATCACCAAAGTAGTCTTGGCTCTGGGAGCTTGCACGATTTGAAGGTCAAGCAGGAGACTTATTCTCGGGTCATTCAAGACCTTTACTAACTGATATCTCTGCTTTTGAAAACATTACATGCTCTTATTCCAATTATTAGCCTAGACTTGATTATGTTGGCGCGCCAAGTAAAAGAAACAAGTATAGACTAGATTTTGCTCTAATTTGGAAATAAACATTGCATATCCGCTTGTTTGAAAACAATTTGAAATTGCTACCAAGAAGTAGGGTTAAAATATTTCTGATTTCAATGAGTTATTCCAACTCAAGCAATCCAACCTCCACCCACATGTTGCATTCAAAAACACATTCCTATCCTTGCTATAAGCATTTAGGCCACATGGTAGTCATAATCGGCCATCACATGTCAACACTCACACGCATGTGATATGCTAAAGCATAACATTACATCAGACTGTACAAAACAATAAACTAGTTAGCAAAATATGCATGACCCAGCTCATGTTAATATGTGACTAATGCACACACAGGCTGTGAGTGCAATTAGGATAGGCCTCGGCGGCTTATCCTAAACATGGCATGTGAAATAAAGCTATAAGTAACAAGTATTCAATTTAGAAATTGAAATACAATGCAAGCTAGCGTGATGTACTGGAGTCTTGCATGTAAGACAAATGTATGGATGCACGCATGCATTGCATAAGGTATGCTAAGATAAACGTGCGTCTTCTAATTCAACACCATCATAAGGTAAATAAAAGGGAAGAAAGAAACGGGGTTAAAGACATACACCCACTCACGCACACTTATTATAAATACGCCTCACTACCGTGAGGGACCAAAAGAATATACAAATCTAAAAATAATACAAATCTTAAATATTATAATGAATTATTACAAGCATTTCAATTATCAAATTAAATTCAATGTAAAGAAAGGGGGTCTCATCACGGATGCGCTAATGATGCATGCTCGACCGACGGTTCGAAACCCGCCGCCATGGCACTCACCGCTGGGTTTCCTTCGTTTTACCGCCTGTTTCTCCAAAATTGCCTAAGTCCTGCATCGCTCTTTCTTCTATGCCGCCAAGATACCACCTACTAGAGGTGAAAATGTTCACCCCGCCTCCAAAATAGTTGCACCGGCCTACCGCCTATGAGGTTATCTGCCACCCATAAAGTGCGCTTCTACGAAGACGTATATATACCGCCGGCACAAAATTCTTGCAGAGGATGCTTTGATAGCAACAAGAAAGAAAGATGCATAAAGGTATGATATGGATTTTTAGAGCAAACAATGTAAGCATGGTCAATGCTCCCTATCATGTATGGGACTCAAGGAAGCATGACCCTTGGTTCTTCGGCCATCAACTATGCAGACATCTTGGTGCATGATAGCCTTAAGGAACTAAGATTGCATTTTAATGTAAAAAATGCATGCAAACACATACAAATGAAAACTAAGTCCCTATCATGTCAAGATCAAGGGCTCCTAGTGGACAAGAGAATTGAGGTGTGTTTTGTCACTTGAAGTACAAACACTTCATTTTCACACTTGGTTTGACACCCCCAAACTAAGTAATGCAATGCATGTTATACAAACATGGCTCAAATGCAGTAATGAGATGAAAATGCAAAACATGCCAAATGTAATGCAACATATTGTGACAAGTATACAATACTATGTATACAAGATACAAAGGTGATTTAAACATGGGCACTTAAGGCAATAGGATTACATATGTCAAGACTTACATTGACTAAAACATGCAACAAGCATCAAATAAATGTGCATTGGTGGATTTAATCACAATAGGGCAGACTTCAAACCTCCCCAAAACAAAGGGCAAATGCGCCCAAAATGGTAGATCAACACCATGCAAGCATGCAAACAAATGGGCCTAAAACCAAGGCATAAAACAAGGGTATTCCACCACCACCAACATGACCACTCATGGCACATAATAGACATATGAAAAACAGAGTTCTAGCATAAAAACATACACCCAAATCCCGATATATGGCAACCCCAAAATGCTTCAACATATTAAGCATGCATAAGGCTTATTCCTAGGCATAAAAGGACACACCCTAAAAGCATGAAATAAGCCACATATGCAAACATACAAACATGATTTATGGACTGAAATAGGATCCTAAATGAGGCCAAATCAAGAGAATGACCTAAACTAAGCATGTTAGAGGTCGATACAACCAAGGCTTATAAGCCAAAACACAAAGCAACTATACTAATCATGCCAAACATGACAAATCGGGCCAATAGACTCTAACACATGGCAAATGACGCTAATATCTTCAATGAAGTGGCTCATACATGCAAGAAATATAGCCTAAACTCATGGCTCATTTCTAGGCAAACTAGAGCATTACAAAGCAAGTATAAGGAGTATGCTAAGGACCACAAAACCAACCAAAAAATAGAGATGATATATGATCCAAAAACACCCAAATAAGCTCTCAAATGAAGGCATATATACAAAATGCATGCTACTATGTGAGCCAAAGTAAAGACCAAAGAGGGATGAAGGGGAGGTGTCCTCTCATATGACTCTGTAATATTTTCTTCACCAATCGAAACCCACTAGTTTTCAAAGGCAGAGAAGACCAAAATACCAAGTTAAACAAGGCTTCAAGAAAAGGGCTAAATAGCCCAAACAAAGCTTAAGAGGGTGAGTTTGTGCTCAAACCCCCAAGTGACCTTAATGAATAATTCTAAAGAAGAAAATATAAGGCTTTTTTATGTTGAACACAAAGCCAAAAACACAAAGCAAGATAGGTAAAAAACTTGTTGCAAAAAATGGGGAATCTAAAGTGTTGCTCACCCTTTTTGAAGAACCCTTGAAGAACAGGTAGCCCCTCTTCTAATGATCAAACCATCTAAAATCACAATAACAAACAACTCCTTCCAAGTCCTCAATCTCGAGTTAGGTAATAGTGTGTGTACGTGGCAAAGTAAGGTAAAAAACACACTATTTAGTAGGGGCCAAGAAACACACACAAAGGATGAGGGAAGGAAGATATAGATATAGATAGATATATAGGAGCTTTCCCTAGTTTTGTGTTGAAAAATGGCTAACCCCCCAAATTAAAGAAGACAAGGCCTCCCTCTTTATAGAGGGTAGGCAATCTTGTGCTTCTAGCAACTAAGCAAACAAGAGGTTTACATCCCTCCATACATGTGTATGAGGAAGAAAGTGCTATATACCATTCTTCAAAATATCTCAAAAGCAACCGCATGACAAAGAATCGCACGCAAGAAAAGAATGTCATTTTGACAAATTGATCACGATCGGCAGTGCCGACAAGACAATATAGTGCCGATGGCAACACCAACCATCCGTGGCCTCTATAGCCACTCGCCGGTGGTGAAAGGGGATGCCCTCACAAGACATTCTCTCGCTCTCCTGTGCAAAAACACAAGTGTTTGGTGCAAAACCGACATTAAATAATGTCAAGTTCGCCGGAGAGACCCGGTGCAGGCAAGGCGCTGTGAGCTTCAGAACTCCCCGGAACTCCAAACAAACACAAATATGTGGGTAATCACCGAGTGTTCAAAATCTGTGACGCCCAAGTCTTGAGGACTCAAAAATGGGTAAGTCTATACATTTGTTCTCTTTGACAGAACTTCGAAGTCATGACAATGACTGGAGTGAATGTCAAAGCCTGCAGATTCCACCTATTTTTGACAAGGCCGAAGACTTGACAAACATGCAAGACAAACAAGGTATGCTACCAAGGGGGCAAAATGCAAGACAATGCAAGAAGTCGAGCATAACTTATGATCATGCAAAGAAAGTCAGAATGAAGCACGATGCAACTCATAAGTTAGCATATGCCAATCTACACTACAATGTAGAAAGGATGTAAGAGAATTATGCAATTCTCAAAACGCCTCACTGAGGATAGCACACTGTGGCGTTCGTCTGCGTTCCGCCTCAAATGAGCCAGACATACAATATCGCGGCTCGCAAAGAAAGCAAACTTAATGTGCATAATGTTGTTAGCAATATACATGACAATGCAAATAAAAGTGCGTTTATGCATGCAATGTGTATAGCAAGATAGTAGGATTGAACACATGTGAGTAAAGCAATGCACGATGCACGCAATGTAAGGAAAGAGAACTCAACACATGTGAGTAAAGCAATGCACACGCAGCACTAATGTGTATATAAAGGAACTTGAACACATATCAAGAAAAGCTAATGCACATATGCAATGTGTATATAAAGGAACTTGAACACATATTAGTAAAGCAAAGCACGATACAATGCAATGTGTATAAAAAGGAACTTGAACACATATAATAAAGCAATGCACACATACAATGCAATGTGTATAAAAGGAACTTGAACACATATCAAGAAGCAAAGCACGATACAATGCAATGTGTATAAAAGGAACTTGAACACATATCAAGAAAGCAAAGCACGATACAATGCAATGTGTATAAAAGGAACTTGAACACATATCAAGAAAGCAAAGCACGATACAATGCAATGTGTATAAAAGGAACTTGAACACATATCAAGAAGCAAAGCACGATACAATGCAATGTGTATAAAAGGAACTTGAACACATATCAAGAAGCAGCACGATACAATGCAATGTGTATAAAGGGAACTTGAACACATATCAAGAAGCAAAGCACGATACAATGCAATGTGTATAAAGGAACTTGAACACATATCAAGAAGCAAAGCATGCATACAATGCAATGTGTATAAAAGGAACTTGAACACATGTCAAGAAGCAAAGCACGATACAATGCAATGTGTATAAAAGGAACTTGAAACCGATCATGGTAAACATGATGTCGAATGCAACGCATCGCAACTCAAGATGATTGAAATGATTTAGAGAATTCACAAGATGTAAAGGATACGGAAGGATCGCCCTTCAGATGTATCGAGCATCGCTTCACAAAAGTCATGGCTCGAGGTCAACTCGAAGTCCACTTTCATTCTCGACAAAGGCATTTTCTTGTATTGCCTTGAATAATGAAGGTGCCAAACCACACAATTGACCAACAAGGGCGCGAAGGTACAATGACCGCGAGGGAGATTACCGATATCCATTCCGTATCTTGCTACCTCGCTATTCTTCCGCTTACTTTCCTTTTACCGAGTTTAAGCACGCTGGATCGCCTCTAGGTTTTATTTTCAAAAACGATGTTTTTTGCAAAACATATGATGGAAATGAAACAATTGCTTGTTCAAAAGGTGTTATATTTATGTGTTCTATGCATCGATCGCAAGGCATCACACAACAATGTGATCAAATTGAAACTGCTTTTGAAAACAAAGCATCGCATCGTAATAATCGTAGTAAACCAATTACAACTCGATAAGCAAAACAGGGGACTCAAAGAACTAGCTAAATGCGAAAGTACGCCTTGATAAACATTACAAAGACTTAAAGAGAGTGAAATACAACTCGATAAGCAAATATGCAACAACCGATAAGCAAATGGGCGCTACCATAAGAATTGATCACCGAGGGTATTGAAGTGGTGGATTTTCCAAATTCCTAGCATAAACAAAATAGAGGACAAGGAGAGAACCACCGCCCAAAGAAAGGCTACCGCCTTGAGGAATGGCCATCGGGTCAGGGTGATCCATCGGCCAAAACAGTATGGCCTGGTCAGCACTATAATTGGCCGGGCACTAAAATGTCAAGACTACAGAATGTTGACATCCGCCCTTCACTCAACCTTATCTTCTTCAAAAGGGTCTCAACTGTGGTTCTCTTCATTTCCACACCGATTTGCTCCAAATGGAAGAATTTCTTGCCCAAAATCTCGCAACTTGATTAACAACTTGATGGCTCTAAAAGTCAATTTTCTGCTTTCAAGATAAACGCACTATTCACTTTGGCGCCGCACTTCTCAAGATTCTCCATTCCTCCATGCCGCTGCAAGGTTTTGGAACCCGTAACACATGTCTTTAGCTTTAGCGGCAAGAGGTGTGTCCCACGCTTGAAGATTTTCAAGCTCTAATGGAATCGAATGAGGAGATCCCGCCTAACTTCGCTTTTGGCCATGCTCAAGCCTTAGGACAAATGTGGGCTCAATGCCCGATGCTCGTTTCCGATTTAGACGGACATTAGATGTTCCGAGCTTGGTTTGTCGTTTTCCGAGACTAGTGATCGCGCAACGACCATCATCGCAAGGCTTTCGACACGCCTCCGCCTATGCATGCTATCTCATTTTCTCGCTCTCCTGCCCGAGGGCCTAGTGTCCTGCTGATTGAGGTTGCCCAAGGCTTGAAGGAGGGCAAAAGTCAGACGCCATGATCCCGGCCGAGACATTGCCGGCTTAGACGCCTTTTATCGCCGAGAGACGATCGATTAGCAGGAGTCCACTATTACCGCAGTAATGTTTCCCACCCAATTCACATTTATGTTTGCTCACATCACTGCCCTCGTGCTCGGTTTTTCTCACAAAGCCCTTTTCTCACTTTTCCTCTCATCGCACATCTCTATTCTTTATTCTCTCATTTTTCATCCCTCCCTGTGTGGTTAATGGACAAACCGAAGGTTGTGGACTCTTCAAAGATATTCATTGCGGGCTACTTCTTCAGCATAACGCCTAGTTGACGCCTCTTGATGAGGGTTGGTGGTTTGCGTGGATGTGCAGTTGGTGCGCAGATCGCATGGCTTGGCGGTGCCCTTGGCTCAATCTCCCAAGGATGAGTTACAAGATGACCCGCCAACCCGGATCCAATTGATTGGCTTGACTCATCGTGTCTTCTACTTCCCATTCCGTATCTTCAAGGCCAGCTTGGTCATAATCGACTTGTCCACGGAAGGGATAGAGTACCCTTACATTCTCGATTTGAGGCGCGACAATGTCTAGATGCCACAAAGATGAGGACGAGAGAACTCGCCCTCGCCTCCCGCTTTCCTTGTACTTTGTCCGATGAGTGCTTGATTGGCTTAATGAAGAGGCATGAGGGCCCAGTTTGGCATCAGAGGCTTTGACCAGCTCTGGGAGGGGGCGCAGGAACACCTGACTTGACTATGCCCCGGGTTTATTGCTTTATTAGTACTTTCAGGTTTTCTTTATGAATGTAATAAAAAGCAACTTCAATTGTATGCAAGAGCTGGAGGACTCTATTTGAAATCAATGAAATTGAAGGGTGTGGTATCAAAATTTTCCTGCTTTGGTCCAGAATGGTCTTAGTTGTAAAAGATTTATTTGAACAAAGTCACCTTTATTAAAACTTTTCAAAACTATTTTCTATATGGATCGTAATCTAGACACGCTTGAGATCTGGCCACCGAGATGCACAACCCGATCCTAGCAACCGAAAGTTGCCCTTGTTTGAATGGTACCGCTGGATCAGACGGCAACGGAAAGTTGCCCCTAGTCTAAATAGCACTGTACCAGAGATTGCGCTAAATGCTGATGCGCAAAGATGACCAAGATGATCAAATGGACAAAGTTGATCGGGAAAAGTTTATGGTCAACTTCGTGACGAAGTTACCACGATCCCAATGATGGGAACTGCCTCACGTAGTTCAAAGCTTGATTCACTCGAGTATTTTCACCTCCTTTGCGCCTAATCCTTTTGCCAAGGCCGCCTTTATGGTTTTCAACCTTATGAGCTCGCTTTTTATACTTTCTAATTTTTTATGCTCAATTTTGCCTAGGTCGCCTCTTTTCGGTTTTCGCCCAGCGAGCCTCTTAGGTAATATTTGTTCAACTTGTCCATGTTGATCGGTTGGGAGAACTCTAGGCCATCTAGGTCCATCGTAACCATAGCCTCCACCGACCAGATAGATTTGATGATATAGGACTCGCCCAATTAGGTCTCGAATCCTGCCCTTGGTCGTGGATGGGAGCTCAAGGTCTTTTGAGCACCAAATCTCCTTCCTTCAAATTCCTAGACTTAACTTTCTTGTTAAAAGTCCTGCAATTTCTGTTGATATCCTTGGACATGGCATGTTGCTTTTTAATCTCCTTTCATCAAGAGCATGAGTTCTTGAATCGCTCCGCTAATCACTACCATCCGACACTCACCAATACTGAGAGACGGAACCTCAATCTCTATAGGTAGAACGGCTCCATCCCATATACCAAGGAATACGGAGTCGCCTTGAGAAGTTCTAATTGAAGTTCGGTAGCCCTACGTAGCAAACGGCAACTTATCTCGCCACCCGATAGGTTTCCACCATCTTCGCAGTATGTGTTTGATGTTTTGTTGGCGGCCTCAACTGCCTCGCTGGTCTGGGCGTCGATACGTGTGACGATTTATGAAAAGCCACATTGTACTTCTCCAACAAATCAATCACCTCCTTCTTGAAGTGAGAACCATTGTCCTAAATGATCTCATTCGACTCCATAACGGCAGATAATGTTGTTTCGATAAACTTTATGACATGCGGCCTTCAACACGCAAGATAAGATTGGGCCTCACCCACTTTCGTAAAGCAATCTATTGCTACCAAGATATACTCATGCCCATTCGACTTCGGAGTAACATACTTCCAATCACATCGATTCCCCAAACCGAGAACGCCATGGCGATGTCATGTTGTATAACTTGATGGCGGGATGTTCATGCGTTCGCATGGATCTGGCACTTGTGGCATCGCCGAACAAAGCCGATACAATCTTCCTCCATGGTAGACCAGTAGTAGCCCTGTCTGAGGATCTTTCGTGCCAACATCACTCCATTCATATGTGCCCCACATTCTCCTCCATGGATGGCCTTCATTAGCGCCGACTCTTCGCTTCCACACACGCCTTGTGCATTCCCAGATGACCTCTTTTGTACAATCCTACCCCACAGATGATAAACCGAACAACCATTCTTCTCGACACCCTTTTGTCTTTGGCATTTGCCCCTCGTGGATATGCCTCTTTCCAAGAGGTTCCATATATCGTGATACCAAGGGTTGTTATCCCGCACTTCATCTATGGCGAGATTGACTCAGAGGTGCAAATTTCGTCAATAATGACCGGACGCATCCCATCTGATGGGATGTTTATCATGGAAGATAGAGTTGTTAGCTTAATCAAGTAAACCCGTTGTTCTCTCTACTAGGTGAGTGAAATTTAGCTTTTCAAACCGAGGAATTAACAAATCCAAGGTTTGGTGGTAAATTATCATCTTTTCCTCCTTGACTTTCCGCCTCTTTTCGCTTGAGACACAACTAGGTTCAATCCCCAATGACGCCCAATCGCTTGCCCCTAGTTCTAGGGCAATTTTCTAGACCGCAATACATGCCTCATACCGCCTCATTGTTTGAGACTTTGAATCGAAGCTTGAATGCTAAAGGATACGAATCGCCAGCGCTATCAAGAACACTCCTATCCCATACCCGTATTGATTTGACGCCCGTCAAAGTACATCGTCCAAGTTTCATCTTCGGCGCGTAATAGCTTCATCTCGAATAGGTACTCAATCGCTTCATCCCTTCAACCGGTGGTCAAGGAACTCGCCACCGCTTCTCCTTTTACGGACTTGTGTCACATACTTGAGATCAAATTGAGAGCAACAAAGCCAACGAAGCTAGCTTACCCGTAAGGCCGGTTTCTCAAAAGATATTTGATGGGATCAAGTCATGAAACCAACATTACAGAGTGAGCTAACAGTAGTGCCGCAGCCTTCCTAGTAGCCCATACCAAGGCCAAACAAGCCTTCTAGCTGAGTGTAATCTGTCTCAGAATCCAAAGATCTTCTTCAGATAGTAGATGGCCCTTTCCACTTTATCTTCCGACTTCAGGCGAGCATACAACCCATTGTAGTCTCTACATCGATAGATACAATATCAATCGGTCTTCCGCTTTGTGGTGACAACACGCGATTCTCAGAGATACTCTTAACTGCTCAAATGCAATTGGCATCTACAGTCCTAATGGAACTTTTTCCTTTCTTCAAGACCAAAAGTGGTTCACAAGTTAATGTTAGTTTTGAGATAAACCGCTTTATGAATTGACTTACCCAGAAAGCCTCGACCTCCTTTTCAGCCATTGGTGGTGGCATTTCTAAGATGGCCTTGATTTTGGAAGGGTCGATTTCGATGCCCCTTGTGTAATCGAATCCCAAAGATTTTTCCCGCCAACACCAAACGCATATTTTTGAGGATTCAAATTACAACTTAAATTCCCGATCCTTTGGAAGAACTTTTGCAAGGCGTAGTGGCCCTCTTCTTTGACTTGACAATCATGTCGCCCACGACACCTCAACCTCTTTATGGATCATGTCATGTAATATTGTGGTTGCACTGCTGATATGTAGCCCCAAAGATTCTTCAACCCAAATGGCATCACCAGAGCAATATATACCCCACGGGTGGTAAAGCGCTTTCTGCCTTCTAAAAGCCATTACTATCTGATTATACCCTGAGAAGCCATCCATGAACGAAAGAAAAGCGTGCCCCGCGGAAATTCACCAATTCGCCGATATGTGGTAAGGAAAGTCATCCTTCGACTCGCTCTGCTCAAATCCTCAAGTCCACACATACCTGATTCTCGCCATCCTTCTTCTAAGATCGAACAATGTTGGCCAACCAAGTCGTGATTCGATACCAAGCAGAAGCCCGCTAACTGCAGGTGACCTCTTCCTTGATCTTAATGGCCCAATCAGTATGATCCTTCGAAGCTTCGCTTGATGTCGGCCTCGGATCAAGAGGGATCCGGTCAGACAATCTTAGATCGATTCCTGCATGTCTTCGTGAGGACCACGCGAAAACATCTTTGAAATCTTTAATAAAGCGATTGCCACGTTTTCTCCGAAGACAACGGACCCGATCCGACCCGCTGGTCCTTCTCAAGACTAATGTTCACGGTAGTGATTTCATCCATTAAGGGTTTAACAAACCTCTCGCTCTTGTTCAATTAATCGCGCAAAACCGAGGAATTTCGCCCTCGCTGCTTTCATCAAAATTTTGAAAGTCCCGATGGCTAATAAACCGTAGGCACGTAAAAGTACTCGAAAACCATAGCCACCTCATTCTCATTAGATACTTCCGAACCGTCCAATTCTTCTGTTACAACAGACTCAAAAGAGAAAGAAAAAGACGACCTGGACAGATCAGGCATCCGGTTATCACCCCTGTGAATATCAACTTCAGACGAAGCCGAACCCGATTCGACTCACAAGACTCAGGAATCAGATTCCGCCACTACCGACCCTTGTCGCTTGACAAAATCCCTCCTCAGATCGCCAAGGAGGGAGGGTGCGGATGCATCCAAAATAGCCGGCGGTAGGCCCGCACTGCTTTCATCTCCGATCATGGACACCGAGGAGTCATCCCCAAGCACAACCTGTCGATCAAAGGATCCGAAGTAGATATGCCAAGCTACCCCCATTTCAAACTCTATATCCGTGCAGATTCCACTTCTTGCTATGCTCGCTCAACTGCTGGGTCTCGCTTTCAACAACATCGCCCCCAGATAATCAGAGGTCAAAGAAAATTTCAACCCCGCATGCGCTTTTTTCTTCATTCAGCCATGGCTCAGAAAACCACGTATCGGAAAGTCTTCCTTCCGACGAAACGTCTGCTCGTGGTACCGGATGGGCCGATGCATCAATTCAAAAGGTTTCCATCTGCTTTTGCTTTTGCCTCTTCCTCGCCATCTCTTTCCTTTCTTACCCAATCTTTGGTGGACAGATAACCTGCCGGGTATGAGGGTTAAAGCGGCACTTCGCCAACGCCGCAATGCCCTTACTACGCTTCTTCCCTAATCCCATCCCGGGATGTATTGGAGCTTGTTCATGAGATACACCGCTGAAAGACGACATATATCCCTTCATTAGTACCATGATATTCGCGAGACCCGAGCTCTACCAAGGTAAAACCCTATATGAACACATCTTCCATGCCGTGCTCGATTCTAGAATGTGTGGATACTTCCTATAGTGGGTGGATTGATGAATTCTCAAAAGACAATGGCTACTCCTTCCCATAGGGTATTTCACCATTTGATGCAAAGTAGATGATATCGCTTTCAATGGATGCGCCCACGCCCCTAAAAGCAAATTGAAAGTTATGGAACTTCTAGGACATGGAAATCTATCTCGTGTCGCCCTTCCTCGCCCAACCTTTTGTCTCAACTTTAACTGCTCCCATTACTTTCATTGTACTTGTGTTGTCACATGCCCTGATGATCTCCGCTGGTACGAAATCATAGCTTTCAAGCCAATTCTGCATATGCGGTCCCGGGCCGCGCACATTGATTAAGCGTAATTCACAGATCGACAAAGTACCACCCAGAGTATCCACTTATCTTTTGCTACATTCCACTTAAGATGTAGAGGGCTTATTCAGATTTACGCCTCAGCGGAAGTTCTTATCCCGGAAAGGTCAATGCCGGAACCTCCTCCCCTGAAGACTTCACGCAACCAACCTGGCCTGGGTGTAGTCTCTATGGAGAGTTTGCCTTTATCCATAGTCCGCCAAACAATCTCCCGCCTATGTATCATGAGGCCATGAGAGCAAATTCCCCAAATGGAGATGTCTGCTTGTATCTTTTTTCACTGCTTGAGCATGCCTTCTTCTTCAAGCCGCGCTTTCTCCTTTTGCTTCTTCTCCCCTATCTCTTCCCCGAGGCCTCGTTGGTCTAAGCTCAGGGTTTGAATACCGCCCACTCCGTCCATGTGGTCAACCTCTCCAATGTACCAAGTGTTATCTAAGTTGGTTATTCCCCAATCTTCATCCGTAGGGCAAGACATAAGTCCTCATCTTCCCACCACATTCCATCACGTGCCGACAGACACCTCCGGTCTTCTCGTATGAAAACTATTCTTGCGCTGCAAAGACCTTTCCATCCACATGCCCGCAAAGATTTCTTCGCCTCGGTGCGGCACACAGTAGCTTCAACTTCCACATGGGCCTTCGCCTTTCCCGATTCTCTTTAACCTTAAAACTTGCATTGTTTCCTCGACATGATCCGGATCGCTCAATCATCTGCGACTAAAATGTTCCACCTCTGGCGTAAATTTGACACCAAATACGCGCTAACGATAAAAATTTCGCTTCTTCGACCTTCCTAAATCCGTCAGCCGATATTCTCATTCGGCCAACTAAGTCTTCGCTTCACTGAACCTCCTACCACACGGGCCGACGTCTAACCACCCAGAATCTTGACTGGCACGAATCCTCATAATCGAACCACGTGAACCGGCTGGCCCTTCGTATTGGTACCATCGTAAAATTGGAGATTGGCCAGTCCTCCCCAATTACTATCATCTGCTCGCCCCTGCACTCATCTCCTGATCACACACAACTCTCCCCATATAATTCTACTCCCGCCCATCTTGGCCTTTTTGATACGAAATATAGTCACTCTGACTATATGTCTTCCCAACGAACTCCCCAGATTCCGCAGACTCTGACTCTAACAACCTCGCTTTTTTCCTTTTGGAATCTCCCTCTTTTCCCCTCGTTTGGTCACCGCCACTTTAAGCGGCTAGATCGGGGTCATGGAGATGTCCATCATGCACAAGTTTGCGTAATCAGGGAAGGAACACCTCTGAAGCTTTAGGCAGTGGATAGGTGTGATATAGATATTTAGGTCGAGAGGGACACCTCCCCAGATGGGATGAAATTGAGTCTTTTGGGTGGTGGAGCTTTGGTTATGTGTGTGAGGGATTTGTAGTAACATTGGGTTTTCTGGGAGGCAAAATCACCCCTGCTATCGATGAGATCTTGAATTTCTTTATGGCGTAACCGGGATAGCACTGGTCGGGTGCCTGTCGCGGATCGTGTTGGCTGGTACAGAAACGAGATAATACTTGGTCACAGTTATGGGTAGGAGGGAGTTTTTTGTAGGCAGCTACCTGTGGGGCTTCAGTTCTTTTTGATCAAAACCCCGTGAGCTTTTGAGATAGGGGCATATATAACGGGGCTAATGCAAGGTCTCCGGTGTTTCTCGGTGGGTATTTGGTTGTTTTATGGGTTGCTTCCTGACGCTACTGGAGAATGGTGCAACACAGATTTTGAATACACAGGGGTAAGCAGGTGACCATGCTCACTGTGGTACCTCGTGGTAGTAGTGCCACCTCAGTTCCTGCATTACAATTACCACGATTGAAAGTTCTGGCTTCTGGTTGCTCCCCACACATCAACTCAAGCCTTGCTTCACAAGGCATCTTCAATCCGCACCCCATTTCATGTAGGTTAGAAAAAGTAGGAAAGGGGAGTACTATCATCTTTTGCATCATTCTCGCTGAAGATTGGCAAGCACAACTCATCCGATCTGTCTTTGTCCGTTGGCCTCAAGGTCATCATTGAAGCTCTCTGCCCTCCATCTGGTTACAATTCCTTAAAACTCTCCTAGGTTTCTTGCCCTAGGTCGCCTCGAGATCACTAAGTTGTAATCTCAATTCAGGTATTAGTACGAATCATCGTGGCATGATGAAGGCCTCACCCATTTTCGTCCCAATTCCTTCTGACATCATTCTTCTAGCTTATATACCATATTGCCGCTTACACCGACAGGTCCTACTTCAAACAAAGACAACTTCCATCCTAATGAGGCCCATCGGCCTTAGAACATCCGCCAAAACAAATTTGCGGTGCACTATAGGGTCTCATCTGGCCACAAATCGATCAATATGTAGGCATTTTGAACTGCCATCTAAGCAAATAAGCATTTGGCCAAGGATTTGTATTCATCTTCAATACCGTCGGGGATAGTCTTGACCCTCTTGGGATCTTCTTGAACAACTCTTTTCGCTTGCTCAACTTTAGCGTGACGGGGCCTCACTTAACTCCAAATGGAGAGTCCCAGTAGGTTGGTAAGTGTTTTTGATAGTCGAGGCTGGATTCTGAGGTAGTATTTGAGGTGGGTGGTACCGCGGGAAGTTCCAGATTCATTTCAACATTGGTCAGTCTCTCCAAGGCCATTGGAACCTCCCGCGGGGAGGGGTTGATATGGCGAAGCAGATGCATCTGATTTGTCGCTTTGTGCTCGCAATTGTCTTCGCCGTTCCTCACAATAACGTGGCCTCAAGGTTGTCTGGGCGAATTCGCTCGACGACGGCACTATGATCTTGTCACAGATTGCTTTCATGCTTTCGGTTGAAGCGTGGCGCACCATCTCCTCCAAACTAGTCATGCTATCCTGCTCGCTGAGTTAATCGGTATATATTCTCTCTCAAGCAGGTGACATTAATCCTCTGATCAAGCTATCGAACACTGTGTAGGTAGATAAAGCCCTCGAATCGACCGCCAGACCGATGTCCTTCCGCTCGACCGACCGCTTCTAGTAACCCGGGGGTAGTGAGTAGTATTACTCGGGTTGTCCGTCATTTATCGCATCCTCGGGATAAGGAGTCGACGCCCTCTAATCCGTAGGAGCTTCGGGGATATCTATTCCGTCAAGCAATTGTGTTCAACTACCTAATAAAAAGATAAATAAAGCCGTATAAATAAATG